>CM062815.1:214079276-214531862 GCA_031772625.1 Pinus tabuliformis | reverse complement strand
AGAGTTTGATACAACTCTAATTATCACAATACATCACAGTCGGATCGATCCTCTGATCAAACAAACCAACTAGAATTTTCCGCACCCAAATGGCCTCACAGCTGCTGCCTAACTTGAAGCCATGTATTTAGCCTCTGCTGATCTGAGTGCAACCGACTTATGTTTCCTACTGTACCAAAAAATGCAGCTAACCCAAGGTTGAAAATTCCTCCTGATGTGCTCTTCCGATCTGATGGACTCCTTGCCCAATTTGCATCTATGTAGCCCTATAGTTTCACTCCCTCTATCTGTCTGAACCATAATCCATACTGAGATGTGCCCTGAGGTATCTAAAAACATGTTTAGCTGCCTTCCCAAAACATCTTGGTAGGCTGAACCATAACCTGACTCAACTGGTTCACCGCATAGCAGAAATCTGGTCGTGTGTTCACCTAAGTACATCAGTGAACCCACAAGATGCCGATACACAGTAGCTTCTAACTACTTCTCCTGAAGTAGCATCCTCCATCCTCCAGTTACCTGCTAGAGAGTCTGCAAGGGCTTGCACTTATCCATGTGGAATCTCCTGAGTATCCCATTGGCATACTTGTCTTGAGACACAAACAACTCCCCATCCTTCTGCCACACTTCCATGCCAAGGAAGTAGTGCATGAGATCCATGTCTTTCATCTCAATTCTCTTGCAAGGTCCTCCTTGCAAGACATGATCAACTGATCATCACCTGTTAATATGAGATCATCAACATAAAGAAACAATGATCAACTGCTTACCTTTACCATGAATCTAGTACAGGTTCACATCCTCTTCACTCTTTGTGAAGCCCAACCCGGTGAAGTAGTTATCGATCCTGGGTTACCAAGCAAAAGGTTCTTGCTTCACCCCCGTACAAATCTCTCTTGATTCGCACACATGTGACTCATGATCAAAGGTCTCAAAACCTTCCGACTGCTCTATATACACCTCTTCTCTCCTCAATCTTGCCATTGAGGAATGCAGTCTTCACATCCATCTGATGGATCTTCCAACCCATCTATGTTGATAGTGCCAACATCGATTTGATAGATGAGTACCTTGCTACATGAGAAAAAGTCTCATCGTAGTCAATCCCCTCGACCCGTGAGAAACCACGAGCAACAAATCTTGCCTTATGTTTCTCCACACTACCATCAACAGCTTGCTTTACCTTGTAAAGCCAACAAGAACTCATAACTGACTTGTTCTCTGGTCTTGGAACCACATCCTAGACACTGTTCTGAACTATGGAGTCATACTCCTCCACCATATCATCAACCTAAATCGGCTGCTGCATCACTTCTTCCTCAAAGGAAGAAGGCTTGGTCTCAACACATTCCCCAACAAGGGCCATGTATCTAGTGTAGCTATCAGGCGACCTCCTCTGTCTGTGCTAAGAAGATGGTCACATTCTCTCTCGCATCCGACAACAATTTGTCAGCTTCTCTTGTGTGCTTCCGTCCCTCTCTGGAAGGTTCTACTTGAGTGGATGTCTCCACTCCTGGAACCTCTTCATGTGGCTGCTCCGCATCAGTTTGAGGCTCCTCCTCCTTAGGAACCAAAAGTCCCTCCACAGCCTGTAGTTGGAGCTCCCTCTCAAGGGAAACTCGCATGGCCTTCTACTCATCAAACTTGTATCTCTGCGAACCACTGTCCTCCTACTGGTAGGCACGTACACCCAATAGTTGTGAGGTGTATCTGTGTACCCCACAAGTATTCCCAACTTAGATGTCAGCTCAAGTTTCTTCCAGCATCCTTGGTCACATGACAATATACCGATGAGCCAAAGATCTTGAATTGACCCCATCTGGTCTCTTCCTCGAGAAAGCTTCCTCTGGTGTCTTCATCCAAAGAATGAGATGCGGGCTTCTATTATGAAAATAGACCACCATGTTGCATGCCTCAGCCCACAAATGAAGTGGTAGGCCTTGGTCATGCAACATCGCTTGAGCTGCCCCCACAATCATCTTGTTCTTCCTCTCAAACACCCCATTCTGCTGTGGGTTATGAGGTTCCATTAACTCCCATTTAAGGATCCCTTCTTGGATTTATTCAATGGGCAATTAGTTGCATAATGGCCCAACTCATGACAATTAAAGCATCTCACTTTAGATTTGTCAATCTTCTTCCCTCCATGAGAAGAATTCGATTTGGAATGGGAAGCCTTCCCTTTCCTTTCCTTGCCTCACTTGCTAAGGCTAGATTTTCTTCATCATCATTCTTTGATTAAGAACCATCTCGAGTGCTCCTCCTGATCTCCTCCTACATGAGATCTGACCATAGTCATTCCCAATCCAGAAATTTCTCTCTTCCATTCACAGAGTCCTGGTAACTATTCCAGCTCTTTAGAAAACTGAGGAGAGAAAGGCTCACCATATCATCATCGTCTATCGTTATTCCCACACTACCAAGCTCATCTCTGCAGGTGGTGAGCTTGTCTAGATATGTAGAAATAGTGTCGCCATTCTCCATCTTGATTTTCTGAAGCTCATCCTTGAGCACCGATTTCCTTTGGTCTCTACTGTTCTGATATAGGTCTTTCAATGTCTTCCACATTGAAAGCAGAGTATCCTTCCCATGGAGACTCGAGACAATATGGTCTTGAACTCCCTCCAGAAGAATCCTTCTCGTCTTCACCACACACTTCTTCCATTCAGCTGATTCTTGTGCATTAGCAGCAGCTAGCTTGGGGATTTCTTGATCAATGAAAACCTTCAAACCATTGTCTTCTACTACCGCTTCCATGCGATCCTTCCATGCTATGTAATTTGAGCTTCCATCCAGAGCATACTCGAGTCTCAAGCCATTGAAAGCCATTGGTGAAATTTAAGGTGTGATAAGAATACGATTTTGTACCTGCAACCAAGAACTTCAAACTTTGAGCTTCCCTTCTTAGTATACTTCTCACAGCTCTGATCACCTTTGCTCTAATACCATGTAGAAAATTATCACTGTAGATTAACCTGAATATGCAATATAACTAAAGAAAAATACTTAATCTACTTCTACAATCAAACTTGCGGAAGCTTAATTGATTTGAGCAAGATCAAACAGAACACATATAACAAAGAAGAAGAATCAATACACATGAAACACAAAAAAAACACTCTGGGGAAAGCCTCAGCTAAAAACTCCGCTATTTGTATTATCATACAAGTGGAAATATCTTAGGATTACAAACAACTTTAGCTCTCACAAGTATCTAGCTCTCAGTACAATCCGTCATTGCTGCTCATAGACAGAATAGACAACTCACATGCCTTCTCCTGTCGTCCAAGCCTCCTATCTCCTTGCACATTTTTCCTTGGGTGCTCCAGCTATAACCTTGTGTGACACTGATCTCACACACTGCTCCAACACACTGTAAAACTGCGTAAATCTCAAGGAATGAATTCCTTCTGCATGAAAGAGATTTTCTTATTGGAAAATTCTTGCAACTGATAGTACACTGTCCCTACCTTTAATCTCAACTGGGTCTTTGTCTGAACTGACATGCATGACTTATTTGTGAGAGAATTTTCAGTTATCTAGAGTACACTAGTTTCATGCATGCATGCATTAATTGACTGAACTCACAATTAGTTCCTCAAACTGTTTGGAATTAATTTAACTGGACTTAACTCAATTAACTAAGATAACTAATCAAAACTAAAATACAACTCATCCTTATCTCCTTAATTAAGGGATAACTTCCTTAATTTAAGGGATAATTGTTGTATGACTTTACAACGACTTCTAGCTTGAATTTCTCCAACTAATTAACTCAAGATGAATTAATTAATTATTTTTCAAGTAGTTAGTGAGACTAAATTCGAATTCTAATTCTCAATTTTAATTCAAGGACACATTAAAATTGGAATATTCTTGTTGCCACATTTCAACAACTGGTTACACCCCACTACTGCAGGTTACACCCCACTATAGTAAGTTACACCCCACTACAATAAGTTACACCGCAATGATGCTGGTTACACCTCATTTCTACTAGTTACACCTCTCTGTTTCTGGTTACACCTCATTGTTGCTCGTTACACCCCACTGTATCTGATCTCCCACTAATTCCTCCATCAGTTAAAACTAGTTTAACTGAATTTAACTGAGTTAGACTGAATTAAATAATTGCAACTCAAAATTAACTCAACTAGTGCTCCTAATTGTAGGAGACACTCTACATGACTCTAGTTAGACCCTCAACTCAAATTAACTAAGCTAACTAAGTCAAATTAACTTAGTTAACTATTACAAGTTTTCATGAGATGTGGAATTACAATTTAATTCAAGGACAAATTAAATTAGGATTTTCTTGTTGCATTTTCAATACTCCCCCTAAAAAAGAAAGGGATTATCTGCTACCTCGATCTGCTTCGATGAAACTTAAATTTGCATCTTGAGAATGCCTTTGTCAAAATACCTAAATCATGCCCCTCAGTAGGAATGTACTCTAGCAACATGATTCTCCTCTGCACACAATCTCGTAGATAGTGATACCGAATGTTGATATGCTTGGACCGATTATGAAAAAATGGATTCTCAGAGAGTTTGATACAAATCTAATTGTCACAGTAAATCACTGTAGGATCCATATGCTAACCAAATAACCCAACAAGGATCTTCCTCATCCATATAGCCTCACAAGCTGCTTAATTAGCAACCATGTACTCCGCTTCTGCAGAACTGAGTGCAACTGTTCTCTACTTCCTGCTGTACTAAGAAACTGCTGCTGACCCAATACTGAATATTCCCCTTGATGTGCTCTTCATGTTGGATGGACTTCCTGCCCAATCTGCATTGTGAAGCCTTGCAGCTTCACTCCCTTTGTCCATTTGTACCAAAGAACAAACTGGGTGGTGCCTCTGAGGTATCTCAACACATGTTTAGCTGCCTTCCAATAAAATTTGGTTGGATTAACCATGTCTTGACTAATTGGTTAACTGCAAAACACATGTTTGGTCATGTGTTCACCAAATACATAAGTGAACCCAAAAGATGTCTATTAATGGTATCCTCCACTACTTCACCTGAAGTAGCATCTTCCTACCTCCAAATACCTACTAAAGGAGTCTCAATGGGTTTGTTGCTCTCCATGTAGAACTTATTAAATATCTCGTTGGCATACTTTCCCTGAGAGACAAAAAGTTCCCCATCTCCTTGCCATACTTCCATACCAAGAAAGTAATGCAAGAATCCCCCAAGCCCTTCATCTCGAATTCTCTTAAAAAATCCTCTTTGCAAGATTTTATCAGATTCTCATCACCTGTTCGAATCAAATCATCGACATATAATACTATAATAAAAAATTTACCTTCAACCACAATATGGGAAAGTTTCACATCTCCTTCACTTTTGGTGAAGCCCAACCCAATGAAATAACTATCATTCCCGGTGTACCAAGCATGGGGTGCTTGTTTTAGTCCATACAACGATTGCTTGAGTCTGCACACATGTGACTCTCTGTTGAAGGTATCAAATCCTTCCGACTGCTTAATATACATCTCTTCCTCAATCATACCATTGAGGAATGTTGTCTTTACATCCATCTGATGTATCTTCCATCCCATCTGCATTGATAGTGCTAGAATAAATCTGATTGAAGAGTACCTTGCTACTCGAGCAAAGGTCTCATCGTAATCAATTCCCTCCACCTGAGAAAATCCTCTGGCCACAAATCTTGTCTTGTGTTTCTCCACACTCCATATGTTGCTTACTTTACCTTGTAAAGCCATTGGAACTCACCACTAACTTGTCTGTTGGTCTTGGGACTAGTTCGCAAACACTGTTTCTAATAATGGATTCATACTCCTCAACAATGGCATCAACCCATACTAGTTGATGCACTGCTTCCTCGAATGAGGATGGCTCAACCTCTATACTCTCGCAAATCAGGGCCACGTAGCCAGTGTACCAATCTGGTGACTTCCTTTGGCTACATTGTGATGTGGGTGATCCCACATTCTCTCTAGCATCATGCATCAATCTGTCAGCCTCTCTAGTGCGCTTCCTTCCATCTCTAGAAGTCTCTGTATGAGTGTGTGCTTCCACTCTTTGCTCCTCTATATGTGGCTGCTTCACATCATCCTAAGGTTCCTCCTTTGGAGCTAAAATCTCCTCATCTGCACATAACTAAATCTCCTTCTCAAGGGAAAATCTCATGGCCTTCTCTTCATCGAACTTCACATCTCTAAGAACCACTGTCATCCTATTGGATGGAAGGTACACCCAATAGGTGTGAGTTGTATCAGTGTACCCCACAAATATGAGCAAACTTAGTTGTTGGCTCTATATTTTTCTGTGCATCCTTGGTAACATGATAGTAGAATGATGAACCAAAGATCATGAAGTGTGCCACATCTGGTTTCTTACCTAAAAAATATTCTTCTGGTGTACTCATCCTGAGAATTTGAGGAGGGTTGTTCTGCAAATAAACAATTGTGTTGCATGCTTGAGCCCACAAGTGCAGTGGTAGGCCCTGATCATGTAACATCACTTGTGCAACTCCCACAATACTTTTGTTCTTCCTTTCAGCCACCCCATTCTTCTGTGGGTTATGAGGTGCTATTAAGTCTTGTCGAATGCCTTCTGTTGCACATAAGTTATTGAATTCATTCAACACATATTCTCCACCGTTATCACTTCAAAGGTCCTTAACTTTCCTGTCAATATCTTTATCGACAAGTGCTTTAAATTCAAAAAAATTTAGCGAATGTTTGATCTTTCTTCTACATGAAGAAAATCCAACATTTATGAGAAAAATCATCAACAAATATTACATAATACCTATGCTTGGCCATGGAAGCTATCAAAAATGGTCCACACACATCTGGGTGAACTCAATCAAGGATTGCTTGTGCTCATTTGTCTTTATCATGAAAGGAAGCTTTAGTGTACTTCCCCAATGTACACCCCTTGCATGTGTCTCTCTACTCTAGTGTACCCTTGGGAAGTCCTGTAGAAAGTTGTTACATGATCTTCAAAGTTTCATGGTTCAAGTGACCCAATATTCTATGCCACAACTCACCGATGTCTCAGCTTTGCAACTTCTCTACTTTAGTGCTTAAAGCAACGCAGTCTTCTACATCCAATTTTTAGAGGTTCTTCACCTGAACCCCAGTCTGCTTCACCTGTCCTGAACCTATGTGACGAAGGAAAGCCTTTCTCTTCCTAAATATCACATTTTAACCATGATCCTCCAACATGGAAACTGAAACCAAATTCTTCTTCAAAATTGGAACATGCATGACATATTTTAATGTGACAGGAGTACAAGACTCCATTTGAAGGGTAACAATACGATGTCGGCTGTGTTATACCTCCCATTATCTCCTAGCTCGAAATGCACCTGGAGGTCCTTCTCCTCCAAGTCAATGAATAAATATTTGTTTTTGGTCATATGGAATAAGGCTCCACTATTTAGGTACCACACAATACCCATCATCAATGTCACCATGCAAGAAATGAGGGTGAAATCCAACTCGAATTGTGAAGAAAGAGCTTCACCTACCGATCCTCCCGAGGGATTCTTACCGGCCTTCTTGTGCGGACACTTTGTGGCATAGTTTCCCAACGCGTGACAGTGAAAATATCTAATCTTCGACAAGTCCTTCATCTTGCCTCCCTTATTTGAATCTGATTTCGAATGGGATGACTTCCCCTTCCCTTTCTTCGCATCTCCAACTAAGGCACAGTTCTCCTCATCATCTTGCTTGGATGAGGATCCATCTCTGGACTTCTGCTGAATCTCTTCTTGTACCAAGTCATACCACAATTTATCCCACTCTGGTAGCTTCTCCCTCCTATTAACTGAGTCTGGGTAACTGTGCTAGCTCTTAGGAAGGCCTCAAAGTGCTAGGCTCACATATCGTCTTCAGCAACTATAACACCGAAACTTTCAAGCTCATCTTGACATTGGGTGAACTTAGTCATGTACTTTGGTATTGAGTCCCCTTCTCCATCTTGATCTTTCTGAGCTTGTCCTTTAGTTCCAATTCTTGTGATCACTATTATTTTGAAACATGTTCGTCAAGGCCTTCCACATTGCAAATGGAGTTTCCTTACTGTGGAGGTTTGAGACAATATGATCTCGAACTCCTTCTGGGATAATCCTTCTCGCCTTTGCCACACACTTTCTCCACTCTGCCAGATCCTAAGGATCAACTAGCTAAGGAAATATCTTTGTTTATGAATTCCTTAAGCATGTTTTCTTCCAACACTACCTTCATCATGTCCTTCCAAGAAATATAGTTCGAACTGTCCTCAAGGGCATATTCGAGTCTCAATCCGTAGACGACATCCTATTGGCTCTACAGTATGATACTGCAAATTCGATTTCTCTTGCAAAAGACAAACTCATATTATATTCTTTGATAGTGATTCCAGCTTTGATACCATGTAGAAATTCCTTGTAGATTCAAACTGCTAATAGTAATTTACTAAAACAAGTTAATCTACTCTACTCATCACCGGAAACAATAAACGATCGAAGAAATCATGAAGCATATAAGAGAAACACTTCAATCACACATAACATAATGATTTTCTTTGGAAATACACAGCTAAAACCCCATGCTATCTATATATTACATTAATAAAATATATGAGAAGATTACAATGCTTTTCTCAAGCCCAAGCAACCTCTGCACTATCTCTATCTATCTCACTGCATCTCGCACAAGCTCAAGCCAATACTTAGCCAATTTTTTTTCCTTCCAAGCTCCTATTTCCTTGCGTTGTTCCCTTGGGACTTAGCCCATATTTAATTGGGAAATCCCACAATTATGAATTTTGCAATCCTCATAGGCCTTTTGTTGATTGCATGAAACACCTATACAATTCAAATGATTATACAAAAGATAGTACATTGTCTCTGAACTCTAATCTCAACTTGGTCTTTCTCTGATTTGGCATACATGAGTTAATTATGAGTGAATCTTCAGTTTACTAATCAGTGCTGGTTACACCCCACTATTGTAGGTTACACCCCACTATCGCAGGTTAGACCCCACTATCGCAGGTTACACCCCACTATAGTAAGTCACACCCCACTACAGTAAGTTACACCCCACTGATGATGGTTGCACCTCACTGTTGCTAGTTACACACCATTGTTTTTTATCTCGCACTAATTCCTCCATGATTTGGAACTATTTTAACTGAGTTCAACTTAGTTAGACTGAATTAAATAATTACAACTGAAAATAACTCAACAAGTGCTTCTAATTGTAGGAGACACTCTACATGACTCTAGTTAGATCCTCAACTTGAATTAACTGAGATAACTAAGTTAAATTAACTTAGTTAACTATTACAAGTCATCATGAGATGTGGAATTACAATTTAATTCCTAATTTAATTCAAGCACAAATTAAACTAGGATTTTCTTGTTTCATTTTCAATAGTCGGAGCGTGCGAGTCCCTTGGGGCATTCAAATGTTGGTAAGTCAATTAGCCCTGCGACCCTTTGTGACATGTTTCAATCTATTCTGGATCATATGGAAGCCTATGGCATGATGAGAAAGGAAGAGCATGAAGTTGTCATCATCACTCTCAATCAGTTGCATTACTTTCAATGCCACGTCAGAGAAAGAATTGTAGTGGTTTGGCAGGGGTAAAATTTGCTAGCAGAAAAGGTTGATAAGCTCGAAACATGGCTTGCTCACTTCGAGCAACATATCAACTGCCCATATTTCCCTCATCCCCCTTTAGGGACTCAGCCGAATAATCGAGCGTTAATTACTTCCGATGATTGAATATGGTAATTGGTTTCCTTTTGGTTTTGTATGTCTTTTAGTGATTTTGGCTTGTTAGACTTTGTATTACTGATATGCCTCTCTTTTTGTTTTTCTTTGTAATATGGTAATATCAATGGTCAATAAACCTAGTCGGGTTGAGACCATTTTCATTTTGACATCTATGTACTCGTCTTCTTTTAATGAATGAATAAAAGCTTGACTTACAAAAAAAATACTTTTTAAATTTTAAAATATTTTCAAAAATCACACACACACAAACATAATTTGTTAAAAAATAAAAATTATTAAAACATATTAACATAATGAACTTTTCTAAACGTTTTATGACGATACATTTATGCCAAGAAAACCAACACTAATCAGTTTGAAATCCTCATCAAATTTCTATAGCTTCATATCAATTTTCTATAACTTCATTTGAATTTTACAGAGTAATATGTTTTATGGAAACGTTAGGAAACATATAACATGGATATGATAAGAAAAAATGTTTTTGATATTTTATAGGAAATTTAAAAGGACATTCCCTTGCATATCAGTACATTGGATAAAAAAGTAATTTTGATATTTTATAGGAAATTAAAAAAGACATTCCCTTGGTTGCATATCAGTACATTGGATAAAAAATATTTTTGAAATTTTATAGGAAATTAATAAAGACATTCCCTTGATTGCATAAAAGTGCATTAAATGATTTAAAAAAAACTAGCCTAACATCTATTAAAGCTTCCTTAGATAACATATGAATGTATGAATAACTTTCACATCCTCATATTGCTCTCTGGGACATATTTTCCTTTGCCACATTTTTAGATGAAAGACCTTAAAGGCAATTGTTCCATTGAGCTAGTCCACAAGGGCTTTTGAATCCCCAATACTTTAACATACTTCTAGAGGGAAATTTTAAAATATTTTCATAAATCATTCATTCATATATATATATATATAATTTATTAATTTTTTAATTAAAAATATAAATTATTAAAACATATTAACATAATGAAATTTTCAAAAGGTTTTATGACGATTAGAAATAAAAACATTTATGCAAAGAAAACCAACACTAATCGTTTCAAAACAATGTCAAATTTCTATAACTTCATATCAAATTTCCTTAACTTTATATCAAATTTCCTTAAGTCCATTTGAATTTTATAGAGTAATATGTTTTATTGAAACTTTAGGAAACATATAACATGGATATGCTAAGGAAAAAATATTTTTGATATTTTACAGGAAATTTAAAAGGACATTCCCTTGCAACACAAGTTTTCTTGTCACCAGTTACTCTACCCAACTTAACTTCATCTGTCAATTGAAACACTCATCATTATTGCTCCCAACTTTGTCATGCTTTCTTGCTATCTTGTGCTTTCTCCCATGACTCCCTTAGTTATTTTTGTCAGCCTATCTCCCACAATATGCCTCACTAGTGCACGAGAAGCAAGTGTGGTTCCTTTAGTAGAGGTGGGGGAGTTCACAAGACTGCTTCTGAGCCCAAAATGCAATGCAGAGGTACCATGATCACACCCATAAACACATCCAAACAATTGTGAATCAAGTAGTTGTTGAAGCAATGATTGAAAGGAATGAACACAATGATGAGGAAATCCTCTCCTTACTAGTTGATTGGCTTCCAGATCCATGCCACACACGAGGAAGATAAAATCAATACTTATGTACTTTATAACTATATTAGCACATCAAAACACATTGGAAAATCCCTTGAGGATAAAGAAGACACTAAAAGGAAGGTCTCTATCAAATTTAGGGACACGACCCCCCGATTAGTGCAAATTGAGGCCATCCTCTCAAAAGGAAAAGGTCCAACTTCACCTGGCACATCAGTGATACTAATTGATGTTTCAACGTCCAACTAATATATCTCATGGCACCTCTTTTTGTTTATTTTACCATCTTCTCTTAGGTTTGGAGATTCATAGTATCATGGACTTTCAGTAGAATAGCTACCATTTAGATGCACTTAGTCTTATGTATTTGCATGATAATATTGATAAAAATGTTAAGGAACTATGTGAAATTTTAGACAAAGGAACTATACTTCCAGTGCTTGTTTGGTTTTCCAAGTGGAAGACGACAACTAGAATTCATATATACTAAGCTTACAAAAAAATTTGATAAATAAAATAGTTTAAAATGAGGTTGGATATAATAGTAAAAGTGAGGACTTTTTTACTATTGAATACGATATATTTTTTATGACAAATCATGAGCAATTGAGTTATGAGAACACTTTGATTTAGTGGTTAAATAATTTCTTGATTTAGGTATATATGAGTGGATCAAGCCCACCCCATGCTCTTAAAATAACCCACCAAACTTAGAAAAATTAATAATGATTATTAAAACTGCTAATAAATATTTAATGTAAACTGGTATTGAATATTTATATAAAAATAAGTATTTTCTTACTAGGTAAAACTAAATCATATTTAAACAAAACCAACTACTTTTTTAAAAATTTCATAAAGACTTAATGTGGAGTTATGGAGATACCTTCAGGTAATGGTCAAATTGTTTAGTGACCACTACATAAATAAGTGGATGAAATCCCACCACATGTTCTCCTTTTTATAATAACCCAGGGTAGATGAAAGCCCATCCTCTTGTTCTTCTTTTTCTAATAGTCTATGGGTTGAATCGCCAACTTAATTGTCTACTCAACCAAAAAATAAAATAAAATAAAATAAAATAAAATAAAATAAAATAAAATAAACAATAAATAATAATTTTAAATAATAAAATAAGTATATAAATAATTATTAAAAAAAACTATATTTCACTCTGTTTTAAAAATAATAATAAATATTTAATATAAAGTGGTAATAAATATTTTATATAAAATAATAAAAATTTATTTAAATGTTTAATTTTTATATAAAAATTAATAATAATATTATTTAATTATTAGTTAAAATTAAATCATCTTTAAACAAAACTATTTTTTTAAATGATATAACACACAAATATATTTTTCTTTTCTGTATAAAATTGTTATTTTTTTTAATATTTTGAAAAATATTAATATAATATAATTGATTTATAATTTTAATGGTTTATATTTAAATAATATAGCTAAAATAATTCAAAATCAAAATAATAAAATTGTTTTAAAATTAATTTATAATTTTAATTGTTTAAATTTAAATGATGTAGTTAAAATAATTTAGAATTAGTTAAATTTAAGTTTTACTTTTTATATAAATATTAAAAATATATATGTTATTAAAGTCATTAAAACTACTTTTTAAATTTAAATGATATAGTTGAATTAATCCAAAATTAATTATATGTATATATATATTTTCCAGATGGGGTGTCTATCCTTGAGATAGGCCCAACACGTGGGCAATGAAAAACCATAGAAGGAAGATGGGGAGGAGGACAACACATCTAATTTATCGGTATACAAGACGTAAGATGAAATGATATCTGAAGCGTGGGAAATTTCATTCGACCCCCACTGGAAGTCATGCTGGTAGGTCGGGAGTTTAATGACACATGCAGGGACTAGTACAATTTATATGGGGCTTCTTGTATGGAGGATGCATGATATTGCTCTAGGTTGCTGCAATTTGGATGGTCTTCTAAAACTTGGGTAATCTTGGAGTGGTGGCGATTTCTATGTCATCGTTCCACCCACTCGGTATGCTCTTTGAAAGCTAAAAGTTTGTCTGTTAGGGTCCTTTTCTCTGTTCTAGTCTTCGTGTTACGAATTCTCTCAGGGAAGGGTGGTTGATCTTGGTATCTTTTTTAGTGGCGCACTATAGAGTGGTGCCTCAAGGTTTTATGTGGTTGAATTGGTGTTGTGGACCTTCTATCATAGTGAGTCCTCTGTTATTTCTCCTCTTTATGGTATCTTCTTCGTTCTCTCTATTGTTTGATTATTGGGAGAATTTTTCCTTGGTCTCGGGGTGGATTTCTATTGACAAAGGTGATAGTAGGGTTCTTAGTTGGCCTGCTTCATATGCAGTTGGATGATTGGGTGGTTGCATGTTTATTTAGGTGAATTTTATTAGTTTCCGGGAATTCCTGAAGGGTCTGGTGACATTGGATCTCGGTGTAACTTGGCCCTGGTTGGGCTCTCGGGGTTCTGGGATTTGGGTGTTGTCAAGAGGCTAGTGTTTCTACCCTATGGTATTTCTATGTAAAAGAAGTGGTAGAGGTGGTAGACTGGATGGTGTGGAAGCCAAATGTGGTTGAAATCTCCTCTTTCTAAGTCTGCAGGTGGTGGTGTCTAGTTTTGCAGGGGTGGTTGTTGTTGGTTATTACATGGTTGGAGCCAGGCCCTTGCTAGCATCTGGTGTGGTGGAAGGGTGAGCAACAAATAGTGGGTCTCATTTGGGGGGTGTCCTTCTGTGTTTGTATCATGCAACTTGTTCTGAGGAGCTATCAAGTCCACTCTTAGAAGTCAGGTGTCTCATCCAATTGGTGCGGCTCGGGTAGTTTGGAGAAGGTGTCGTGGAGGGGTCGGTCTACTGCATGGCTCAACCGAGGAGTGAGAGCTGAAGGTGCCATGGTTATGAAATTGGGTGAAGGTCATGATTGTAGGGGAGGTGCAGGGTATCAGTGGGGTGGCCGTGTTGTTCGTGGCCGTGGAGTAGGTGTGCATGGACTGAGTAGCAGGTCAGTGTAGAAATTCCTTGTAGATTCAAACTACTAATTGTAATTTACTAAAACAATAGACTTGAATCTACTCTACTCATCGTGGAAACAATAAAATATCAATGAAATCACGAAGCATATAAGAGAAAGAATTCAATCACACATAACACAATGATTTTCTAGGTAAAGCCACAACTAAAAACCATTGCTTTCTATATATTGCATTAATTAGAAAATATGAGAAGATTAAAATTCTTTGCTCAATCCCAACAACCTCTACACTATTGTTGTAGGGAAAAGTATCCGATTCGGATGACCCTATCCCACTCTAAGGGTGATAGTACCTCAGCAACAACTGTAAAGAAAACTACTTAAGGTTTACTTCTTTACGAAAGCAAGAGAGAATGAGGAAATGCACTAACCGTTGCCTTGCGCTTAATGTCGAATCCAAACTCTTCTCTTTGGCTCCTTGCTCCCAGCTCCTTGCTCTTTTGCTGGCCCAGCTACAATGAAATCCTGCAAAATAACAAAGAAGGAAACTACAAGAAGCATGCAATCATAACTGATTCAAGGATTAGCATAAATCAAATATACAATTATCACAACACATCATTGAAACAAGTGTATATAGAAGAACCTCAATAGCTTTTATTAATGAAGAAGTAAAGTTCTGAGAAGGTTACAACCATTGAAGGCCCCAATCCAGCAACACCTCCCAGCAGAAAGAAATTCTCCTCTTCACCTCCTTCAAGCAATCACCCAATAGCTCTATAGTGAAACCAACAACAATATTATTACTTTGCACAAAATTCCAGCCTCTCCTGAGCTCATAGGAGAGAGCTCAATATATAGATGAATTGAGAAGGGATGAGTCAGCTTGCAACTGATGTGTAGCTGCCTTGTGTCCTCTCTCTCTTCAGTTGATCTTCAGTTCTTGAGTCCACTTGGAGAACCTTGCTTCCACTTGGAGAAACAGAGCCTCTGACTCATCACAAGGCGAAATCCCTGATCCAAGTGTCATTTTTGGAAGATTCCAGAGCAATGACTCAGTGTGCCACTTGTCCCATCTCGCTCAGCGCAGGTGGCCTTTGTTCCACTTGCTTTGCAACGCAGGTACACCATGGAGGAGTTGAGTTTCAGCGCAGAAGCCTAGTGGAGCACCTGCTTTGATTTCAGGATTGCTTGTTTTTGAGTGTTTTCAGGTGGAGAACTGATCTCTGAGCTGTTGGTTTGCTGACCTTGTTCCTCTAGGGTAGGAACATCATGTTTAGGGACTTTGGATCCCTTGGATTATTGACAATTCATGCCTGATGCTGTAGGGCACAAAATTTTCTATAACAGATGCCCCCTAAAGTATGAGGTCGTTTATCGGGTGAAATGCTTTATTAGGAGGATCCGAAGTTCATTCAATCTGCTGAGAAGTGTCCTGTAATAAGATACAATACAATACATTATTTTTCATACTTTTTCATGATCTAGCTGAGGCGGGCATTCCCATGCTCAGCTTTATAAATTCATTTTGGTACATAGCACAGACGATCGTCTGATGATAGACTGATAATTCTCTGCTGAAATTATCATCCTTTGAGAAGGATGATCATCTGCTGTAATGATGTACATATCAAATGTCTTTATATCCCGAATATATATCGCAGCCCGGATGGATGAAACTAGATCCGGGGTCTTCAATCTCTTCCGATCTTCACTCGATGTACAAGTCGATCCATGTGAGAATTTCTTGAAGTCGAACATGGAAAGACATCGCTTGATTACCGTCAATGATGTAAACCGTTAACAAGCGCGAGAGGAATCACCGATAAGGATGATGACCCTCAAGGTACGGCAGTACAATTCACATGGTGGGAATAAAGGACTTGGCGTCGACCACCATGCAAAATCTTCTGGTCGAAGGTCATTGATGTATACCTGTCGCCGGAAGTGAGAAACTTGCCATTGAGGCATGCAAGCTTCAAAGTACTAAAGGGGTGTTCCTAGATCAACTCCTTGGATAATGAGCTGATGTCGACAAGGAGCGATCCGTCAAAGGAGGGCCTTAATGAATCCCACATCAGTGACACGGAACGGAGCTAGTGATTGTGATGAGGTGAAAACAAACTGTGATGTATGATTCAGGGTGGCGGTCATGAAATGGATGAAGGACAATGTATGGCAGTGGATGGGACACGGTTGACTCTTTGCAGAACAACATCTCTTGAACATATAACGACACTGATGTGATGGATTGGTAGCATTACCCCAAATGTGGATGGTGTGGCGAGGACCATGGTGATGAGACCGGTGAATGAAACAACCCAACCCGATGTGATACGGAGGACAAAGTATTATGTTCAAGAGCGACTTGCTACCATTAAAGCTGTGAGGTTCTCCCAATTTTTCCCCAGTCATTGCTGACCAGTACCTCTTTATTTTTATCAAGCTTGAGGAGGATAACATATGCTTGTTCTATAACCTGCCCTTCGGGCAAGCCCATCGCTATGTTTTAACGAGCCTAGCGATAGGGAAACTCGTTCTCGTCTAAAGACAAGTTTGTCGCTATTTAATGATTTTAACGAGTCTAACGACAAGGATAACTTGGTCCTTTTCATTTTTAGAGAGTCTGAAAAGGTACATAAAGCCAACTCCAGAATTCCTTTTTCGTCATCTAATCCCTTAAGTCCAAAAAAGTATAAAACAATACAAAAGGGATGAATTTTCGATTGCTTTAACGAGCCGAACAAAACAAGCGCTCGATCTTTTTGTGCAATAATCCCTCAGGTCCAAAAAGATTAAAATCTAGAGGAGGGATAGCTCTTCCGGTCTTTTAACGAGCTGGAAGGCCAAAACTCGGCAAACTTTTCATATTTTACGAGTCAGTGAAAAGAGCTCAAAGAAGACTCGTCTTTTGAGGAACGAGTGATGAACAGGGTAGCAGCAGATTCCAGGTACAGGTTGGAATATTCCAATCACGGCAGTGTCACAAGGATGGCTTAGTGAAATCACTCTTCGCAGCTGTTCCTCAAAATGGGTAAACAAACATATGGAGATGAACGATTGGCCAAATGAACGGATGGAGGTGAGACTGCAAGAACACGACCAAGGGCTTTAATATGGCTGTCAAAGGTTACATTTACCAAGGTTATTTACCGGTTCATTTTTTCTGGGTGAGCTTGAACTCTAGGGGAAGATTGCTCACAACTTATGTTTATTTTTTAACGAGCATGAACTATGTGCTAAAACTGCTCGGTTCTTGCGTTTATTTTTTAACGAGCATGAACATTGCTAAAACTGCTCGATTATACCAGTCTTAATACAAGGAACGCCTCAGGTGAGGTAGTCATATTTAAGGAGCTATACCTCACTAGTTACTCCAATTTGGCAAGTTTTAACTTTTGCCCCACATCCTTTCTTTATGCAAGCTGGAAACGGCTAATCCTACGAGTTTAACGGGTTAGACCTACAGGTTTAAAGGGAGGACCTAAAAATTTAAAAAATAAATAGTCGTCCCATGCTTGCACTCCAAAAGGTTCGCATGCCCCCAGGTATAAAGTATAATTTCTAGGATCTTCCTCTTACTTATTATCCGAAAAAGGTTCTGTTCGCTGCCGCAAACTAAACTCTTTTTTCCGCGATGTCTATTACTAGGTTGCTAAGGATGGTGACTACTTGTTGCAGCAATTTCATCTCTTTCTTTGGAGGCTGCCCCTACTTATCCTTCAAAACATATGTTTTAATGGGTGAGGCTTGCCTTCAAAGATGGTGGCTACTTGCCGCCACAAATGGATCTCCTTCCTCAGGAGAGCCTATTTTTTAGACAAAGGGAGCCGATTATTTCGCTCACATAACTTTGACAAAAGAACTTTATCCTAGAACAACCCTCTCTTCCTTCCTTCGGACGGGGTACGGACTAGTCCCATTCTTCTACGGAAATTAACTTTATACCCAAGGTTTTCTCTGCCCAAGGCAGGCCAGGGTGCATGCCCCCTGGGTCCCAGTTCTTTCTTCCGAATCACTCGCATTCATCGGGAAGTAGAACCGGGGGTGGAGGCATTCCTTGAGTGAATAAACCGTTAAGGGATGGTATTTGACTATTTGCGATGCGTGATCCTGGAAATGAAAGTTGGTCTACGAGCTTGACCATCCTTCCTTCGTGCGGAAAACACATAACTCTGAAGAGTGAGGACACTATCGCCTCCATGCAATATATATAGTCTCATCCAAGGAGTAAGTTATACACCAAGGGTCCCTGGACGACCATGACGTTCATATGAACTGTCTTCCCTTTCAATGTAATGGGAACATTGGGGAGAATCCCTAACAGGTGACTGGTTCCTTTATCAAAACCCGATAGATTTCTCATCTCAGGTAAAAGCGCCGGGGAACCCAGTGCTTTCCAAGCAATAGAGGAAATGATACTCACAGATGCCCCTTCATCAATGATAGTTCCAGCCATCACCATTCTGTAGATTTGGACGATGATTCTGAATGGGATACTGGCTGGTAACCGGGTTCTGCCTAGTTGATTCCAATCAAAGGACACAACCAGGTTGCTTGGTGGTGGGACCGAATACACGGCCGGATACGACCCTGACGATGTTCCTTCCTGCGATAAAGGAATGGGCACGTTGCCCTAATGCTCATCAGAGTCTGTGTTGATGAAAAGAATCTGGATGGTTTTATCCTTGTTCTCTTCAGTGAGGGTGTCATTTGAAGATGAATCTTCAATGACGGTGTCATTTGAGGATGAAACCTCTGAAGGAAGAATCGGGTCAACTGCCGTTTCGACCTTTAGACTTTCGTCTGGTCTGGATTCAGTAGGTTCATTCTCAATGACCGACACTTCAGCTAACCACTTGATCGGGCCAGCTGGATTTTCAACTATCGAGGGACTTGGCACGAGTTTTTGGTATCCAGGAGGAAGTCATAACGGTGAAACCGGACGATCTTCCAAAACTCTCTTCGCCTTATCTAAGAATGGACATCGGTGGATGGCGTGATTGCCTTCACACAACATACAGGGTGATCTTGGTCTCCCTTTTCGTCCTTCACTCTCGCTAGTTGACGGAATGCAATCAACATGTCTATCAGAGGTTGATGCTACCGGATTGTGCAACCTGGGGGACCAGTCCCTTAGTATCCGGGGAATACAAGGACAGTCACAGTGGAAGTGGGTCCCTTTGCAAATGACACATGGCGATTTAGGCCCGGTCGGTGCAGTGTGTGGATTTTTTTCAGATGTCTTTTGCTTGCCCCCAGTCGCCTTCGCCATAGGCCCCTTCTGCTTCTTTTCTCTCTTCTTCTTTTCCTTCTTCTCCATGGGAGGCTGACTTTTGCCGGCTCTACCTCGCGAAGATGAAGGATCAGAGGAAGAATTGTAAGAAGTGGAAGGCTGGTGGGTAGTTCTAGACTGGTCTGACTGTTGATTCGACTGCTCAGGATTAGAGGTGATCTGAACTACATTAGTTGAAAAGAGCCATACACGTAGGCCAATTGTCAATCCTGGAAGTGACAATGTGGCCATATGAGGCGCACCAACATCTCCCCAAGAGGAGAAGGGATTGGGACTTCCGCCAAGGTGACTTCCTTGGTTGGTGGGCTCCATACTTTTCAACTGAAAGATCAACGTGGGAATAACAGGTGATTATGTTCCGATTAAAATAAATTTTATTAACGACGCTTTAGACACAACTTTGCTTTTTCATGTTTTAAGGGTCGAGAAAAAGCTAAAGATGACTCTAGTCTCCTTCGATGTTTTAACGAGCCCGAAGTGACAAATGCTCGGATGGACTTTTTCAATTATAGAGTTTGAAAAAGGCCAAAAGAAACTTCTCTGGAGTTCTAGGCAGAGGGTGTGCCAAACTTTTCGCGAAACCACAGAATACGTTTTACGGTACGGGTGGTCGATCTTCGTGAATGTTGTGTTCACTGCATCGCGATCAGTAGGGCGGCCGACACGACTTCCTATGGATAAAGGCTTTGTTCCTATAGGGGTCTCCCAATATATACGCGACGGTACGTGGGAGAACAAGTCCGTATTAGTGCCACCGACTCTCAGGAGGAATCACCCACCTTCGTAGAGATCGACAGTCACTATGTTTAACGACGCCGGAACACGTCTCTACCTAGACCTCTATATGTTTGCGTTATGTTACAAAGCGTTGTTATGTAAATTGAATTTATTTTAATGTTGATCTTGTTTAGCAGTTTGCCTTTAAGGATCACCACGAGATGTATGTAACAAATTCCTGAATGCAGTCTAAGATGAGAAGCAAACTTTTCAATCTTTCAACTTTGAAAATCTTAACTACTGAGGAGAAGAAAGGCAAATCTTTTCACACAGATCATAGAGCACACACTAATGCAAAATTTCCTAAATCGTCATGCAAACAGTCAAATGCAAAATGCACAATGCATGTATTTTCTTTTCCCTTTCTTAATGTTGATGTATTACAAAAAGAAAGTTGTTATATAACTTTGATTTCGATTTAAAGCGAAAGTAAACAAGCTTGTCCAAAATCAAAAGACACCTTAAGATTTACTTGTTTAATCACTGGAAATACATGAAATCAAACCATAATGACGAAAGTAAAAAGACTAATCAGCTATGGACAACAAACAAGCTAACTCTTTAGACCAGCAAAATGCCTAACACAGGTTCAGATCTAAGAGGCCAAAGCAAGACTAGTTTACTCTTCGTTATGGGAAATTGTAAATGAAGTAAGAAATACAAAAGAACAAGTACAATTTCGTTATATAACAGAGGCAGAATGATGGCAAGTAAGGTTGGTTTCAGAATAGGTACAAGAAAGACAACTTGCAGCAAAATCTATAGTGAAAACAGGCAAGAAAAAGGGAGGAAACCCCAACTGCACAAGGCAAAATTGGGCCAACGCAGGTGCTGCACAACCAGTCTGGCTCTCAGCATAGGTAGCCCCTTTGGGACCTGCGTTGCAAAGCAGGTAGCCTGTGTACTACCTACTTTGGAAAACGAAAGTTGCGTTTTCACAGTTTCCGGGTCACAATTTTCTCAAAAATTCACAGTTTTTGCTCAAATCAGAAGCTATCAGTCAAGCACACACTAAGGGATGACAAGGAAGGTGAAAAGCTATAACTAAGAGCTTACAAGGATCCTTTTAGATCAGCTCTTCAAATCATGAACATGCTCAGAAATGAGCTAGAGTAGCTGCCCTCTACTTCGCTTTTGATATAGTCAAAAGCTTTTCGATTTGGTACTCTTTTGTTCAGGAAATGAATAGCAAAATACTACAAACAATCAAACAGATACGATCCCCAGTGGAGTCGCCAGTTTGTTGTAGGGAAAAGTATCCGATTCGGATGACCCTATCCCACTCTAAGGGTGATAGTACCTCAGCAACAACTGTAAAGAAAACTACTTAAGGTTTACTTCTTTACGAAAGCAAGAGAGAATGAGGAAATACACTAACCGTTGCCTTGCGCTTAATGTCGAATCCAAACTCTTCTCTTTGGCTCCTTGCTCCCAGCTCCTTGCTCTTTTGCTGGCCCAGCTACAATGAAATCCTGCAAAATAACAAAGAAGGAAACTACAAGAAGCATGCAATCATAACTGATTCAAGGATTAGCATAAATCAAATATACAATTATCACAACACATCATTGAAACAAGTGTATATAGAAGAACCTCAATAGCTTTTATTAATGAAGAAGTAAAGTTCTGAGAAGGTTACAACCATTGAAGGCCCCAATCCAGCAACACCTCCCAGCAGAAAGAATTTCTCCTCTTCACCTCCTTCAAGCAATCACCCAATAGCTCTATAGTGAAACCAACAGCATATCATTACTTTGCACAAAATTCCAGCCTCTCCTGAGCTCATAGGAGAGAGCTCAATATATAGATGAATTGAGAAGGGATGAGTCAGCTTGCAACTGATGTGTAGCTGCCTTGTGTCCTCTCTCTCTTCAGTTGATCTTCAGTTCTTGAGTCCACTTGGAGAACCTTGCTTCCACTTGGAGAAACAGAGCCTCTGACTCATCACAAGGCGAAATCCCTGATCCAAGTGTCATTTTTGGAAGATTCCAGAGCAATGACTCAGTGTGCCACTTGTCCCATCTCGCTCAGCGCAGGTGGCCTTTGTTCCACTTGCTTTGCAACGTAGGTACACCATGGAGGAGTTGAGTTTCAGCGCAGAAGCCTAGTGGAGCACCTGCTTTGATTTCAAGATTGCTTGTTTTTGAGTGTTTTCAGGTGGAGAACTGATCTCTGAGCTGTTGGTTTGCTGACCTTGTTCCTCTAGGGGTAGGAACATCATGTTTAGGGACTTTGGATCCCTTGGATTATTGACAATTCATGCCTGATGCTGTAGGGCACAAAATTGTCTATAACAACTATGTCTATCTATCTCACTGCTTCCCAGACAAGCTAAAGCCAATAGTTATCCATTCTACTCCCTGTCAAGATCTTAATTCCTTGCATTGCTCCCCTGGGAATTACCCCATATTTAATTGTGAAATCCCACAATTATGAATTGTGAAATCCTCATATGCCTTTCTTTGATTGCATGCACAACCTATACAATTTAGATGATTATACAACTTTCAGTACACTATCCATTTACTCCAATATCAATTGGGTCTTTCTCTGATTTGACATGCATGAGTTAATTATGAGTGAATCTTCAGTTTACTGATAAGTTCTGGCTACACCCCAATACTGTAGGTGTAGAAAATTCTCACTATATATTAACCTGATTATGCAATATAACTAAAGCAAAATACTTAATCTACTTCTACATCAAACTTGTGGAAGCTTAATCGATTTGAGCAAGATAAAATAGAACACATATAATAGAGAAGAGGAATCAATACACATGAAACACATAAGAATACTGTGGGGAAAGCCTCAGCTAAAAACCCCGCTATCTATATTATCATACAAGTGGAAATATCTCAGGATTACACACATCTTTAGCTCTCCAGCTATCCATCTCTCAGTACAATCCCTCATTGCTGCTCATAGACAGAATAGACAACTCATATGCCTTCTCCTCTGTCCTCTAAGCCTCCTATTTCCTTGCATAGTTTTCCCTGGGTGCTCCAGCTGTAACCTTCTGTGACACTGATCTCACACACTACTCCAACACACTATAAGACTGAGCAAATCTCAAGGAATGAATTCCTTCTGCATGCAATATATTTTCTTACAGGAAAATTCTTGCCACTGATAGTACATTGTCCCTGCCTTTAATCTCAACTGGGTCATTGTCTGAACTGACATGCATGAGTTATTTATGAGAGAATATTCAGTTATCTGGAGTAAACTAGTTTCATGCATGCATGCATTAACTGATTGAACTCACAATTAGTTCCTCAAACTGTTTGGAACTAATTTAATTGGACTTAACTTAGTTAACTAAGCTAACTAATTACAACTCAAATACAACTCATCCTTATCTCCTTAATTAAGGGATAACTTCCTTAATTTAAGGGATAATTGTTGTATGACTTCACAAAGACTTCTAGCTTGAATTTCTCCAACTAATTAACTCAAGATGAATTAATTGATTATTTTTCAAGCAGCTGGTGAGACTAAATTCGAATTTTGATTCTCAATTTTAATTCAAGGACAAATTAAAATTGGAATATTCTTGTTGCCACATTTCAACACTCCCTCTCAAAAAGAAAGGGATTATCTGCGACCCCGATCCTGTCTCTATGGAACTCGAATTTACACATTGACAATGCCTTAGTCAAAATGCCAGCATCTTGCTCCTCGGTCAAAATATGCTGCAACAACATGATCCTCCTCACCACACAGTCTCTGAGATGATGATACCGAATGTCAATTTTCTTGGACCTATCATGAAATACTAGATTATCAGAGAGTTTGATACAACTCTAATTATCACAATACATCACAGTCGGATCGATCCTCTGATCAAACAAACCAACTAGAATTTTCCGCACCCAAATGGCCTCACATGCTGCCTAACTTGCAGCAATGTATTTAGCCTCTGCTGATCTGAGTGCAACCGACTTATGTTTCCTGATGTACGAAGAAAATGCAGCTAACCCAAGGTTGAAAATTCCTCCTGATGTGCTCTTCCGATCTGATGGACTCCTTGCCCAATTTGCATATATGTAGCCCTATAGTTTCACTCCCTCTATCTGTCTGTACCATAATCCATACTGAGAGGTGCCTCTGAGGTATCTAAAAACATGTTTAGCTGCCTTCCAAAACATCTTGGTAGGCTGAACCATAACCTGACTCAACTGGTTCACCGCATAGCAGAAATCTGGTCGTGTGTTCACTAAGTACATCAGTGAACCCACAAGATGTCGATACACAATAGCTTCTACTACTTCTCCTGAAGTAGCATCCTCCTTCCTCCAGTTACCTGCTAGAGGAGTCTGCAAGGGCTTGCACTTCTCCATGTGGAATCTCCTAAGTATCCCATTGGCATACTTGTCTTGAGACACAAGCAACTCCCCATCCTTCTGCCACACTTCCATGCCAAGGAAGTAGTGCATGAGATCCATGTCTTTCATCTCAAATTCTCTTGCAAGGTCCTCCTTGCAAGACATGATCAACCGATCATCACCTGTTAATATGAGATCATCAACATAAAGAACAATGATCAACTACTTACCTTTTACCATGATCTAGTACAGGTTCACATCCTCTTCACTCTTTGTGAAGCCCAACCCGGTGAAGTAGTTATCGATCCTGGTGTACCAAGCACAAGGTTCTTGCTTCACCCCGTACAAATCTCTCTTGAGTTCGCACACATGTGAGTCACGATCAAAGGTCTCAAAACCTTCCGACTGCTCTATATACACCTCTTCCTCAATCTTTCCATTGAGGAATGCAGTCTTCACATCCATCTGATGGATCTTCCAACCCATCTATGTTGATAGTGCCAACATCGATTTGATAGATGAGTACCTTGCAACATGAGAAAAAGTCTCATCGTAGTCAATCCCCTCGACCCGTGAGAAACCACGAGCAACAAATCTTGCCTTATGTTTCTCCACACTACCATCAACAACTTGCTTTACCTTGTAAAGCCAACAAGAACTCATAACTGACTTGTTCTCTAGCCTTGGAACCACATCCTAGACACTATTCTGAACTATGGAGTCATACTCCTCCACCATATCATCAACCTAAATCGGCTGCTGCACTTCTTCCTCAAAGGAAGATGGCTTGGTATCAACACATTCCCCAACAAGGGCCATGTATCTAGTGTACCTATCAGGCGACCTCCTCTGTCTGTGCTGAGAAGATGGTCACATTCTCTCTCGCATCCGACAACAATTTGTCAGCTTCTCTTGTGTGCTTCCGTCCCTCTCTGGAAGGCTCTACTTGAGTGGATGTATCCACTCCTAGAACCTCTTCATGCGGCTGCTCCGCCTCAGTCTGAGGCTCCTCCTCCTTAGGAACCAAAAGTCCCTCCACAGCCTGTAGTTGGAGCTCCCTCTCAAGGGAAACTCGCATGGCCTTCTACTCATCAAACTTGATATCTCTGCGAACCACTGTCCTCCTACTGCTGGCACGTACACCCAATAGTTGTGAGGTGTATCTGTGTACCCCGCAAGTATTCCCAACTTAGATGTCAGCTCAAGTTTCTTCCAGGCATCCTTGGTCACATGACAATATACCGATGAGCCAAAGATCCTGAATTGACCCACATCTGGTCTCTTCCTCGAGAAAGCTTCCTCTGGTGTCTTCATCCAAAGAATGATATGCGGGCTTCTATTATGAAAATAGACCACCATGTTGCATGCCTCAGCCCACAAATGAAGTGGTAGGCCTTGGTCATTTGCATCGCTTGAGCTGCCCCCACAATCATCTTGTTCTTCCTCTCGACCACCCCATTCTGCTGTGGGTTATGAGGTGCCGTTAACTCCCGTTTAAGGATCCCTTCTTGGATTTATTCAATGGGAAATTAGTTGCATAATGGCCCAACTCATGACAATTAAAGCATCTCACTTTAGATTTGTCAATCTTCTTCCCTCCATGAGAAGAATTCGATTTGGAATGGGAAGCCTTCCCTTTCCCTTTCCTTGCCTTACTTGCTAAGGCTAGATTTTCTTCATCATCATTCTTTGATTAAGAACCATCTCGAGTGCTCCTCCTGATCTCCTCCTACATGAGATCTGACCACAGTCGTTCCCAATCCAGAAATTTCTCTCTTCCATTTACAGAGTCCTGGTAACTATTCCAGCTCTTTAGAAAACTGAGGAGAGAAAGGCTCACCATATCATCATCGTCTATCGTTATTCCCACACTACCAAGCTCATCTCTGCAGGTGGTGAGCTTGTTTAGATATGTAGAAATAGTGTCGCCATTATCCATCTTGATTTTCTGAAGCTCATCCTTGAGCACCAATTTCCTTTGGTCTCTACTGTTCTGATATAGGTCTTTCAATGCCTTCCACATTGAAAGCAGAGTATCCTTCCCATGGAGACTCGAGACAATATGGTCTTGAACTCCCTCCATAAGAATCCTTCTCGTCTTCACCACACACTTCTTCCATTCAGCTAATTCTTGTGCATTAGCAGCAGCTAGCTTGGGGATTTCTTGATCAATGAAAACCTTCAAACCATTGTCTTCTACTACCGCTTCCATGCGATCCTTCCATGCTATGTAATTTGAGCTTCCATCCAGAGCATACTCGAGTCTCAAGCCATTGAACGCCATTGGTGAACTTTAAGGTGTGATAAGAATACGATTTTGTACCTGCAACCAAGAACTTCAAACTTTGAGCTTCCCTTCTTAGTATACTTCTCATAGCTCTGATCACCTTTGCTCTAACACCATGTAGAAAATTATCACTGTAGATTAACCTGAATATGCAATATAACTAAAGAAAAATACTTAATCTACTTCTACAATCAAACTTGCGGAAGCTTAATTGATTTGAGCAAGATCAAACAGAACACATATAACAAAGAAGAAGAATCAATACACATGAAACACAAAAAAAGACTCTGGGGAAAGCCTCAGCTAAAAACTCCGCTATTTGTATTATCATACAAGTGGAAATATCTTAGGATTACAAACAACTTTAGCTCTCACAAGTATCTAGCTCTCAGTACAATCCCTCATTGCTGCTCATAGACAGAATAGACAACTCACATGCCTTCTCCTCTGTCGTCCAAGCCTCCTATTTCCTTGCGCATTTTTCCTTGGGTGCTCCAGCTGTAACCTTGTGTGACACTGATCTCACACACTGCTCCAACACACTGTAAAACTGCGCAAATCTCAAGGAATGAATTCCTTCTGCATGAAAGAGATTTTCTTATTGGAAAATTCTTGCAACTGATAGTACACTGTCCCTACCTTTAATCTCAACTGGGTCTTTGTCTGAACTGACATGCATGACTTATTTGTGAGAGAATTTTCAGTTATCTAGAGTACACTAGTTTCATGCATGCATGCATTAACTGATTGAACTCAAAATTAGTTCCTCAAACTGTTTGGAATTAATTTAACTGGACTTAACTCAATTAACTAAGATAACTAATCAAAACTAAAATACAACTCATCCTTATCTCCTTAATTAAGGGATAACTTCCTTAATTTAAGGGATAATTGTTGTATGACTTTACAAAGACTTCTAGCTTGAATTTCTCCAACTAATTAACTCAAGATGAATTAATTAATTATTTTTCAAGCAGTTAGTGAGACTAAATTCGAATTCTAATTCTCAATTTTAATTCAAGGACACATTAAAATTGGAATATTCTTGTTGCCACATTTCAACAACTGGTTACAACCCATTACTGCAGGTTACACCCCACTATAGTAAGTTACACCCCACTACAATAAGTTACACCCCAATGATGCTGGTTACACCTCATTGCTACTAGTTACACCTCTTTGTTTCTGGTTACACCTCATTGTTGCTGGTTACACCCCACTGTATCTGATCTCCCACTAATTCCTCCATCAGTTAAAACTAGTTTAACTGAATTTAACTCAGTTAGACTGAATTAAATAATTGCAACTCAAAATTAACTCAACTAGTGCTCCTAATTGTAGGAGACACTCTACATGACTCTAGTTAGACCCTCAACTCGAATTAACTAAGCTAACTAAGTCAAATTAACTTAGTTAACTATTACAAGTTTTCATGAGATGTGGAATTACAATTTAATTCAAGGACAAATTAAATTAGGATTTTCTTGTTGCATTTTCAATACTCCCCCTCAAAAAGAAAGGGATTATCTGCTACCTCGATCTGCTTCGATGAAACTTAAATTTGCATCTTGAGAATGCCTTTGTCAAAATACCTAAATCGTGCCCCTCAGTAGGAATGTACTCTAGCAACATGATTCTCCTCTGCACACAATCTCGTAGATGGTGATACTGAATGTTGATATGCTTGGACCGATTATGAAAAAATGGATTCTTAGAGAGTTTGATACAAATCTAATTGTCACAGTAAATCAATGTAGGATCCATATGCTAACCAAATAACCCAACAAGGATCTTCCTCATCCATATAGCCTCACAAGCTGCTTAATTAGCAACCATGTACTCTGCTTCTGCAGAACTGAGTGCAACTGTTCTCTACTTCCTGCTGTACTAAGAAACTGCTACTGACCCAATACTGAATATTCCCCTTGATGTGCTCTTCATGTTGGATGGACTTCCTGCCCAATCTGCATCTATGAAGCCTTGAAGCTTCACTCCCTTTGTCCATTTGTACCAAAGAACAAACTGGGTGGTGCCTCTGAGGTATCTCAACACATGTTTAGCTGCCTTCCAATAAACTTTGGTTGGATTAACCATGTATTGACTAATTTGGTTAATTGCAAAACACATGTTTGGTCATGTGTTCACCAAATACATAAGTGAACCCAAAAGATGTCTATTAATGGTATCCTCCACTACTTCACCTGAAGTAGCATCTTCCTTCCTCCAAATACCTACTAAAGGAGTCTCAATGGGTTTGTTGCTCTCCATGTAGAACTTATTCAATATCTCGTTGGCATACTTTCCCTGAGAGACAAAAAGTTCCCCATCTCCTTGCCATACTTCCATACCAAGAAAGTAATGCAAGAACCCCCCAAGCCCTTCATCTCGAATTCTCTTAAAAAATCCTCTTTGCAAGATTTTATCAGATTCTCATCACCTGTTAGAATCAAATCATCGACATATAATACTATAATCAACAATTTACCTTCAACCACAATATGGGAAAGTTTCACATCTCCTTCACTTTTGGTGAAGCCCAACCCAGTGAAATAACTATCATTCTCGGTGTACCAAGCATGGGGTGCTTGTTTTAGTCCATACAACGATTGGTTGAGTCTGCACACATGTGACTCTCTGTTGAAGGTATCAAATCCTTCCGACTGCTTAATATACACCTCTTCCTCAATCATACCATTGAGGAATGTTGTCTTCACATCCATCTGATGTATCTTCCATCCCATCTGCATTGATAGTGCTAGAATAGATCTGATTGAAGAGTACCTTGCTACTCGAGCAAAGGTCTCATCGTAATCAATTCCCTCCACCTGAGAAAATCCTCTGGCCACAAATCTTGTCTTGTGTTTCTCCACACTCCCATATGTTGCTTACTTTACCTTGTAAAGCCACTGGAACTCACCACTAACTTGTCTGTTGGTCTTGGGACTAGTTCGCAAACACTGTTTCTAATAATGGATTCATACTCCTCAACCATGGCATCAACCCATACTAGTTGATGCACTGCTTCCTCGAATGAGGATGGCTCAACCTCTATACTCTCGCTCATCAGGGACACGTAGCCAGTGTACCAATCTGGTGACTTCCTTTGGCTACATTGTGATGTGGGTGCTCCCACATTCTCTCTAGCATCATGCATCAATTTTTCAGCCTCTCTAGTGCGCTTCCTTCCATCTCTAGAAGTCTCTGTATGAGTGTGTGCTTCCACTCTTTGCTCCTCTATATGTGGCTGCTTCACATCATCCTAAGGTTCCTCCTTTGGAGCTTAAATCTCCTCATCTGCACATAACTAAATCTCCTTCTCAAGGGAACATCTCATGGCCTTCTCTTCATCGAACTTCACATCTCTAAGAACCACTGTCATCCTATTGGATGGAAGGTACACCCAATAGGTGTGAGTTGTATCAGTGTACCCCACAAATATGAGCAAACTTAGTTGTTGGCTCTATATTTTTCTATGCATCCTTGGTAACATGATAGTAGAATGATGAACCAAAGATCATGAAGTGTGCCACATCTGGTTTCTTACCTAAAAAATATTCTTTTGGTGTACTCATCCTGAGAATTTGAGGAGGGTTGTTCTGCAAATAAACAATTGTGTTGCATGCTTGAGCCCACAAGTGCAGTGGTAGGCCCTGATCATGTAACATCACTTGTGCAACTCCCACAATACTTTTGTTCTTCCTTTCAGCCACCCCATTCTTCTGTGGGTTATGAGGTGCTATTAAGTCTTGTCGAATGCCTTCTGATGCACATAAGTTATTGAATTCATTCAACACATATTCTCCACCGTTATCACTTCAAAGGTCCTTAACTTTCCTGTCAATATCTTTCTCGACAAGTGCTTTAAATTCAAAAAATTTAGCGAACGTTTGATCTTTCTTCTACATGAAGAAAATCCAACATTTATGAGAAAAATCATCAACAAATATTACATAATACCTATGCTTGGCCATGGAAGCTATCAAAAATGGTCCACACACATCTGGGTGAACTCAATCAAGGATTGCTTGTGCTCATTTGTCTTTATCATGAAAGGAAGCTTTAGTGTACTTCCCCAATGTACACCCCTTGCATGTGTCTCTCTACTCTAGTGTACCCTTGGGAAGTCCTGTAGAAAGTTGTTACATGATCTTCAAAGTTTCATGGTTCAAGTGACCCAATATTCTATGCCACAACTCACCGATGTCTCAGATTTGCAACTTCTCTACTTTAGTGCTTAAAGCAACGCAGTCTTCTACATCCAATTTTTAGAGGTTCTTCGCCTGAACCCCAGTCTGCTTCACCTGTCCTGAACCTATGTGACGAAGGAAAGCCTTTCTCTTCCTAAATATCACATTTTAACCATGATCCTCCAACATGGAAACTAAAACCAAATTCTTCTTCAAAATTGGAACATGCATGACATATTTTAATGTGACAGGAGTACAAGACTCCCTTTGAAGGGTAACAATACGATGTCGGCTGTGTTATACCTCCCATTATCTCCTAGCTCGAAATGCACCTGGAGGTCCTTCTCCTCCAAGTCAATGAATAAATATTTGTTTTTGGTCATATGGAATAAGGCTCCACTATTTAGGTACCACACAATACCCATCATCAATGTCACCATGCAAGAAATGAGGGTGAAATCCAGCTCGAATTTTGAAGAAAGAGCTTCACCTATCGATCCTCCCGAGGGATTCTTACCGGCCTTCTTGTGCGGACACTTTGTGGCATAGTTTCCCAACGCGTGACAGTGAAAATATTTAATCTTCGACAAGTCCTTCATCTTGCCTCCCTTATTTGAATATGATTTCGAATGGGATGACTTCCCCTTCCCTTTCTTCACATCTCCAACTAAGGCACAGTTCTCCTCATCATCTTGCTTGGATGAGGATCCATCTCTGGTCTTTTGCTGAATCTCTTCTTGTACCAAGTCATACCACAATTTATCCCACTCTGGTAGCTTCTCCCTCCTATTAACTGAGTCTGGGTAACTGTGCTAGCTCTTAGGAAGGCCTCGAAGTGCTAGGCTCACATATCGTCTTCAACAACTATAACACCGAAACTTTCAAGCTCATCTTGACATTGGGTGAACTTAGTCATGTACTTTGGTATTGAGTCGCCCTTCTCCATCTTGATATTTCTGAGCTTGTCCTTTAGTTCCAATTCTTGTGGTCACTATTATTTTGAAACATGTTCGTCAAGGCCTTCCACATTGCAAATGGAGTTTCCTTACTGTGGAGGTTTGAGACAATATGATCTCGAACTCCTTCTGGGATAATCCTTCTCGCCTTTGCCACACACTTTCTCCACTCTGCCAGATCCTAAGGATCAACTGGCTAAGGAAATATCTTTGTTTATGAATTCCTTGAGCATGTTTTCTTCCAACACTACCTTCATCATGTCCTTCCAAGAAATATAGTTCGAACTGTCCTCAAGGGCATATTCGAGTCTCAATCCGTAGACAACATCCTATTGGCTCTACAGTATGATACTTCAAATTCGATTTCTCTTGCAAAAGACAAACTCATATTATATTCTTTGATAGTGATTCCAGCTTTGATACCATGTAGAAATTCCTTGTAGATTCAAACTGCTAATAGTAATTTACTAAAACAAGTTAATCTACTCTACTCATCACCGGAAACAATAAACGATCGAAGAAATCATGAAGCATATAAGAGAAACACTTCAATCACACATAACATAATGATTTTCTTTGGAAATCCACAGCTAAAACCCCATGCTATCTATATATTACATTAATAAAATATATGAGAAGATTACAATGCTTTTCTCAAGCCCAAGCAACCTCTGCACTATCTCTATCTATCTCACTGCTTCCCGCACAAGCTCAAGCCAATACTTAGCCAATTTTGTTTCCTTCCAATCTCCTATTTCCTTGCGTTGTTCCCTTGGGACTTAGCCCATATTTAATTGGGAAATCCCACAATTATGAATTTTGCAATCCTCATAGGCCTTTTGTTGATTGCATGAAACACCTATACAATTCAAATGATTATACAAAAGATAGTACATTGTCTCTGAACTCTAATCTCAACTTGGTCTTTCTCTGATTTGGCATACATGAGTTAATTATGAGTGAATCTTCAGTTTACTAATCAGTGCTGGTTACACCCCACTATTGTAGGTTACACCCCACTATCGCAGGTTAGACCCCACTATCGCAGGTTACACCCCACTATAGTAAGTCACACCCCACTACAGTAAGTTACACCCCACTGATGATGGTTACACCTCACTGTTGCTAGTTACACACCATTGTTTTTTATCTCGCACTAATTCCTCCATGATTTGGAACTAGTTTAACTGAGTTCAACTTAGTTAGACTGAATTAAATAATTACAACTGAAAATAAACTCAACAAGTGCTTCTAATTGTAGGAGACACTCTACATGACTCTAGTTAGATCCTCAACTTGAATTAACTGAGCTAACTAAGTTAAATTAACTTAGTTAACTATTACAAGTCATCATGAGATGTGGAATTACAATTTAATTCCTAATTTAATTCAAGCACAAATTAAACTAGGATTTTCTTGTTTCATTTTCAATAGTCGGAGTGTGCGGGTCCCTCGGGGCATTCAAATGTTGGTAAGTCAATTAGCCCGCGACCCTTTGTGACATGTTTCAATCTATTCTGGATCATATGGAAGCCTATGGCATGATGAGAAAGGAAGAGCATGAAGTTGTCATCATCACTCTCAATCAGTTGCATTACTTTCAATGCCACGTCAGAGAAAGAATTGTAGTGGTTTGGCGGGGGTAAAATTTGCTAGCAAAAAAGGTTGATAAGCTCGAAACATGGCTTGCTCACTTCGAGCAACATATCAATTGCCCATATTTCCCTCCTCCCCCTTTAGGGACTCAGCCGAATAATCGAGCGTTAATTACTTCCGATGATTGAATATGGTAATTGGTTTCCTTTTGGTTTTGTATGTCTTTTAGTGATTTTGGCCTGTTAGACTTTGTATTACTGATATGCCTCTCTTTTTGTTTCTTTGTAATATGGTAATATCAATGGTCAATAAACCTAGTCGGGTTGAGACCATTTTCATTTTGACATCTATGTACTCGTCTTCTTTTAATGAATGAATAAAAGCTTGACTTACAAAAAAAATACTTTTAAATTTTAAAATATTTTCATAAATCACACACACACACAAACATAATTTGTTAAAAATAAAAATTATTAAAACATATTAACATAATGAACTTTTCTAAACGTTTTATGACGATACATTTATGCCAAGAAAACCAACACTAATGATATTTTATAGGAAATTAAAAAAGACATTCCCTTGGTTCATATCAGTACATTGGATAAAAAATATTTTTGAAATTTTATAAGAAATTAATAAAGACATTCCCTTGATTGCATACAAGTGCATTAAATGATTTAAAAAAAACTAGCCTAACATCTATTAAAGATTCCTTAGATAACATATGAATGTATGAATAACTTTCACATCCTCATATTGCTCTCTGGGACATATTTTTCTTTGCCACATTTTTAGATGAAAGACCTTAAAGGCAATTGTTCCATTGAGCTAGTCCACAAGGGCTTTTGAATCCCCAATACTTTAACATACTTCTAGAGGGAAATTTTAAAATATTTTCATAAATCATTCATTCATATATATATAATTTATTAATTTTTTTAATTAAAAATAGAAATTATTAAAACATATTAACATAATGAAATTTTCAAAAGGTTTTATGACGATTAGAAATAAAAACATTTATGCAAAGAAAACCAACACTAATCGTTTCAAAACAATAATCAAATTTCTATAACTTCATATCAAATTTCCTTAACTTTATATCAAATTTCCTTAAGTCCATTTGAATTTTATAGAGTAATATGTTTTATTGAAACTTTAGGAAACATATAACATGGATATGCTAAGGAAAAAATATTTTTGATATTTTACAGGAAATTTAAAAGGACATTCCCTTGGTTGCATATCTGGATAAAAAAATATTTTTGACATTTTATAGGAAATTGAAAAAGACATTCCCTTGGTTGCATAGAAGTGCATTGAATGATTTAAAAAAACTAGCCTAGCATCTAACAAAGCTTCCTTAGATAACATATGAATGTATGAATAACTTTCACATCCTCATATTGCTCTGTGTGTGACATATTTTCTTTTGCCACAATTCTAAATGAAGGACCTTAAAGGAAATTGTTCCATTGAACTAGTCCACCAGGGCTTTTGAATCCCCAATACTTTAACATATTTCCAAAGGGCAATTCTCATTACACACCACATAGAAAGGAATTAAAATTTGTGCCTTAGCCAATACTTAATTTGTATTTACACATTAGATCCTAAAAGAAGAAAATGACTATACCCACACCACAAACCTTCCTGCCACTACTACCCACCATCAGAGAATCCCCATACTATAATACTAAGACACTCAATTTCAAATTCTGGCTAATTGTTTGACCAATATCATTAAACAAATCTACTCTAAAACCCTCATTGAAATTTCTATAACTTCATTCAAATTTTGCAGATTCATATTACAAGTGACAATATAATTGAAAAATAAGAATCCTTATGGGATAATCTAAACAATAATGAAACTCATAGAAACCTCAAAGACAAGATGACAATACATTGTTCCACTAAAACCTTAAAAAACATACAATATAAACATAATAAGAAAATTTTGCAAAACCTCAATTTTTACAAACCCTGACTGATTCTTCAACCAATATCATTAAACAAACCTGATTTAAAACCCTCATTCCAATTCTGTAACTTCATTCAAATTCTACAAATTCTTATACCCACCTCAATTTTTCAAATCCTAACTTATTATTCAACCAATATCATTAAACAAATTTGGTTTAAAACCCTCATTAAAATTCTGCAAATTCATATAACCACGGACAAGTACATTGTTCCATTGATATCTAGAAATCAGAAGTTTCATTTCATTTAATTACTGAACACGAATAAGACTACTTGCCAATGAAGCATTTCTATGAAACCATGTAAATCAAACTGAATTGGACAAAATGATAAAATAATCCACATAAATCCTTGTATTAAAATCCAAAGACATGAGAGCATTGTATCAACACACAAAAAGTTGTGTATGAGAGCATTTGTCAAACCTAGCATTCATACAAAACACCATGAAAAATCCAAAGATTTCATTCCACTGGAATGACAAAATGTTTGAACATAGCAAAATTTGCCAATGGGTAAGCATTTTTCTGACGTAAGATTCAGAGAAAAAGACTTAGGACCAGATCATATGACCGTGCAATCTTTTAATTTCATATGAAAAACCATGAAAGGTGCAGAGAAGGTTATCTGATCTTGTGCTGCATTTCCACTGGACAACCTCCAGGCTTGACTACCTTCATCGGACGTCATCCACTCTTTGGTATCCAAATTCAAAAATCTCATCTTCCACTCCCGAGTCTTTGGAATAATTGTGACGTTCTGTTCTCCATCGTACGCCGCTGCTACCTCCTCGTAGGGTGGCTCACGTCTTGAAGTAGCCAACGTCTCCGTAGTCAACAGATTCCATATCCCAGTATTGGGAGTTGCCTGCCATAACCCTAACAAAGTAGCGTAAAGCCTTTCAATATATGTATACCCGAAGATGATACCTAACAGAAACACTTGGCTCTTGTGAACCAGCAGCTTAACGGGTTGCACCTTATCCATTACCGTGCGTAATTGCCACCGCCCCAACAGTAAAAACATTTGTTCAGGAGCGAACAGGGCGGTCTCTGTATTATAAGTAGCCAGAATAGCTCGATTTACTGACATGAAGAAAATGGTGTCGCCAACTGCTGTGGAGTGGAATGGTTCCCTGAAAAATCTGAAGTTGATATCTGGGCACGACCTTACAATCCATTTGTCTGTAGATGAGCTGTAAACAAGAGCGTGCACCATATTAGATCTCAGTTCTCCCCACACCATCACTTTAAATTGGGCGGCGTCTACAACCAGGTGGATGGACACCGACGACTGCACAACCTTACTAGGTGCGGAGTTGTTCTTGTTCTGCCCTAGTTTTTTCTTCAAACTCGATTGGAGCCCAAGGCGCGGGCTGACCTTTGTATCCGGCAGCAGTCTGATGTGTTGCGTTAAGAGACAAATGACCATAATTTTTCCTTCGGTGCTTACGAAAAGCATAAGCCCATCGGCGGCTGCCTGGAGACGCCAACATTCAGTGCGATCTAAGTGAAAGAGAGCCGGGATGAAATACCACTTGCTAGGGTTTTTGTTGAAGAGACCAAAGTCGTAGGGATTCTTGGGATCGCTGGTGAGAGCAATCCATGACTCCCGGTTTGTTTGGTCGTACATCAATTGGAATATCTTGCAGAATGAAATGGTGTGGCGCCAAGCGCGACAAGTAGCCCGAGCTTTCAAGAGGTCGCTGATGGACATGCGAGACAGAATGTCTTGCACAATGTCTTCTGGTAGACGGTCCAAAAAGCATTCCGTTGATTCATCTTCGGGCCGCAGTTTCTTGACAGGGTTACTGATCTGCACCTCATGAGGTTGATGGGGGAGTTTTTGATCAATTGTGCATTCGCAAATCCTAGGGCTTTTAGGGTTCCTCCGAATCGATCTGCTGCAGAATCTCCCATCACTATTAGTTCTCACATTCTTGTCTTTTTGCCCGTCATCTTGAATCTCAGTAATCCCAATGCTAGTTCTCATCTTTCAGATTCAAATGGTTGCAGCCTTAACCCTTAGCGAGAGAAGCAATATCATGAATCAGAAGCCAGAACTTCAAGATCAAGCGAAACCATAAATCACCACTAGGTATCGATTTACTTACACGAACATGTTTATATCAAGGCTTTGGCATAAAAAATAGGTTAGATGGGCAATAGGGTGAGTCTCCTTCCGGAATTGCCGGATGTTTTATTATGATAATATGTTTTAAACAGTATTGATTTGACTATGTCAATGGTTTTGGACGCTGTATTTATTATTTATATTGGTTTAAGGTGTGGGATTAAAGGATAATAATTTAGTTTTAGTTAAATTATTATTTTTGGTTTGGTTTTGTTTAATTTGGTTTGAGAAACTGTTTATTTAATCAGTCAAAATCATCTTGTTTGGGCTTTATTTTTTTAGCATGTCTCCACGCTAATACTTGGGCAACAACATTAGTGAGGTTTGATTTTGGGTAGTCTTACTAAGGAGATCTATTCTCAATTGGTTGTGCTCGTTTATTTGATAAAAACTATTGTTTAATTTAATAAAAATGATTTAGTGTATATAGACCAAACAAAATTTTCACTGGAATCCGGTAAAACAAGTTCAAAAAAGATTGTAATTTTTTGTTATTTAAAATGTTTTTTTGAATACATAAATGGATTCATCACCTTAGGAAACCACTGCGGCACTCCAAATATACAAATTAGATAACTTAAAGTAAAGTTTTTAAAAATTTCTACAGAATTTTAGTTACAATTAACCAAAAAATTTGTCATGAGTTTTTTTGTATAAATTCAACTACACTACTAAAAATTTTGTCAACTATAAAAAAATAATCGTAATTATACTAATCATAATTATACATATTACTATTTCTTTAATGAAGAGATTGAAATAGTCTCTAAATTTCCCTCCAAATTTATTAATTGATAACAATTTACATATTTTATGATATTATTGTGCAAATTTTAAATTTCAAATGAAAAATGCTGATTGATATTGAGGTGCAGTTCCATAGGACAACCTCCAGGGTTGGGTGTTTTCATCATTAAATATCCACATTCAGAAATATCCAATTTAAAAAAAACACAAAAATAAAAGAAAACCCCAGTTTTCAACTAGAAAATGATAGTGATGCCTAAATTGCTGTACAATTAAAACAAATAAAAAACTAATTTATTTATGGATATTCATTTTTTTCTTCTTTTCGTATAAATAAATGAGAAAAGAAATAATATTTTAATGACCTACAATAAGTATGACCAAGCTTTAGTCCCAGCTCGCCCGGTAAGTCTTCGAGACTATCAATATCCCCAAAAGAAATATATATAAATTTTGATGGTTTTTTTTTTCTTTTAATAACTATTTTTAAGATTTTTTTTATTTATTAAGAAATTATACATGGTTATGTTAATTGTAGAGGAGATTTGAAAATCGATCAGAACATAGCAATATTGAAATTCCACTCCAAGAACTAGCTAAAGTAGGGCGAAATTGAAAAATGACTCTAAGTATTACGGTTTCTTAGTATGATTACATGTTTCAAATAAGTTTTTAACAACTCAAAATACAAAATTAGAATTTGGAACATAATGACTATTTACATGAATGTGTACATTCAAAGAATTTACTTTTAACTAAAATCAAAAAAGTGACTATAAAATAAGTGTGATTATCCACTTATCCCATGTCTTCATGACCCTTATTCATCAAATAATTTGAACAAGATTGAAGATTTTCCAAGAAGAACATGGGAGCCACTGCTGTGGCGGTAGTCCCTGCCGCGGTCTGCCATAACAACATAATACAAAGGCTCTGTGCAACATGTCTATACACTCTATATAATTATCATATGTCCAATTATTAATGTTATTCATCAAAATTAGATTACCAACAATATTTCCTATGTAGAAATTCTAGTAATTCATGCTCATAAGTTCACTCTATTAGTGAACATATTAAGAGATTCAGAATTTTGACAATCTCTCCTAAAAAATGTGAGCTGTAACTCAAATATACTCCATAATCATTGTGCAATACCCATCGAGTTACTGAGCCTTATTGATTTTTATACAATAATGAACTGACAAGGAGGGACGTTGGCGCTGGAACCGAGAAAGAAAGAAATGGCAGGGCAGGAGACTTTTATTGCTAAGATTAATGGTGTGCATCGCTGGCTTGCATTACTCACTTGGGATTGCTTGCTGGTGCGAATCTATTGCTAGCTGGTAGGCTGGCTGCTTGATTTTATATTCCATATCTAGTTGAGCCAGCATCTTGCGCAGTAGTATCCCTTCCATTTGGTAACCTTTTCAAATGAGTTGCATAGGAAGATTTATATTCTGCGTTGCATTCCTTCTATTTCGAGCATTTACTGCCGAGATCTGCCATAACAACAGAATACAAAGGCTCTGTGCAACATGTCTATACACTCAATATAATTATCATACGTCCAATTATTAACGTTATTCATCAAAATTAGATTACCAACAAGATTTCCTATGTAGATATTCTAGTAATTCATGCTCATAAGTTCACTCTATTACTAAGCATATTAAGAGATTCAGAATTTTGACAATCTCTCATAAAAAATGTGAGCTGTAACTCAAATATACTCCATAATCATTGTGCAATACCCATCCATTACTGAGACTTATTGATTTTTATACAATAATGAACTGACAAGGAGGGACGTTGGCGTTGGAACCGAGAAAGAAAGAAATGGCACGGCAGGGGACTTTTATTCCTAAGATTAATGGCGTGCATCGCCATTACTCACTTGGGATTGCTCGCTGGTGCGCATCTATTGCTAGCTGGTAGGCTGGTTGCTTGAGTTTCTATTCCATATCTAGTTGAGCCAGCATCTTGTGCAGTAGTATCCCTTCCATTTGGTAACCTTTTCAAATGAGCTGCATAGGAAGATTTATATTCCGCGTTGCATTCCTTCTATTTCGAGCATTTACCCGTAAGGAACCAAATTACCTACAATGGCAGCTCCCTTCAAATTAAAGAAGCATAACCTCGTATTAAATCTAAATTAAGTCATTATTTTTAAATCTATGAAATCAAAAAATAAAACAAAATTCCTTAAAGTTTTGTAATCCAAGCAAGTAAATACGAACAAATGTGAAGATGATAATATCACATTTCTTATATCTGTCAAAAGGACTCTGCCACATTTCATATATTTTTCATGCAGTTCGACGTAAAAGAGCATGTTGTTCACTTTTATTCGAGTCTGGTTCATAAATCTCTCTGCTTATGCGTAAGCGTTGTCGTTTGCTGCACTTTGTCCCTGCTTTATTGTTATCTGTCTGTAAATGGACTCCATCAACGCCCCTCACCTTCTCGAGGTCGGCTTATGGCGGCTATAGAGGCCGAAGTTAGAGAGGTTGCATATCCAGTTTACCGAGTGAAGGAAGAAGGCATAAGGAGGGGCGTGACAGTTAACCCACCACCGCAGAGAATTGCTTAAACCTGGTAAACGATGAATTCTTGGTCTATCCTATACCTATAGTGTGTGGTCTGGTTGATGCCAGTAAAATGATAATTCCCATCCCCTATTTTTGAAAAACTTGTTGTCACAACAGGTTTCTGGGTCATCGAGTGCAGGGAATTTTTCTTTGTGATAAACTCGAGCTATCCATGAATTCTCGTTTGTGAGAGCCGTGTTATTAAATTGACCCTGTTTCGTATCATGCAGAAAATTGCACCTCTCTCTGTAAGGACAATTTCCCCCCCAAAAAGAACTTACATGGCCTGGCCTTGTGAAATCTCTGCAAATTCACCAATCCGGCAATGTTTGACCCCCAACCCCCTAACGCAGTCGGCTATGTTGCCAGGAAACATGGGTACGGGGACGGGGACGAGAACGGGGACGGGGACGGGGATGACATTTTTGGAAACAGGGTGCGTGGGTTCGTCAAGTAATATAATAATATTAAATTTTAATAATTATAAATTTATAATTAATAATATATATGAAATTTGAATTTGTATATTTTTTCAACTTTAAACAAGAAGACTTTAATGATAATCATTTAAACATGCACATCGTTGAACATTCAACATTGACATTGAAATTTCAAAATTTATCACCAAAAAACTGTTCTTTTGAATCTTTTCTGTGTAACCATGACACTGTGACAGCTATGTGAGAGATCTCAAGGCTACTACTAACACTGAAAATTCAAAATACATACTAGGATAAATGCTAGACTCAGCTATTTTGGTGAAACTTGGGACATATTTTGTCACACAGAGGCTTTAAAATAACTATGCAGCTTAGGTTCATTTGCAAGGATGCCTATCAATGAATCAGGCTATGGTCGTACAGACCCTTCCTCGTACACAACCAAGGAGTGTTAACATTTTTTCCTCCCGCTCTAATTTCAAGACAACTTCTCTCCTTATTGAAATTGCTCATTCTGGTTGGAGCTTGAGCTTGGAACTTTGCTTTGAATGTTCAGTCTCCCCCATATAAAAACACAATTTTTTCATAGGAGATTCTTTTCAACCTGATAGTGGTCTATAATTTTCTTGATGTCTAATCATCTACCTGCCCCATGCATGGTGTGCTCTGTGGTAAAGCAATCCCAAAAACAGTAGCAGCCTTACCCTTCCACAAAACACGCTTATGAGTGTTTGTTTCCCAATAAAATGCACAACAACCATCTGATGGCTTGAGGGATAGTTTGTCTTTGAGTGCGAAGCTCTGCCTGAATATTAATTATCTAAACATAAAACATCTTCGTAGTTTTTAGATATTACTTGGTGTACAAGTCTGTAGAGACCATATATGATTTAGGCATATTTTCCTAGTTTTAATCTTAACATGATGTTATCAGAATGCTGTGAGAAATTGGCAGATTTTGATACTTAATTTAGCCATTGTCCAAAATGGCCCTTCGCCATTTAACAACATCAGCTGATTACAACTTATGGCTGGTCTCAATCCTACTTTCTATTTGACCAAAAATGTCTGAACCTGTATATGTGCATTTACAGTTTATAATTTGATGGTTATTTGGCTCGAGAATGAATGTTTCATTCCAAATTGATTTACAAGAATTCTTAAAAAACAAGACTTGTAAAAAACTTAAAAAACCAGGTGTGGGTACCCGTGCAACACAGGTTTTGATGGTAAGGACCGTGGAAGAATGTTTCATTCCAAATTGATTTACAAGAATTGATTTATGGTTTTTTAGGTTTTGTTATAAGTTTTACCTTTGTTATAAGTTATTTTTTAAATTTCAATAATTTTTTTTTTTTTTGAAAATTAAATTTTTAATATAGTTTTTTTTATGAAGAACCCAAAGAACACGAAGAACCCAAAGAACCAAACCCGAAGAACCCCCAAGAACCTGAAGAACCCAAGAACCCAAGAACCCAAGAACACCCGAAGAACCCAAGAACCCAAAGAACCCGAGAACCCAATTTTTTTCAAGAACCCGGTTCTTCATGGAAGACCCGGAAGAACCCGGTTCTTCATGGAAGAACCCGGTTCTTCATGGAAGAACCCGGTTCTTCATGGAAGAACCCGGTTCTTCATGGAAGAACCCGGTTCTTCATGGAAGAACCCGGTTCTTCATGGAACCCGGTTCTTCATGGAAGAACCCGGTTCTTCATGGAAGAACCCGGTTCTTCATGGAAGAACCCGGTTCTTCATGGAAGAACCCGGTTCTTCATGGAAGAACCCGGTTCTTCATGGAAGAACCCGGTGGAAGAACCCGGTTCGTTCTTCATGGAAGAACCCGGGAAGAACCCGGTTCTTCATGGAAGAACCTTCTTTTGAAGAACCCGTACCTGGTACTTGGGTGCGGGAACCCGGGACGGGTTTGAGAACCCCACCCCCGGGTGCGGTTACCCGTGCAACACAGGCAGTCGGTCTTCGGAGCTCCTCCGCACCGTGTGCAAAGCTACAATTGTCGTTGAAGGTGCACGTCCCGACCTCGAACGTCGCGCAGAGCTTGGTATTCTATAGGGAACTCGTGGCAGAGGGGCGGGGCTTGGGAATAAATCCCGCCTGCGGATTCGGAGAGCCGAATGGGAAAGCAGGTTTGAGAGGCGGGGCTTCGAAGGTTTTCACTCTTTTTTGCGGCGGTTCTGAGGGTAAATTGAGCTGGTGAGCTCTGGGCTTGGCGGAATTGTTTACATTGTCCCACACATGGTAAGGGGTGGGATTAGACCCCTACGCCAACGGAGAAACGGGCTCGTACTCTAGCTCTTCCAATGGTCACCCATCAAGGTTCATTTCTGCGAGAGACACAACTTTTAAAAAGAGTGGTTATTACGAGAGCTTTGTGGCAGATTACGATGGAAACACTGATGATATTTTGATGTGGAGAAGCTCATTCGACCAGATTTCCCCTCATATATGACGACGAAAAGTATAATGAGAATCAGAAAGAAGTGTGTGCAACATGGCAGTATCAGCTTCTTCGATCTTCAAGGGCCATTTACGCGCAGGTGTGTACTACTTCCCTGGTTTTAATGGTAGCCCATCACTACATATTTTTTACCCTGCCTTTCGTTTCTGCATAGAATACAATTCATTTCATTAACAATAAGGTTGTAGATTAATGAATATAAAGCTGCTACACTCTGCATCCCAAAATGCTGTTTCATGCATTCTTTTCTTTAGCATTTGAAATTACAAATAAATCTTAGCTGACAAAAAACTGATATGATATGAATTTTTAGGAGAACGAGAGCTTACGAAGATGGAAAGAGCAACTCCTGGGCAGGTCAGTCTGAAAGTCTGGTATAAGACTCTTGTCCAAATTATGTATATTGATAAAGATTCTAGCTTATTCACTGAAACAAGAAATGTTGTATCAAATAATTTTGATATTTGTACCGGTTCTCATGTTGCTTACCTTGTTTGCCTTGTCTTCTGTGGTGCAGTGCTTGCCTTGTCTTCTGTGGTGCAGGCACAGATGAAAGGAGTCTCCATTTTTGCCACTCCTCCATTGCTGCCACTCCTGCCATTGCAGACTTCAGCTGACAACGAAAACATTTACTAGCTCTGAAGCCTATCCAACAACAGTCTCACCGGAAACCTTCCTCCACAGATGGTAAAGACTAATTTCATATTGTGTTTGGTGGCAAGAAGTTGAGAGGCGGTGGTAGCCAACTACTTGAGATGTGGCAGATGGTGGTAGCTAGCTGCCTGAGAGGTGAGAGGTGGCAGCTATATAATAAACTTTGCATAAAGCGCCAACAGAGATGTTCCCAGCGGCTAAGTTTCATGTTTGTCACCATAATTTTCCAGATTTTTCATAAAATATAACTTGTCACCACATATTTACATTGGTATAAGCAAAGCCTGCAATAAGAGGTCCTTTCTTGCCCAGCCAAAAACCTTCGTTAAAATTTTGATAGATGAAAATTGTCATTCTAAAACATTGGTTAAACGATGATAACGCAAAAAAAAACATGGTCAACGAATAAATTAATGCGGGGTCAAGGATCTATCAATCGCTATAGTCCCTACTCTACCGTAGGCAAAGACTAATAAAGAGTTATAAGTTTGTAAGATTTTTGGTTCAATTCCTTAAAAATGTGAATACATTCACTCAAAGATTTCAATAGTCATTAATTTGGTTCAACATGGAGTGAAGATGCAATATCTAGAAAAGTATCTTCAATAGCCACTAATTTGGTTCAACCTGGAGTGAAGATACAATATCTACATCTTACTTTTCTAGTTGGCAGGATATTTATTATTCTTGAGACTCCCGTAGCCTATAACGTTGTGACTTTTTGAAATATCTACCATAGAGAAAATGAGAAATATTTAAGTAAACAACTACAACTAAAATGCCTTTAGCTTGCTCCATAAAAAAAATCCCAGAGTATATAGAAATTCAAAGGGGACATAATCAAGTAACTAACAAACTTTTATATATATATGATTTCAACTATTAATAATAATAGTAATCAAAGAAGCCTTATAGAAATATAAAGTGGACATAGCAATTTGACTAAACCTAACAATATTATAAAATATACTAGCATAATCATGTAAATTAATTTTTTATTTAATATTGGTAAGCATCAATCTATTATAAGAATCAAAACACTTATTTCATGGTACATTTCACATTGCTATGATTAAAAAAATCATTAAAATGGATATTGTTACAATACCATGGGCCAATACCATGGTTTATCAATATTATATTCCCAAAAAAACACAAGTCATTTCATATGACATTTCAATATAATTAAAAGGGTAAAAAGTGCATAACTACTTTGGAGATAAATGTGAATCTTCAATTTTTGACTATTGATAATAATATTTTAGAATGTTATGGAAATTAAATCACTACCATCAACCTAATAATTATTGATAATTGTCGAAGGCTTCTTATTTCAACTTAAAGTATTTTTATTTTTTTAATTGAGGGCCTAGATTGATTCTCAAGGGAATATGATCACATATGCTTAGTCTTAATGTTTATCAACCACTGTAGTGTATTAAAGAGTTTGTTAGGTTGCATTGACTTTTAATACATTTAAAAAATTAGGTTCATGCCATGTGGCTATTGCCCACCAATTTCCTAGGGATTTGAGATTATTCTAATTCTAATAGTTCTTCCATGATAAGTTCCTTATTATTATTTATAACATTCATTTATATATAAGCAAATTTCATTTAGTAAAATGGTTCATTACTTGTAACGTGCCACGTGACTCCCCACCCACCAATTTCCTAGGTATTTGAGATTATTCCAATTTTAATAAGCTCCTCATTATTATTTATAACATTCATTTATAATTCCTTTTTTTTTCTTAAGTTAAAGTTGACCCATAACCTTTTTATACATGGTTAATCAGGTAAATATGTGCATTAGTAAGACATTCTTCGTGTGGCAATAATTTTTTTTGGTTATATTTATGAATCCTTCAGCTATATCAACCACATTTATATTTTTAATATGGTTGTACTAGTTAAATTAAAACGATATAATTTTAAGGTTTAATTTACTATACATATTCTAAACCCTATGTATTTGAACCTATGAACTCTTAAAATGAAACACAATTTATTTATATATAAGCAAATTCCATTTAGCAAAATGGTCATTACTTTTAATAAATTAAAAAAATTAAATTTGTGCCACGTGATTCCCCACCCACCAATTTCCTAGGTATTTGAGATTATTCCAATTTTAATAAGCTCCTCATTATTATTTATAACATTCATTTATAATTTCGTTTTTTTTTCTTAAGTTAAAGTTGACTCATAACCTTTTTATACATGGTTAATCAGGTAAATGTGTGGATTAGTAAGGCATTCTTCGTGTTGCAATAGTTTTCTTTTGTTATATTTATGAATCCTTCACTATATCAACCACATTAATATTGGATTAGTAAGGCATTCTTCTTGTTGCAATAGTTTTCTTTTGTTATATTTATGAATCCTTCACTATATCAACCACATTAATATTTTTAACGTGGTTGTACTAGTTAAATTAAAACGATGATATAATTTTAAGGTTTAATTTACTATACATATTCTAAACCCTATGTATTTGAACCTATGAACTCTTAAAATGAAACACATTTGTTTAATCTCTACAAAAGCACACATACTCTACTTGTCACTCAAGTTGTAGTTAATGATTATATATTAGTGTAACTTAAATATAAGATGCTTGATGATTAAGAGCATGCATTTCCTTGTAATAGATTACAAGTTCAAAACCAAAGTATGTATGCCTTCATTGTGCATATGTAGGACTCTTGCCTCATAAACAAGGGGGTCTCATGCACCAATTTGGTGTATGGCTTGGTTGTGGCTTTAAAATTCAATTGTAACACACCCCTTACTATTCCTAGCTTGTACTAAGGGTATAAGAAGGAGGCAGTTACTTTGATGACCCAACCTACAATGTCTAGTTATGGAAATGGGACCTAATTTTTTTGATCTTTTTCAACATCCTCATAAATTAAAACAAATGATATTGTCACATTAGTTTCATTGAGAACTTTCCAACAATACAAAATTTTCCTAAATCAACTCCTGGATCAAAAAGTATGACCAATTAAAAACTAGCCTGTTAGATAATGCCCCATCACTCTGGACTGCCACATGCAACTTACGTGATCTCCATGTGCGCATCCATTCCATAATCCACCCCACAACTACTAACATGTTCATGCTTGGTTCCACATCATCCCCTTTCCATGGTTCGTAAAGCTCTCTCTCTCTCTATATATAGTACGCGATGTGGACCCCTCTACAGCCACATCACCCAAAGAATAAAATTGCAACAGGATTGCACCTAGCCCTAATAGAAAATGCTAGGGTATAGGTTTCGACGTTATGTGGCCCTTCTGTGGGCCCCTCTTCCATGTGTCGTATCGTTTTTAGTTGTCATTGTGTGCTCGAGCTCCACCCTACCACATTGTCCCGCCCTTTTCCCTCTCGATGCATTGAAACCGTTGCAGTGATTTGATCTCGGCTCACAACATAAACGTTGACCCACCATGCCACACGATCCCAAGAATAAAATATCAGGACTTTTATACCCAACATTATAAGCTACCATGGGGGAATAAACATTTTCACCCAACTTTATCATCGGGTAATGTGTCCTTTCCTCTGTCACAATGTCAGACTGATGTTAGCGTTCACTTAGCTTATTAAGTGTTTCCATGTTGCTCCTACCCACGGTTCTTGTAAGCTTTTCCGTGGGTCTCTCTATACCCTCCATTCCTTGGTTAAACACATATATTACATTATAAAATATTTAAGGGGGTCCCTACCGAGTTATGTCGAATGCTAAGAAAATGGTCCGAGTGCGCCATGCCATCTCACAAAACAAATCCTGACAGGATTTTCCCAGCCTCCGTTCAAAGTCTTTAGGGTAGCAAAAATTTGGGGTCCATCTGAAAATTATACAATGCTTAGCCCTAAACAACTTGGATTCCTCCTGCTTGAGAACTTAGTCATCACACCTGACCATAGGGTTGAAAAGGGTTTAAGCCATTTCCTATATGGTACTAAGATTCCTCCCTCGTGCACACATATGAATATGTATATATAATAGTTGCGTAGCTCTTTCAGAGCTATCCTTGTTAAGCTGGTCAAGAATTGGACATGGACATTAAACCATATATATATATATATATATATATATATATACACACACACATAATATTCTATCTCTTATGAGCTTATAATTTAGAATTTAAGGTTTAATAACTAAATACTTTCAATCAACAAATCATTTAATTAACATAGTTATTGATTCAGATTGGATCTTTATATTGTTTTTCATCCTTCTTAATGATTTCAGAGTGGATAAGTGGAGGAATCAACTCTCAGGACCATTTTTACTAGCAGGGCTTAGTTTGCAAATTGGGGTTTGAAACCTTCTAGGAGAGTTTTGAGGTATCAAATGATTTTTTTTGGGGTTAAAAATTTGGCTCTTTAACACCACTCCTTTTTTCTATATTCTACACATAGTGATCGTTCCAACGGCACAAGAATCGTTTCAATGGGAGTCTATATGCAAAATTTATGCCACTTAGAAGTTGACCTTCCTCTTTCACCACCATAATTCTAGAGGATACCAGGCTAACCATGCGATTTTGATGAAGAATATTCTAGAAGATTCTATATTATAACTATGGTTAAGAGTTGAGGCAGCCAAACCTAACCACTATTAATCTATCAAACTATGTTATAAGTGGGCCACTAGGAGGAAAAGGTTTTCCACTATTTCGAGCCCATAGTTGATAAAATCTAGCCGAGAGAGATAGGAGATACAATACAGGGAGAGAATTTATGCATTGTAGTATCCCACAAGCCACATGTCATACTTCTTTGTCCTCATAGAAATTTTATATTTGGATAAAGAGAGAAAAATAGTCTCACATTCTAGCTAGGTTTTTCTCCCGAAAGGGTTTTTTTTTTTTTTTTTGTAAGTCAGATTTTGAATTAAAAAATAAAATATAGTACAAAACTTCTGCAACTGCAGGCAACGGGCCACTAAACAGCAGGCCAACCTTCACGAGACTAAAGAGATTTGACATAGAAGCTGAAGACTGAAAACAACACACCACGCAGGGTGGCAGAGAACCAGAAGACCTGAAGAAAAAGACACTTGGACACTAGATGGATCTACTTCAGATCCCCGAAAAGAGAATGGGCAGCCGAAAAGGATAGACTATCCATCTCGGCTCCCAAGAGAAGAAGAAACTATAGCAGAGCTGAACGAGAAGAGACCAGAAGAAATAAGAAGCACGATCGAAGCCAAAGATTCTACACAACGTGGGTGGAATCATTTGGTCGACCTTTTTTCCCTTTCTTTTTACCTACTTTGACCCGACCATTAGGACACTGTTGGTCTGGAATGATTTGTAAACTGAGTTGGGCTGATGGCGAGATCTCCTTGTCCGAATCCGAAGGAGAAGACTCATGAGTTCTTTTCTGAGAGATAGGAGGGACTGTGGCTTCGTCATGACAGCTCGATGGCGAAACCTGTGCTGGCATTGCGTCCATTTCTTCCTCATCCTCCTCCTCATCCTCTTCATCTGAGCTGGAGAAAACATCCATTGGGGGAGGATCATGAGGTTTCCAGCTTTTGGATTTTGGTTTAGAATTGACTTTCTTTTTTTGGGGAGGCATTGAAGGACGCGAGCTTTGAAGGTGCCCTGTGAGACGACAATTTCGGCAGCGGAAGGCTGTGTTCTCGAAATCCAGAGTTTGAGTCCAATGGAAATATCCTATTTTGAGAATGATCTGATCAGGTAATCCTTTGCTTATGTCTATTTCTGCGCAGATTCTGGCGAAGGTGTAGATTCCTTTCTCCCGTCTTGATGTGTCTGTGCTAAGGAAACGTCCTAAGGAGTTGCCTATTCCTTCAAATACAGCAAAGTGCCATAGATGCACCGGTAGGTTGGGTAGTCTGACCCAGATTGGGAGTTTGGTAATAATTGCTGTGGAAGGATCGAAGTCTTGGAACCACGGAGTTAGGAATAAACCCGCAGAGTTCCAAAACCAAGGGCCTTCAGATAAGACTCTTTGGTAGTTCTCACTGTCAACAAACACTGTAACGAAGAAGCCTTTTGAGCAGAGAAGAACCTTGCAGTTGTTGGTCCAATTTTCTGCTTTCCGAGGCCATAACCCATTGAACCTGCAAATAATGCCGAGCTCTGCAAACACCTGGTATTGCCTATCCATCGTAGGATGCATTATTTCAATGGAGGGGGTTTCCTCCAGCTTATCCACCAAGAACGGTTTAGGAGCTTGAGCAGGTGGAGCTTTCTCCTTGGGCTTCTGAGCATGGACAACATCTTTATAAGAAGAGGCTGTAGCTGAGGATGACTGTCCAATAGCTCCCCCTCTCAAACGAAGGGAAAAAATGATGGAGGCATTTCTTTGAATGTTGTAAAAGGAAAGGGGACAACAATCCTCCAGTTGTTTACCTTCGTATAGGAGACGCTGAGAGGCTGTAGGAATTCCCTCCTTACCTTCCATGATTTTCTTGAGGTCTTGCACTAGATCTGAAGATCTCACCCACTGTAGCATTGATTTTCCGGATAGGAGCACAATCAAAATCTGGAACGGTGCGAAGATGTCTGTTTTCTGCTTGCCGCTTTGCTCCTGAGGCAAGAGGAAGTTGGTGCGTGAGAAGCCAGCTGAGGGCCCAAACTGTACTTGTTCTGTTAAATTCTGCACAGTAGAGCAAATAATTTTTACCATTGTATTTAGCTTGCATGGGGGTGAAGTCCCCCTGAAACTCACGGCTTTTAGTTCTGCATGACCGAGCAAAGGCCAATCGTCCTCTGAACCTTGCGTTTTATGCCTGATTCCTGAAACCTCTTCAGCACATCCTTTCTGAACATGGACAGAGAACAGGCCCCTTTTTTGGACTAAATCTCGGTGAGGCTTTTCGTCAAACACATGTCCCTCAACCTTCTTGGCTCTGAGATGTGATAGCTTTCGTCGCTGATTTTGGATCTCCACGCTCCTATTTCCCAACATTCTCCATTTTATCTCCTTTTGGACCCTTTTGGCCGCTGCAGCAGGGGCGCTGGCAGCCGCCTCTACCAAGTAACTCATTTCCATCCATGCGCTGCTGCGCGAGTTGGACTTTTTTTTGAAGCCGTCTGCTCCTCCGACCGCCGTTCTCTGCCCAGATAGACCCGTCTTTGGCTTCCAATTAAACACAAAGATGGCTTTCTCCGGGATTTCCTTCTTGCCCGATGGTACCTTCGGGCCGTAAACCCCTTCGTCCACAGTATTTTGGTCTTGAGACCACCTAGCGACTCCTTTGCCGCTGCACAGAAGGCCACTTGAGCGCGCTGAAAATCTCCTTTGGAGGGGGGAAGGCCCGTCTGGCCATGAGAAGACGGATCCCGATACCATGGCCATTTCTTCTCTGCACCGAATATTTCCTGCTTCCCGCTGCGCTCCCGTTTCTTTGTTGGATATCCCTCCTGAAAGGGTTTTCAATGTCACATCTTGTGTCAAATGTGTGTGTGAGATTTTATTTTGTTATTCTCTATTTTCTGCATAATTTTTAATTCACATGCATGCATTATTAATAATATTCTATAGATCCATAAATCTAAAAAGAAAAAGAACTGTAATATTGTAGGATTTTAGATTTGATATATATTTGTATCAGAACTATTGTGACAAACTATCTAGTGGAATATCCACGAAAGTTTACAAATCATATTAGTATTAGAGCAAGTTTCTCTGGGCATATTGTGGATATTTGCAGGGGATCCAAATTAGCTAGGCAAAAATTTGTAAAACCATAATCATGTCCAACAAATATGTGAATAACCCTCATGTTGTTGGAAAGGGGAGGTTTTCGCAGTTGGAAAAATAAGTCACAGATATAAATAAAATGTGAATCTCCTCATGGCAACTTTGAGCAATAATCTTATAATAGCCATAGAAGATGGGAGTTCAAATGTAGAGGGAAAATCATAAGGGGAACAAGAAATTGGGAAGAAATGGAGAAACATCTAAAGAAAGAAGCTGAAAAACATCAACCCAATTTGAGTATTGTGAACCAATCATAGCCCCTGTTTAAAATGGAATCAAACGTATATATCAAGCTATACCACAGTGAGATCGACACTCTGAAGCTAAATAATTGGTTGTAGCAACTAGAAGTGTATTTCAGCGTACATCAAATTGAGGAAGAATAGAAGATTTCATCCGTGTGAATGAAATTATAGGGCCATGCCCTAACTTGGTGGGAAATTCACATAGAGACCTTAAGGTTGGGAGGAGAATATCCATTGAATAAGTGGGAGGACTTCAAAACCCTCATAAAGTCACATTTTACCCTATTGGATATGTAGAGGATTAGTTGATCCAGTGGCACTACTTCAAGAAAAAGTCAGGGAAAAATGAACAACAAGGTACCACATAGTTCAGAAAGATGACCATAATGTTGGGTATCTCCCCAAAGAACCCATATGTATTGATCAAGTATTTGGGGGGTCTACACCACCATATCCGAGGGAAAGTGATGTTGTTCAAGCCAAAATCGATGGGCGAGGCTTGTGTACAAGCACAATACTTGGAGAATATAGGTCTAAAGAAAGTGAAATAAAAAGGATTGAAGCAAAAGAAGAAACATGACACTTCTAAGGAGTAGAAGAAGCAGAAAGGGGGAAAGATAGAAAGAAAGTACCTAAAACACACTAGTGAAAAGGTCCCAATAACAACTGCAACATTGATGACCATATAGAGGAGAAGTGTTGGAAGTTGCATCCTGAGGTTAACTTGAAGAACAAAAGGAAAGGCAATAAGAAGAAGAATCTCATGGACACTGATTTGAGCAACCAAGTTGAAAGAATCTTAGATGTGGATGAGAAGATCGTCTATATGTCAGCACCGAAGGAGGGGAATCTAAGTAGCCTTCAGCAACATGAATAGAAATAAATGGTAGACTCTTTCATATAAAGAGAGAGGTCAAGAATACCAAGATTGGTACATTTTTCGAATCAGGATAGCAAGTGAATCTCATTGCAGAAAAGATAGTAAAAAAAATTAGGATTGGAAGTTCATGATCATCCAAGCCCATATCCACTAGGATGGGTAAAAGGTACCAAAATAGTGCAAAACTAGATTTGCCATCAATGTTGATTTTATTAATGAAGTAGAACTAGATGTGGTTCCCCTTGATGTATGTGGAGTCGTGTTTGGGAGTCCCTAAAAGTACATGCATGATGTAATATTCATGAAAATATCCAACTAATATCATCTCATCAAGGATGGAAAATCATACACTATCAATGTGCACAAGGGAAAGTAAAAAATATCACTAGTCAGTTTCAACCAAGACAAGAAATTGATAATTTCCAACAAGAAGTATGTTTTCCTTTTTTCAAGGGAAAATTAGTATATAGAACATTCAATAAAAGGCAAGGAATCCTTAGAGTCATGTACTAAGAAAAAAAATGACAACTGGAAGACTTGTTACATGCATACATGGATGTGTTATGAGAGACTAAATGGTTAACACCTAAGAGGGAAGTGGAGCACGAGATTCAACCATTGTTGGAATTTCCATTGCCAAACATTGGGTTGTACAGACAGTTTGTTATAGAAGCTATTGAGGTGAAGAAACAATTTCCACAACTACTAGAACAAGGTGTCATTAGATCAAGCACATCTTCATGTGGGTCACCCATCATCCTTGTGCAAAAGAAGGAAGGGACTTGGCAGACATGTATATATTATAACATGTTGAAAAAAATCACGCTCAAGAACATGTACCCCTACCCAGGATAGATGATCATATGGATCAGTTGTAGCAAGAAAAGTACTTAACCAAGTTGGGCTTAAAGTCTATATATCACCAAGTTCGAGCTAAAGAAGAAGATATGTGGAAGATCGCCTTCAAAACTAGGAAAGTTTTGTATGAGTGGTTAGTCATGTCATTTGGCCTATGTAATGTGCCATCTACATTTATGATATTAATGAATGACATATTGTGCCCTTTTATAGGTTCATTTGTTACTGTCTATTTGGATGATATACTAGTATACAATGCTACCTGGGAGGAGCACATCTCACATTTGATGTAGGTGCTAGAGACATTAAAGAAGCACCAACTGCTAGAAAATCTCAAGAAGTGTGAGTTTATAGAGCAGTATTTGGTGTATCTTGGGTATGTGATAGGTGGAGGAGAGCTGAAGATAGGTCTTGCCAAGATGGAGGCCATCATGAAATGACTGGTGCCTACTAATGTTTTTGAGTTTAGGAGTTTCATTGGGGAAACATAATACATGGGGAAATTCATAGCCTCGTTTTTAGTAATAGAAACACTACTCCACTCCATAATAGCAGGTGGTAAGAGTTTCCAGTTGGGAAAGGGTTAGCAGAGGGATTTCGAGGAGCTAAAAAGGAATATTAGTCCAACACTAGTTCCGGCATTAGCAAACTTACAACAACCCTTTGAAGTGGATATAGGTATAAGTGGGTTTGATATAGGAGTGGTCTTGATGTAGGGAGGAAGGCTTGAATGCTACCATTTTGAAGTATATCATGGGGAAATTCTTAACTACCCTACCTATGAAAAGGAGCTCTATGCCTTGGTTCAATCTATGAAGAAGTGGAAGCACTATCTGATGGGAAACGAGACAATAATCCACATAGATCACCAACCACTACAACACCTACAAGTGTGATCTGGGTGGATATTAGTGTCCACCTGCAAATTCCACTTGAACCCCCACCATTTCTTCTTTTTGTTTTTTAATTTCCTTAATTGTAGCACAATTTACTATTTTTAGCAGTTTTTCGAGTCCTAAACTTCCGGAGCCGTTTTGAGGCCCTAAATGATGTTTCTTTGGAAATCTACCACCAATTATTTTCTCTCTAAAATCGTCTTTTCCGTCGTAGTTGTCGGAGACATCTTTTCAACAGGCTATCATGCGCATCAAATGAAGATAATATGACCAAGTCACAACCCCAGGAAGTTGGTTTTCCAACTCACCCCAACGGGGCCCATAAACTCTTGGTGTACATCTCCTCGGGTTAGGGTTTTAGTTGTTTAGGGTTTGCTATTATTGTTCAATAATAAAAAGGCCCTTGAGCCTCATTGTAAGGGAGTTCAGAGGCATGTAGCCGCCACATCTCTTCCTAGAGATAAGCTACCATCGCCCTAGTTGGTTTATTTCTATCCCTGTTTGTAAGCATATTTCAGTATTTTACATTAATGAAATGAAGTATTTTTTCTTCTGCATCTCTGTGTTTATGATTATCTCTGTAATTTGTTGCGTTCTTGTTTAAATTCAGATCAGTGGTATCGGAGCGGTTTGCTTTTTTCTCTGTTTTTCTTTGCATGTCCCCAACGAGGTCGGGATATAAGGAGTTTGGGCTTGAACTGGTCAAACCTTTGCAAGACTAGCCTCGCAAATCCTGATGGCCTCCCATGGTGGATGAAAAGAAAGACGAGAGGGTAGGAGATCCTATCAAAATCTTACTCGAAGAAGCCCTCGAGTGACAAAGGAACACGATGACAGACAACTTTGCCCAGATCCTTCAACGGCCTAGGGGCGATGCATCGGCTTCCAATAGCTACTCTAGAAACACCACACCATTTAAGGTACAAGTTAATTTTGAAATCCCCATATTTAAGGGTCAGATAGATGCAGATGTCGTCGATAAATGGTTAAATGTGCTAGAGGGTTATTTTATATTCATGATTTTTCTAGTCGGGAAAAGATTATTTTCACTCTTCTCAAAGCAGCCCCCCACGTCAAGGATTGGTGGGAAACCTACTGCGAGCAGAAGGATGAAAGTACAGGCTCACTATTTTCAACCGCACCCACTTGGAATTTATTCTGGGATGCCATCAAGGAGTAGTACTACCCTGTCGGAAGCTATGAGGATCAATACATAAAGTGGACCATGTTGTGGTAGGGAAGGGACCAAGACATGCCAGAGTTTACCAATATTTTCCATACCCTTTGCACAAAGTTGGGTATCAAGGATATGGAGTAGAATTTGGTACTCAAATACCACGACTTCCTGCACAAGTACATCCAGGAAGAAATAGAATTCTTGAACATCTCCTTGCTCGGCACGACATACCGATATGCCGTCAAGGTTGAGCAAAAGTTTAAACACAAGAAGTGAGACTTTGGCTCTGCAAATCCAAAGCAATGGAAAGGTGCCCCCAAACCTCAGGACAAAGGACAAAGCCAAGGCAGGGCATCCCAAGACAACCTGCCAAAGCTGCAAGCAAAGAATAGCACCGCAAAGCCAAAAAAGGACACGAGAAGGTGGTGTGAGTTCCATAAGAGCTCCACTCACAACACAAGTGAGTGTCCATCCAAGCAGTCACTAGTGGTCGAGCTAAAGGTTTTAGAGTCAGATGCATGTTCTGACTCTGAGTCAGAACCTGATAAGGGGAATGAAAAAAGGGAAGTAGATTATCGATGCGGAGCCCAACGCCACCATTGCCACCATGAAGATCTAGAAGGAGGAACCCGAAGATCCAGAGGAGGAGGATCGTCTCTTCCACTCCCAGATGTGGGTAAAGGGCTCCCATTTATAGTTCATTATCGATAGCGAGAGCCAAAAGAAACTCATTTCGGTAGAGGTCATGAAGCGGCTAGGCTTACCAACCACAACACATCAACAACCGTACACCATCGGGTGGCTTCATCAAGGACGGGATCTTCATGTGAGCCAGTAGTGTCGCCTTCCATACAACATCAAGCCCTTCACGGATGAGCTATTGTGTGACATTGCTCCCCTTGAAGTTTGTGATGTATTATTAGGAAAACCATACTTGTGGAAGTGACATGCTATGTATGAATCAAGGCCCCGTGCTGTTATTGTTACTTTGGGAAATAAGTTTTATAGGATACTAGAGGTAGTACTGCCTACCGCCATCTCTTTGGTTATTGCAAAACAATGCAGTAAGCTCATTTCCAAAAACGGGAAATTTGTTTTCCTGATGATACGCCGTCAAGGAAAGAAGAAGATGGTCGCCACGACCTCCAGACAAGGCCCCTCTGCACGAAAAATACAAATGGACAAGGTCGTGGAGGAGTATGAGGACATCTTCACCTCCCTTGCAGGGGTTCCTCTGCACTGTCAAGTCAAGCACTTCATCGATCTGACCCCAGGTGCGCCACTACCCAATGGACCAATCTATCGGGGTTCTGTTTTGGAGAACGATGAAATCAAGAGGCAGATTAAGGAATTGCTGCAAAAAGGTCACATTCGTCCGAGTTCATCACCTTATGGGAGCCCGATCGTGTTGGTACAGAAGAAGGATGGGACTTGGAGACTCTGTATTGACTATTGGGTGTTGAACAAGATAACAGGGGGTGCATGTGGATCCATCCAAGATCCAAGTCATTTGGGATTTGCCATCTCTAACCACTCTGACAGAGCTACGCAACTTTCTAGGTCTTGCCAACTTCTACCGCAGGTTCGTGTTGGGGTTTTCTCATATCACTTAGCCCTTGAGTCAAGTCACCGAGGGAGGAGCGAAAGAAAATTTCTTTTGGTTTGAATCTCAACAGAAGGCATTCACAGAGTTGAAAGATCGCCTCTACTCGACACTAGTTCTTGCATTACCAGACTTGCAACAACCATTTGAGGTCGAGACAAATGCCTCTGACTATGCTATTGGGACATTCCTTACTCAACACGGGCATGCAGTGGCATATCACAATGAGACACTTTTAGACACAGTTTGGTAGTATCCTACTTATGACAAAGAGATGTATTCCATTGTGCAGGCCTGCCAACAATGGAAGCATTACATTTTGGGGAAGGAAACAATCATCCACATAGACCATCGACCCTTGTAGTTTATACAGACCCAAGGGAAATTGCAGAATGATTGCCATCAGAAGTGGTCCACATGCCTGTAGCAGTTCCATTTGAATATCAAGTATAAGAAGGGCAACATCAATAATGTTGCAGATTTCCTTAGTCAACCACCGATCATGGCATTAACCACCGTGCTCAACTCTTGTGGGCACGAGACTTTTGATTGGCCACTTCTTTACAAAAGCAACCCAGAATTTGGACACACATATTGGACACTCTTGGAGGGTCAACGTGTTCCAGATTTTCACCTCCAGGATGCCTTGTCATGCCACCTGGGTCACCTTTGTGTTCCTTCAAGCGAGCGTGCCAAGATGATTTAGGAAGCACACTACAGTCGGGCTGTTGGGAATTTTAGGGTTGAGAAAATGGTGGCAATATTGCAGAAGTATTTCTATTGGCCGAATCTTTGATAGGATGTTGGGAAGTACATCAGATCATGCACTGCCTGCGCCATTGCCAAACTGACCATCAAGAAGCAAGGTCTCTATAGCCCGCTGCCTACCCCTAGTCGACCTTGGGAATCCATCTCCATGGATTACATGTCAGGCCTTCCTTCCACTAAGCATGGAAATGACTGTGTTTTTGTGGTCGACAGGTTCTCAAACATGGCCATTATGGCGGCTTGCAAGAAGAATATCACAGCAGAAGCCATTGCTAAACTCTTCTTTGAACGAGTGTGGGTACACTTTGGGATCCCACAGTCTATCATCTTAGATCAAGACAACAGGTTCCTCAATACATTTTGGTCCAGTCTCTGGTCGATGTTGGACACCAAACTCACTAAGTGCACAACCTTCCATCCTCAAATTGATGGCCAGACAGAGGTTGTCAATAGGATGATCATACACATTCTGTGCATGTACAACTCAAAGCATCCACGCACATGGGATGAGAGTCTCCCCTATGTTCAACAAAGCTACAACCGGGCTCTCCACAACACAACTGGCCACAACCCTTTTTAGGTGGGCTTTGAACTCCAGCCACTATGTCCCATTGATGTGGCCATGCCATTTGCAGCTACTCAAACAGATTCGGCTCATGTCCAGTCCAAAAAAGATAAGAAAAAAAACTTCATTGATCACATCCAACATTTTTGCCAGCAGGTCCATGACATTCTAGAGAAATCAAATGCCAAGTACAAGCAGCGACATGATCAACATCGGGTGCCACACAAGTTTTAGGTGGGCGACAAAGTCTGGTTGCATTTGCAAAAGGAACGCCTTACCAGAGCCTATCGGAAACTCAGACCACTCCGATATGGTCCTTACACCATTTCAAAGGCTGTGGGAAATAATGCATTTGAGCTCACTATTCCCCCATTCCTTGGCAGCATCCAGTGTTCAATGTGGACCGCCTTCGGCCATACTTTCCACCATTACTAGACACATCCGGCATTGCAGAACAACTCACACCCATAGAGTTAAACCTAGATTGCATGGAACAAGCTGCAACTGATTGGATCATGGATACACAGATCAAGCACACTCACTAGCAGAATATCCAACTGTATCGAGTTGTCAAAGCAGGCCAACTCCTTCACCAGGGCAAGTGGCTCACCAAGGACCAAGTTCAGCAGAAGTTCCCTCATCTCATGGAGGAACTCAATGCAATTGGGACCATTGCTTCCTAAGGGGAGAGGAATGATCTAGGTGGATATTGGTGGTCACCTACCAATTCCACTTGGACCCCACCATTTCTTCTTTCCATTTTTCAGTTTCCTTAATTGTAGCATAGTTTACTATTTTTAGCAGTTTTTTGGGTCCTAAACTTCCGGAGCTGTTTTGAGGCCCTAAATGATGTTTTTTTGGAAATATACCGCTAGTGATTTTCTCTCTAAAATTGTTTTTTTCGTCGTAGTCCTCGGAGAGATCTTTCCAATAAGCTATCATGCGCATCAAATGGAGAGAATGTGACCAAGTCGTGACCCCGGGAAGTTGGCTGTCCAAGTCACCCCAACGGGGCCCATAAACTCTTGGTGTTGCATCTCCTCAGGTTAGGGTTTTGGTTTTTTAGGGTTTGATATTATTGTTCAATAATAAAAAGGCCCTTGAGCCTCATTGTAAGGTAGTTTAGAGGCATGTAGCCGCCACATCTATTTTCAGAGATAAGCTACCATCGCTTTAGTTGGTTTATTTCCATTCCTGTTTGTAAGCATATTTCAGTATTTTACATTAATGAAATGAAGTATTATTTCCACTGCATCTCTATGTTTATGGTTATCTCTATAATTTGTTGCGTTCCTGTTTAAATCTGGATCAAAGCGCAAGATAAGCTATAAAAAACCAAACATTACAAGTGGATGGGGTTTCTACAAAAATTTCATTTGGTGATCAAGTACAAGAAGGGTTTCATAAAAAAAGTTCACTAACATGCTCTCAAGGGCACCCACATCAAAGATAAAAACTTTGGGGACTCTTATTCACATGGATTTATTCACCCATGATGCATACGAAGAGCCATATTTAGAGGATAAAGATTTCAAGGAGGTGTTTCAGTACTTACTGTTATATGAAATTTATACCTACGGATAATTATATCTTCCCTAAGTGGGTAGTTACACTTAGAACAATTGAAGTAAAGATGTTTAACCTTTTCCTAAAATAAATAGATAAGATAAAAGAACCTACTTGTGATCCTTCGTTTCCTTTGATTTGCTCCCGTCGCTCCCGCTCAAACTGAATTTGCTCAATTGGTACCTGCCAACATAAACAGAAGACGACAACAATTAAAGCATATGATCTATTTATTGTAAGCAAATGGAATCAACAACATTTGAACATACATTCATCATAGATATAGACAAAAGTATTGGAAAAGGAACAAACAAATTTATTGATTGATAGAAGGAGAAGTTACACCCATTGTGGTTCGATCTTGTGTCACTCATCTAGCTTAGTCTAAGCCCTCATCACACAAATAGCAACATCAATCCAACAACATAACATTACTTTGACAATGATTTCAAGTCTCTAAACCAACAATATTTCTCTATAATATCCAAGCTCTTTGGCTCTATGATGGGAGGCCAATTTATAGATGAATGCAAGTGGTTTTGTCATTCATATGGCACTGAATGGTTTTCCATAATTGTATGATTAGTTTCCATGCTCAAAGGGATGAGAGGATAGAGGATTAGATGATCCAAGGCTATCCTAAGTTGAGATCATCTTGATAGGATAGGAATTGGGTTCCTTCTAGAAGGCTATAGAAAGGAGGAATATACTCAGGATCCAATGAACATTTCGAGGATTCTCACCCATCACAGGCTTGAGTGGGCTTAGGTGCTCTGCAACGCAACCTTGAATGGGGCTACCTACTTTGCAGAGCACTTACCCTTGACCAGGGGTGCACTGGTGACCCAAGGAAGCACTTTAGCAGGGTTTGAAGTTAGGAAACTCTCATGGATGAAAGCACTCAATGAGGTGGCATGTATAGGGCATGTAGCAACTGAATTAGGGTTTGATAGACCCTGTTTACATTGATCTGATCGTTGAGAGTGATGTGCCCAAATAGACCTATAACAAATTCCCCCTAAAGCATGAAGTTAAAAATGATAATGTTAAGTGATATGCTTTATGATGTGATGAGGAGGATCTGAAGCAGACGATGACCTGCATCAATTACAATACATAATATCATGATATCTTTGAATTTTTCATGAATTGCTAAGGGAAGGCATACCCATGCTCAACAGATAAAATTTTCATTACATGTACATAAATCAGATAGTAGTCTACATATATAGATCCATGATAAGATGACTATCTGTGTAAAGCCATCGTACAGATGATTTAGTACTCTCCTGAAATCACAATCCGGATGGATGAAACTAGATTTGGAGTCCTCTATCTCATCCAATCATTTGATCACGTACGAGTCTAACCATGTGAAAATGTGATCTGAAGTCGAACATGGGAAGACACCATCTGATTACTAGCCAATGATGTAAGCTATTAAAAAATGCGAGAGAAATCACCAATAATGGTAATGATTCTTAAGGTAATATAGTACATTTTGCATGGTGTGAATAGATGTTTTGATGTCAAAAACCATACAAAGTCTTTTGGTCAAAGGCCTGTGATGTAACCTGTCGTCAGAAGTGAGAAACTTGCCATTGATGTATGTAAGACTCAATACAGAATTTGTTGTATGGAATTTATACCTACGGATAAGTATATCTTCCCTAAGTCGGTAGTTACACTTAGAACAACTGAAGTAAATATGTTTAACCTTTTCCTATAATAAAAAAATAAGATAAAAGAACCTACTTGTGATCCTTCACTTCCTTTGATCTCCTTTGAGTTGCTCTCGTCGCTCCCACTCAAACGGAATTCGCTCAATTGGTACCTGCCAACATAAGCAGAAGACGACAACAATAAAAGCATATGACCTATTTATTGTAAACAAATAGAATCGAAAATATTTGAACATACATTCATCATAGATATAGTCAAAAGTATTGGAAAAGGAACAAACAACTTTATTTCAGTTGTTCTAAGTGTAACTACCCACTTAGGGAAGATATACTTATGTGTAGGTATAAATTCCATATAACAAATTGGCGACTCCACTAGGGAACGACCATCATTCCTGGTAGTTATCCCTTGTCTTAGCAGCACCAGTAGACTTTTCTTGAGTTCGTTTACCTATATTCAGTCATTTTGAAGCTTGTTTGGTCAAAATGTGTGCTTATTTGTGTGATGATAGTGCTCTCTGGCATCAACACACTGTTGTTCTTAACACAATGCAAGAAAAAGTAGCCTTAGCCTAGAGACAGTGCTCTGTAACACATTATCTCCCACTCAGGGCTGTGCTGGTCCTTATCAAGCCAAAAACCCATCTTTTTTCTTGATTTTTTCCAAACTGTTTCACATTTTGCTTGTTGAATGGTCAATGTTTCTCTTTCCTTGAAGTCCAAATTAGCATTTCTTTTCCATGCCCACTTTGGATTTGTTTTTTCAATGTTTCTTTATGTTTTATTTATCATTTTCAAATCAATCCCAAAGTTAGCTTACATTGATTAGTCTTTACTTTTCTGAAAAAGAATTGTCATAAAGTCTTCATTTCTTTGAAAAAGAAACTGTCGTAAAGTCTTCGTTTCTTGTGAAAAGCATTGATTGATCATTTGTGCATTTAGTTTCTTTATGTTCATCTAAACATTAAAGGAATGAAAAGAAAAACATGCATAATGCATTTAGAAGTTTGTGTGTGCTTGTAGGAATGGTATAGGGAAAGTTGCATTAGATGTGCTCTATGCTCTTTGTTTAAAGATTCTGATTGCTCTATCCCTTTTAGTTACAGTTTTCATTGTTTAAATCAAATGAAAATAATGTTTCCCATCTTAGTTGCATTCTAGGAGTTTTAGAAACATCACGCGGTGAACCTGAAAGGCAAAATTTTAAACAAGATCAACTAAAATTTATCTCAATTAACCTAATGGAGCATTGTAACTTAATGCATAACATTTAGAGGTCTAGGCTAGAGACGTGTTCCGGCGTCGTTAAACATAGCAACTGTCACTAACGGTCTGCAATACATTCCAAGTGTGATACCTCATTCCATGTACATGAGTATATCGTACCTCGTCCACATAATGTCGGGTATATCATGAGGTGTTATACTACAAAAAGTATAAGAGAATGCTCTCACTGTGTGATTTCGCATTAGATAGCGCTAACATGGATTGGGCCTCCATGTACTTTCGGGTATATTTGGGAGGAGTACATTAGGTTTCTATCCATCCATAGGTAACCGATTCGGCCGCCTTGTATATTGTGATACACTGGAAACGACATTAAGGGAGATTACCTGCACGTATGTTAAGTCCTTGGCTCCTTCGAGGTAGTATATTGCAGTTCACAGTTACTTCGTAATCATTTTTCTTAGATTACCCTCTTTTTGTTTATTTCTTTTTATAATAAAATCAATCAACAATCGTGGAAGAAAATCAACCTTTACCCCATCGTTCACGTAGGACAACGAGTAAACCGCCTTTACCGCTTGAAGCTACACCTAGTCGGTGAAAGCGGTCTCGTTTAACTGAGTCCAGTACATCACAAACTTCTGGTTCTTCATCTGATTTACTAGAGTAACCTATACCGGTATGTACTATGAATCCAGTTACTCCTACTATTACTGGTTTATCTGCTACTGAAGTGGAACCTTTACAATTACCTGACGACACTGAAAGTGAACTTAGTGAAACAGTAACTGAAGTTGTCCAACAAGAAGTTGATCCTCAACTAGAATTTGTTCAAGAAATTCTTCCTAAACACGTTGTTCTTTTACTAGAACACTTGGATTCCGAAGTTGAACAACCAGATGTTGTTCCCGTACCAGAAGATGATTGACCAGTTTATCCTCAAACATCTGTAACCATTGAGACTTCTCCTTTACCGCAGAGTCAAACACTAGAAATTTATTACGGACCTGACGGCGAAATCCTTCTAGCCGGTTTGATTGCTATTGAAGAGGAATTTGAAGAAGAAACTTCACCTAGAACTCCAACTTTTTTTGGACCAGGGCTTTATCTTTATCCTTCTTTTCCTCGGTTAACTTTTTTTTTTTTCCCCTGGGAAAAAGTCGTAATTTCCATTAGTGTTTAAGAAAATTACCTTCTGCAGATGCCGAGGCATATTCAAATGCAGGCAGTGTGCCTGTCGAGTTCACTATTGCTGTTTATATCTCCACGCAGGGAGCATGTTATAATAGTCAAAAAACAAAATTTGATATCATGCTCTTCGCAGAGAGCAATATATACTATATATAAACAAAAGATGTACAGTATGGACTGTATCTTCAAGTTTGTAAATAAACAAAAACTATCAGCATATATATGGGCTATATAGCCCATCAATCATGATGTTCTTCAAAAGGGCGATGATAGTACTGGTAATATGTGCCGTCAGTGTCCTCCTGTATCCACCAGTCCTCTCCTATTCTGTGCGCAGCCTCTTTGGAGAGTTGATCTGCAATGGTATTCTGCTCCCTGTATATATGATGACAGGTAAAAGATTCAAAAGATATAGTCAGTCTCTTGGCTTCCTCCAGAATATGTCTTAAAGCAAATGCGTGGCAATGAGATGCATTGTTAAGCCAATTGCAAACTACTTTTGAATCTCCAAATAGCTGTAAGTGTCGGCACTGTTTAAGAATAGCAAAATGAATAATATGTTTAGCTGTAATGAGCTCAGAGTAATTATTAGTGCCTCTGCCGAGATATATTTGAATCTTATAACTATGCCTGTCATTTAAATGAAGTGTAGCACCCCCCCCACAGCCGTCAGGTTGGGCCGATCCATCAAAAAATGCCCAAGGTTTAGAGTGATCAATGGGAATCGGGGAGAGGGTTCGAGGAGTAGGTACGGTTACATCTTCAGGTATCAGATTGTAATCAGCAACCGTTGAAAGGATGACCGAGGGCCAGTGGGTTCTCTTTAATTGAAAAATCGATAAATTGCGGGCTATCCATATAGCCCAGCAGATCAGCAAAGGTAAGTTTTTGGCTTTGCCCGTGTGATCAGTGCACCAGGAAGACCATGCCTCCTGTAGGGATGCCCCGCCCCAAGGATTCAGCTGAGGAATATGAGAGTTAATGTCATGCCAAATATGTGTGGTCACGGTGCAAGAGAGGAAAAGGTGCTCCGTTGTTTCTTCAGCATTTAAACAGAGGTGACAACGATATGGCCCGTGGAAAGAACGCTTGATGAGGTTGGAGCCTGTCGGGACTTTGTCAAAAATTATATTCCACATTAACAGTCTAGTCCTTGGAGGTGCCTTTAACTTCCAGATCGTCTTCCATGCACTGTGAATGTCTGGTGGCATGAATGTCTCCATAAGTTTAAGATATCCCAACTTAGGTTTCCTCGGTTAACTTATACTGCTCCTCTTGATATTTTTTACTTTCAAACTCCCATAGATTCATTAGGACATTTATTGGGTCATTTGACTATGGCTAAAACAACATCCCATACTGTATCATCTATTACAACTGCGACATCATCTACTGTTGCTACTTTTTCGATGTTTACCATAACACCTGAGTCACATCTGTATGGTGGTCCGTCCATCCCACTGAGTTACCAATCATTATCTGGAACTCACTCCGGTGTTTCTTCTAGTCCATGATCTTCACCCATGTCATCCACGAGAATTTTACTTGGTTCTTCACTTACGGATACTGAACAATTTGATCCATCGAGTCAATATCAAGCTGGTCCATCTGGTTACCATCCAATGTATCCGCTTAACACAGGATTACCTCCATATGGAGAACAATATACCCAATCTACTTATTCTCCATACTCTGGGGGGCCACCATATGGCAGTATACCGTCATCTTTATGTCCAACTTATTTTGGAATGGCTGTTTGTTAATGGAAGCCTACAATTCCTGTTCAACCAAGGCTTGTGTATTCATCACAACCAATACAACCTATTTCATCCATACCTACTATGCTTGTTGTTACGAATTTACCACAGTCGCAAGCTCAGTTGATTGTATCTCAACCTTTGCAAGATGGTCTGTTACACAGTAATTTGTCACCATTGGTCACCATCCCTGTTACCCCTTTCTCGTACTTTGGAGGACTCATTCCGAGACCTGTGAGCAGTGACATAACTTAAAAACACTTGCATTATGTTCCCCTAAGTATGGATTTCATGTGCCCTGAAGACACCTCCTGCAAAATATCCCTGAAAAGTGCCCTTTTTCCATTAGTGCTTGTCCACAGTATACTACCCGCGCCAATGAGGGAGATCCTCAAAAGAAGGCACGCCCATTGGCGCTCTGTCTTAGAGTAACACCTGCGCCAACCGAGTTTGGAAAATATTTTTAACAAACGCGCGCCCGGATGTTTTTTCCCTTCAAGTCATGAAGTCTTTTGAGGATAAAGCTAATCTTCTAGATGTTGAGATTCATTATCTATCCCTTACATATATCCACAACGACTTTTTGGAGATAATGCCAATCCATAATGGGTGTCTTGATGCATTGTATCTTCCTCCCCTTCTCCATCTATAAAAGTCTGTCCTCATGTATTTGACAAGGGAGTTTTTGAGTAGTGGTGATAGTGCTAGTAGTGATAACGCTTGTCTTGAGTGATAGTAAGAGTGTTGGAGCATAGGGAGGTCATGCTGCCAGAAGTCTGAGCTGTGTATTCATAATCAAAGAGAGAGAAAGGTCTATTGCAAGACATATGTGGCTTCTCGCCCAGCCAGAGGAGATATTCAACATCAGAACTTTGGTTGTATTTTTCTCTGTTGATTATTCATTAATAAACGACTATCGTTATGGTTTCGATCTTATTGTTCATTATGATAATGTTTGATCTATGTCTTTTCTGACCGATATATAGTTGTATTTAGTGGATTTTATGCTTGTATTCGCTTCATTCTTTGCATGTGCAGGTATCCATTCGCGGAGATCGTGAGGATCGTGACCTGCCGGAGCAAGGGAACGAGAGTATCAACTCATCTATGACACTAGCGTTGGACTCCAGGTTGGTTCTCATAATCCACTTTCAATTTGCAACTAGGAACTTGCATGGTAGCGTTAATTGATTGTTGCTAGACCCATTTTGGGCTAGTGGGATCGCCTCTGTCCGCAGAGGGGATTTACCTCTCCAACATGGTCCTTCAACCTCTTACCCTCAAGTTTTAGGTCTATAGACTTAGTCTTTTGAGGCCATTTTACAACAACTATTTGTGTCTGGAATCCAACAACCTCAAGCCAGTTTCCCATTAAATGGGATGACTCAGACTTATACTGGTCCAATTTATCCACAACCTTGTCAAACTTATACTAGTGGGCAACAACCATTGTATCAACAACGTGGCAGCCACAATACCAACAACAAAAATTCCAACAATACCAAACTTATCCTAGACTTGGTCAACAAGCTTGTGCTCGGTTTGGTCAACAACAAGCTTACCCAGGTTCTAGTCAACAATCCTATGCTAGTTTTGGTCAATAACAAATTTATCCTGGTTCCCAACAACAACCTTATACTGGATATGCTCAACAAACCTACCCCTATGAAGGTTACCAGCGGCAGATTCCTTATGCTAGTATGCAAAGGCCTATTGCCCAGGAAATTCCATCTTACCATGGTTACGCTCTACCCGACCTAAACCGACAATTTCCTTTTGTTGTAACACTTGAATTACCGGATTTAAATCGGCTTACCAATGATCCCATTCTTTATTTAGCTTGGTGGCCAACGATTCCACACAAATTGCCTTCTGATATTCCTAAGTTCAATGGAAACCCTAGAGAAGATCCGTCCAATCACGTTATGACTTTTCATTTATGGTGTCATCCAACTCCCTAAATAATGATTCAATAAGACTATGTCTTAACGCTCATTGGTCTGGCTGCAAAATGGTATATTGAATTACCACGAGCTTCATTTGACAACATCATAGTCTTAGCCACCATATTTTTAACCCATTTCTAGTTACCCATCAGATATGCAACTGGAATAGAATTGTCGAGCAAATTTAAACAGACCACTGCTACTCACATTTTTGATCATATTCATGAGTGGCGTCATCATCGTCGAATGGTCAAAACTTTTGTTCCTGATCAACTTTTAGCTGAGTGGTTTATTAAATCCTTGTTGCCATATATCACCGAGGATGTGGCTAAAGGAGGAGTTTTCACTGAAGAGCAAGTAATTTCTCATGCCCAATACTTAGACTTGATTTACACCCAGTCTGGCGCGCTCTATGATAAGATTTCAAATGCACTTAGACCAACTTTAACTGTTCCACCACCTCCATCCAGTAAGGAATCTCATGTCGATGACAGTGTGATAGGTTCTTCAAGCACTCAAACAACAAGTAGACCATCTAGTCAAACACTTGCTATTTCAAATCAAACCTCTAATACACCTGATAATACACTTGCTTCTAAAATAAATGACGTGCCATCTGAAAAAGGTAAAAATGAAAAGCAACCTGGAAGAAACAAAAAGTGGAAAACCAAAAAGAAACAAAATTCCCCCCTCAAGAGAAATCATCTGATTCCTCTTCTCTAGCTAGGAAACCTCGTTACCCATGTTTAGTTTGTAATGGGGAGCACTTTACGTGAGACCATCCTCTCCGCTCTAAAGTCTCAAAACTTCTTCAGAATTCTAGTACATTTGCTGTGTTGACAAACCCTTTTCCAAACTCAGAGACTCATTTGGTTGCTACAGATCGTGCTTCCACTTCACAAGTGCTTATCCTATCCACCACTAAGCCTAAGGCTGATGTTTTGGTGACTACACGAAGTAAATATTATGGTAATCCACCATCGTCATCGAATAACCAGGTTATATATCAACCCAATACTTCGACTTCGAATTCGTCAGACTCCATTCCACCACCCTTTGCACTAGAGTTAACAATAAAACCACCTAAGGGAGTTGTTCATAAATCTACATTCAACCCTTGAGCTCGAGTAGCGCAAAATTATAAAATAGTAGAAGATTTGGCTCAATCACCTTCTGCTATGTCAATGCTTGAGGTGCTTCAAAATTGTCCCTCCTAAAAGCATGCTTTATTGTTAGCAATTGGTGTAATTGATCCCATGGATTCCAATCTCGTAGTTTTTAACCATGCGGGTTATACGCCACAATTACCAGCACAGTTAGAATTCTTAATCCAAGTAAATGCTTTGAATCACCTCATTCACTGAACCATTGTTGACGAAGGTGCATCTATTTGTATCATGTTAATGAATTGCTGGAAAACACTTGGCTCACCACCTTTGTCATGATCACCTTGTAGAATTTTAAGTAACCTGCAGATAGAACTAGGGGGAAAACTATAACTGTTGAAGTTGATGTCGTTGATTACAATATTTTACTAGGAATACCATGGGTTTACGCTATAGCTTATGTGGTTTTGACATACTTTCATATGATTGCTTTCCCTCATAAAGGTAGAATCATAGTAATTGATCAACTCGCCTTCTTCGCCTCTAGTTCATAGGAAACTGGAAGCAATAGGTTAGTTCACAGACCTCCTCTATCTCTTCAGAACATTGGATTAGGTCTCTTCAAAGATTCTTCCCTAATGGGCACCTTTTCACTACCGTCACCATCACAAATGGCGGAAGTTGCAGAATTTGAGACCTGTAACATGATATCTTCCACTTCATCTGAATCATGGAAGATTTCCAATAATTCCTAAGTTAATATGCGTAATGAAACCATGCTGCTAAGCCCAATTGAGCTCGCATAAAAATCAATATTTTTGTCTTGCGTAGAAAATCCAAATCCATCATCACCGATTGTATGGGTTGATTGTTCGTTAGAATATAGTACTTCCTATGATCCATTTTCACATACATTTTATACTGATGAAGGAATCATCCAATCAATGATGAAAGAAGAAGAACCATGGGTAGATTATCATCATCGATCCCATCTTCCAGATCACATAGAAGATATTCCAAATGAACTAAATAGCCCTTCAATAATTGATTTTCTTTCAAATTATGTATTTATAGACAGTCGATTCCAAACAAAACTTATCGAATATTGAAGAAACCATTTCTATCGATATTTTGACCAAACCTTGAATTGTAGAAAACATACATGTTGGAAAATCTTGTTGTCCATCAGAACTTGAAACTTACCGTGCCATTTTTCGTGAATTCCACAATATATTTTCTTGGTCGTATGAAGAAATGCCAAGTATTAATTCTAGTATAGTTGAACACGAGATTAAAATGTATCTTGATGTCAAGCTAGTATGACAACACCTCCATCCTGTTCATCCGAAGAAGGCTGCTACCATAAAAGTAGAAGTTGAAAAAGTTTTGCATACTGGTTCCATATACCCCGTTCCTCTTACCGATTGGGTTTCCAATATTATTCTTATCATGAAGAAACAAGGAACAATATGAGTGTGTGTTGATTATAGGGATGTTAATCATGCTTGTCCATAAGATAACTATCCCGCTCCCTTTATCGACTAGATAATTAATGAATGAGCCAGATGTGAAATATTTTCATTTATGGATGGATTTTCCGGCTATAATCAGATCAATATCTTCCCAGAAGACCAATCTAAAACTACCTTTATTTGTCCTTGGGGCACATTCGCATATAGGAAACTCCCTTTTGGTTTGAAGAACGTTGGGGAAATTTTTCAGAGGGAAATTAAGTATGCCTTCCATGACATCAAACACATCATTTAACCCTATCTAGCTGACTTACCTGCTCCTTCACGGAAATAGGATGATCACCCACAACATTTGAGAGCCATCTTTTTATGGTGCCAACACTAAAAAATTTGACTCAATCCACATAAATGTGTGTATCTGTTCGTTCTGGTCATTTGCTTGGTTTTTTAGTGTCCAAATAACGAATTCAGCTCAACCCCTTAGGGGTTAAGGCAATTCTTGATCTGCCTCCACCTTCCAATTTACTTCAGTTATAGAGACTCCAAGGGAAGGCTAACTTTCTAAGGAGATTCATTCCCAACTATGCTGAAATGGCTAAAGGATTCACTCCTCTTTTGAAAAAGGGAATTAAATTCCGTTGGGACCAAGTTGCGCAAGCTTCCTTTGATGCTCTCAAAGATACCCTGATCCGAGCGTCATTAATGTATTCACCTAATTATCAGAACTACTATTTCCTGTATCTCGCCGCTGCAGATACAACCATTGTTATGTTTTTAGTCCAAGAAGAAGATGGGATTGAACATCTGATCTATTATTTGAGTCGTAATATCAATGATACAAAAATTAAGTATTCTTACGTGGAGAAGCTAGCTTTGGCTTCCGTTTAAGCTGTACAGAGATTTCACCATTATATCCTGCTCTGAGAGAGCACTGTCATTTTGGATTGCAACCTTATGACATACATCTTGTCGCGTCAATTGATGGAGGGAAAATATTCCAAATGGATCATCATTTTGCAGGAATTTCATTTGGAAGTCATAAAATCCAAGTGAAAGAAATCTCTAGTTTTTGCTGAGCTTCTTTGCGACCTTCCCTCTACCTCCATCGACTCAACAATGAAACCACCAATTCTAGATGAGTCTTTGTTTCTAATCTTGTCATCTGAGCCTTGGTATGGATATATACTGATCCATATCCAAACCCAAACTTTTCGGTCCGATACCTCTCGCTTGCAACAATGAAGTATTCAATATCAAGCCAAAGATTATCTAATCATTGGCGACACCCTTTATCGTCGTGGTATTGATATAATTTTTCATAGGTTCCTCACGCATGAGGAAGACAATAAAGTTCTAAATGATTACCATTCTAGTGCTTGTGGTGGACATTTATCTAGTTATGCTACCGCACAAAAGATTCTCCATGCTGGTTACTTCTAGACTACCATATTTAATGATTGCATTACTGCTGTCAGAAGTTGTCATGCATGCCAGATTTTTGACCATAAAACTCGATTACCACCTACACCACTGCATCCTGTCATTGTTGTTGGACCATTTGCAAAACAGGGCATTGATTTCATGACATGTAACCCTCACTCGGTCGGGAGGCATGGGTATATTATTGTCGTCGTTGACTATTTTACGAAATGGGTCGAGGCGATGCCTACATTAAAAAACAATGGTGAGACAGCTGCACTTTTTTTCTTCAACCATGTGGTTGCATGGTTTTGTGTACCACAAGCTGTAGTTACAGAACATGGTTCACATTTTCGCAATCACATGATGATTGAATTAACTGCTAAGTTAGGACTCTCACATGATAGTTCTACTCCTTATTATCCACAAGCTAATGGACAAGTTGAAGCCATCAACAAAGTCCTTAAGTGAATGCTTCAATGAATGATAGGAGTTCACAAATGAAACTGGCATTTGATCCTGTACTCAGCTTTGTGGGCTTACCAAACCTCGGTAAGAAACACAACTGGATTCACACCTTTCCAATTGGTGTATGGTCTTGAGGAAATCTTGCCAATACAATGTGAGATTTCATCACTAAAACTTGCAATTAACTTGTTACCTGACACTTTTGATGAGGAAGCGCGTTTCTTAGAACTCATCCATCTTGTAGAAAATATGGTGGCAGGTTAACCCAATAATGCAATATAAATCAAAGAAGAATACTATAACCTACTTCTACCATCAATTTGTGGAAGCTTAAAGATTGAGCTGAACAATATAACCAGAATAAGAAGAATCAATTTCACAATACACATGAAAATACTTTGGGGAAATCCTCAGCTAAAAACCCCACCCTATTGTATTATGATACATGGTGGAAATACATAGGAATTATACAAAGCCTTAGCTCTCACAGCTAGCCAGCTCTTAGTACAATCCTCATAGATGCTCACAGGTAATCTTGGCTTCTCTCTAGCCTTCCTCTCTACCCTCCAAGCTCCTATTTCCTTGCACTGTTCCTTGTGGATGATTCACCTCTTACCCAGTGGATGATCTCCTTCAAAACTGCGCAATCCTCAAGGATAAATCCTTGACTACATGCATGAGTTTTCTCCATGAGAAAACACATGCAACTGATAGTACACTATCCTTGAAATTAATCTCAACTAGGTATTTCTCAGAATAGACATGCATGAGTTTCTGATGAGGGAATCTTTAGTTAACTGGAGTAGCACTAGTTGAGTGCATGCATGCATCAACTGACTGTTAACTCTATATTAGTTCCTCAAATAGTTTGGAACTAATTTAATTGGACTTAACTCAGTAAACTGAGTTAACTAATTACAACTCAAATATAACTCAATCTTATCTCCTTATTTTAAGGGATAACTCTTGTATGACTTCAGAAAGACTTCTAACTTGAATTTCTCCAACTAATTAATTTAAAACAATTTAATTAATTATCCAAGTAGCTGTTAAAACTAAATTTGATTTTAATTCACAATTTAATTCAAGGACAAATTAATTTGGAACATTCTTGTTGCCATATTTCAACACATCTAGATGAAACACGTCATGAAGCTACATTGACCAACAAAGCACATAAGAAACGAATTAAGGTGCAATATGATCACAATGTCAAGCCTCACATATTCTCAAAAGGAGACCTAGTCTTGCTTTATGATCAGGAAGCCGATAAATTAGGAATAGGAAAATTTGAACCACTATGGATGGGCCCCTACATTGTCAAGCATGTTTTCGCAAAAGGCGCTTACGATTTTGTTGATTATGATGGAATTCCATTGTTGTAGCCTCGAAACGGGCTGTATCTTAAACATTACTATGCTTGAGTGTGTGTAGTAAAAACACTGTATATATGCTTTGATTACGCGTGTGTGTCACAGTGTGACTTTTAGAGTTTTTATGTGGTTAGTAATCCGCTTTGCATTTGTTGCAGATGTAAAAATCTTTGGAACCATTTGTTGGTTATGTCGATGGTGCTAGTCGTAGTACACAGAACCTATCCTCTGCAGCATGGGCCATATTCGCTCCAAGTGGCGAGTTAGTGAGTTTTCAAGGGATTTGTATTGGTCGTTCTACGAACAATATCATTGAGTATAGCACATTGATCAAACTCCTCTCTAATGCCATTTCACTTGGAATTCACATTAGGCTAGACTCACAACTTATTGTACTACAACTTATGAATGTTTATACCGTTCGAAATCCAATTATTCATCATATATTCCTTAGAGTTTGTCTCTTAGAAAGACTGATTACATTCAATATCAACACATTTCCAGAAACTTTAACACATTGACTAATTCTTTAGTGAGTTACGTGTTAAACAAACATTTACGACATATGTAAAGAGTAAATTTTCAATTCACATCAATAGTTGAATAGGATTACACATAACCATACAAAAACACTGAAAGTAAAATAGATAGATGTTCAAAGTTCTTACAAAAAATTGTGTCCAAGACATGTTGGTCATCTGACCTCAAAACCTCAAAATGCATACAGTAAATCATCCTAAGTAGATCTAATGATGCTCATGATAACATGTCACTGTTTGAGCTATCATGCGCAATAGCCTCATCCAACGGCTAGGTACACCAATAGTATGGTGTTGTAGTCTCATCGATAACTCTTCGATGTGAACATCTGGTATACCAAGGGTTAACCCCTCTATATGATGCTGCAACTCCGTCAATGTCTCGATCAAATCTAAATCCTAGAGAACTACTCTTCCGACATTTCTCCCCACTGGTTCACCCACCTCCCATTGATGACCCATTGGTCGAACAATGCCAACATCTGTATACATGAGAACATTTTTACTTTAGTCTTGGAAACATAAAAAAACACAAAAGAATGTAAAAAATCAAAAAATAAAAATTACATGGTCAAAACAATTTACCTATAACACCCCATTGAGCACCCACTGGTAATCTAAAATATGGATCTATACAGAAATTCATCCTTGCATATGGATGCTCCTCTATGAAAATATGTTGTCGATGGAGCTAACTTAAGAATGCAGTAGAAAATGAGATTGATGTTTGACCAACATGTCTAGCCATCAACTCTACCCATATCTGCATTTGTCAATCTCTAGGACTAGCTAAACTCAGTGTCACATACTCAGGTTGCATCAATGGAATTATCTCCAACGTAAAAGTGATCAACATCGATCCATAGCTGTAATTTTTCATCTTACTCCTTTTTACTTTAGTTAGCTGCTCTTTCATCAAAGAGAATACTGCCTCACACCAGTTGAACATATTTGGCTCGAGACACTCGAGCGCATACTTCATGTATAATCTATTTGTGACATGAAGTGTCACGCTACCCACAAACTTTGTGATAGTAAAGAGGATTGTTCGCAAGAGCATATCACGAACATCCTTGATGTTTATCTTTCCATCTTTGCTAGGCTGTGTACTTGGCTGACATAATTTTCGAATGTAGTCCCTCACTGATTCATCCCCATGGGCAGAACATAAAAGAGAAATGGGGGCACCACGTCTCGAAAATATTGTGAGAAAGTAAATATCATTGATCAATATAGGGAACACTTTGTCCCCTATGTGAAAAACATGTTCCGCTAGATCCCATGAATGAACCAAGAACTGCGATAGTTCTAACTGTTGCATCATCCTGGATAACATGAAATATTTGAGTAACCCACAATCTCTGAGGGCCTCAATAGTACCAAGATCATTTAGGGCAACCATATCCTATTCTTCATGTTCTCTTTCACGCCATGTGATAGCCATTATGATCCGATCAAAGTCTGAAATCACACCATAGGCTTAGTTAGGATCCATTTCATGCAAAAAATTGAAGATATTTTGGGTAGAAATGATGAATCAAATTTCTAAATTGCACCCAACGCACCCCTGATCTTTAGACAGTGCGATGCAGAGTAGTTTCCCTTCTGTTTGACTGCTCTACAGTGCAATTTTCAATGCATAAGGGTGCGTTGATCCTAGGGCGTGATATATTTACCCTAGGGACCCCAAAACCCTAAAAATTTTGCCTGAAATTGAAAAAGAATGACCTTAAATGAAAGAGAAGAGGTAGATCTCCTACCTAGTCCTAACGACATGAAGAATGATCCACAAAATCTCCCACAATCAACTACTGAAGTTTGAGGTAAAAAACTGGTTCAGAGCACAAAACTGAATGGTAAAATGACTTGGTAAATTCTTGTTTTATGGTTATTTCATGTTCATTAAATGAATAAACTATAGTTTTTACCTATTTTTACCAATGAAACAGGTATGTTTAATCTGTTTGGTGGTTCTTTGAGTAGGTTTACAACTGACATAGTGAATTTGATGTGCATGATCGTAAAATGTACTTTTGACCAAAGAGCATACTTTTATCTCTTTTTTCGAGCTCTGTTAAACATCGAAAAAGGAACCCCCCTAGAGTCCTCTTTTAACTCTTTTCAGACTCTCAAAATATGAAAATATTGTCAGGCGCTTGTCCTTTTCATCTCGTAAATGGATTGGAAATGACATCTACTAAATATAAGTTTAACCCTTTTCCGGACTGAGATAGATTATTTATGAAAAAGGAATATGTTGATCGAACATGGTCAATAGCTTCTCTCTTGTATTATTTTACGCTTTTTCAGACTTGAGAGACAAATTTACGAAAAAGAACTTATGGAGTTTTCTTTTTTTCCCTTTTCAAACTCTATAAACATGAAAAGGACCAAGTTCTCATTGTCGTTAAACTCGTGAAAGCATTAAATAGTGACTAACTTGTCCATCATGACAAGACCAAGTTTCACCTTCGCTAGACTTGTTAAAACATTACATGGCGATGGATTCACCTGAAGAGTAGAATTACACATCAAGCATATGTTATCCTCCTCAAGCTTGTTAAAAAATAAAGAGGTACTGGTCAATAATGACTGGGGAAAATGGAAAAAGGGATAAATCACTTTATGTTAGCAAGTCGCTCTTGAACATGACACTTTCACTTCATCTCTGTGACTATTTGGGTTGGGTTATATGCTTGATGGTTATCATACCTATGGTCTATCACACCATCCATCGCTTTGGTTTTGGGTCAATGCTTCCAATTCATTCAGTGTCGCCGAAATGTTCAAGAGAAGTCACTCAGTAAACTTCATCCTTTGAAATACTTATAAACCTTCATTTTCATGACCTCCATTCCTGAACATTGTGTCATCAGTCACATTCTATCTTCAAAATCATTACACTCATTTCGTGTTATTGATGGGGGATACATCAAGGACCTCTTGAGATGAGTCGCTTCTTGTCGACATCAACACATTATCCAGGAAGTTGACTTAGAAACACCATTCCAATACCTTGAGGCTTGCATACATCAATGGCAAGTTTCTCGCTTCTGGTGACAGGTTGAAATCACAGGCCTTTGACCGAAAGACTTTGTATGATGTTCGACATTAAAACATCTATTCACACCATGCATAATGTATTGTAGTACCTTGAGAATCATTATCATTATTGGTGATTTCTCTCGCGTTTGTTAACAGCTTACATGATTGGATGGTAATCAGACGGTGTCTTCCCATGTTCAACTTCAGATCACATTTTCACATGGTTAGACTCGTACTTGAGCAAATGATTGGACGAGATATAGGACCTCGGATCTAGTTTCATCCATCTAGGCCGCGACTTCAGGAGAGTACTAAATAATATGTACGATGGCTTTACACAGATAGTCATATTATCATGGATCTATATCTGTAGACGACTATTTGATTTATGTACATGTAATGAAAAGTTTATATGCTGAGCATGGGTATGCCTTCCCTCAACAATTCATGAAAAATTCAAATATATTATGATATCATGTATTGTAATTGATGCAGGTCACCGTCTGCTTCGGATCCCCCTCATCACATCATAAAGCATATCACTCAACATGATCATTTGTGACTTCATGCTTGAGGGGGAAACTGTTACAATTCTATTTGGGCACATCACTCTCGATGATCAAATTAATGTAAACAGGGTCTATCAAACTCTAATTCAGTTACTACATGCCCTAGACATGCCACCTCATTGAGTGCTTTCATCTAGGAGAGTTTCCTAACTTCAAACCCTGCTGAAGTGCTTGCTTCAGGGGTAAGTGCTCTACAGAGCAGGTAGCCCCATTCAAGGCTGCATTGCATAGCATTTAAGCCCAATCAAGCCTACGTTGGGTGAGAATCCTCAAAATTTTCGTTGGATCCTAAGTATATTCCTCCTTTCTAGAGCCTTCTAGAAGGAACCCAGTTCCTATCCTATCAAGATTATCTCGAATTATGATAGCCTTGGATCATCTAATCCTCTATCCTCTCATCCCTTTGAACATGGAAACTAATCATCCAATTATGGAAAACCATTAAATGCCATATTAATGGAAAAACCACTTGCATTCATCTAGAAATTTGCCTCCCATCATAGATCCAGAGATCTGGGATATTATAGAGAAATATTGTTGGTTTAGAGACTTGAAATAATTGTCAAAGTAATGTTATGTTGCTGGATTGATGTTGTTATTGGTGTGATGAGGGCTTGGACTAAGATGGATGAGTGACATGAGATCGAACCACATTAGGTGTAACTTCTCCTTCTTTCAATCAATAAAGTTGTTTGTTCCTTTTCCAATACTTTTGTCTATATCTATGATGAATGTATGTTCAAATTTTGTCGATTCCATTTTTTTACAATATGTTAGTGTCTGGATCTACCTCAGGCTGAAGGAAGGCAGGTCTAGGGTAACATCAAACCACGCTTAACCTGGTAGCTAGCCCTACCAGGTCGGGAGAGGGCTCTCTCCTTGTCAATCTCAATTAGGATATTGGCAATTAGGGTTGATATGACTAAATTTAATGTATATTTTAGGCTAGGTATAGTAGCTCAGTTTTTCTGGTTTGATTTTTAGGTTTTGGTTGCTGGATCAATTGGAGAAGGCGGATTAAGTCCGAGAAATCAACTCAGATATAAAATCATGTTCTGTGGGGCGAGGTAGACAAGGGTTTATGTACTAGAAATGGATTAAGATGGTAGATTAAGATAGCTGAGGAGTTGAGGAGGGCATAAAGAAACTATGAATCCTCTTCAAACAGTTGAAAACATTGAAAACCAAATGCATTCCCAAGACAAAGCACAACAGTGTATTTTGTCCATTCACCTTGATTCATTTAGTTTCAGAAGAGAAATATGGATTTGGATACATATAAAACATAAGAAAAACTCATTAAAAAGAACAAAAAATACATAAACTCATTGTCACAAGAATCCCATAAAAATAGTTGTGAAACCTGGTTTTATTCCTTGCCAAACTGCTGATACAAATGTTCAATGAGTGCCACCACTTCCACCAAAGTCCAACCTTTACAAATGACTAAGAAATTACATAATATAGGAAAGGAAACCACTCATGCTAGCTATTAGGGTCAAATCCATGAGAAAATGGGTGGTTTCAACTACATCTAAACTAAGAACATGAATATAGGCAGTGGAACAGATTGCCTCTAAAACTTAGGAAACCAATTCATTACAGTTCAAAACCACTTGGAACTTGATGTATCTACCCTATGAGGTGATTTTTATCAACATTTACATCAAACACATCATTTACCATGCATACATTTACCAAGAAAGGAAGAAAATTCAATCACTGAAGAAACTGGGTGAAATTATGAGTTTTAGGCAAAATTGGCAAAATTTGCCTGATGCGCAGTGCCCTAAGCCTGATGCACAACGTCGCTTCAATGTTGCTTTTGGAGGCCTTTCACTTCACCAAATCAGGCCCAAGATAGCTTGTTTGAAATCTCTGCCTGTCTAGTTTCTGTAACACTTTGAATTTTTAGATTTGGAGTTGATTTACCCCTTCCAAAATCATTTCTCCCAAGAATGCTTCCTGTGGGTCCAAAAAGTGGCAGAGAGGGAATTTTTTTGGTGTTTTTTTCCCTTTAAGTGACCCAGATCTTCTCCAAAATTCATGAAACTTTTTGGGTTTCATTTTTTTTCATGCTGAATCCAAAACCACAAGCCATTTTGCAAAAGAGTGAGCCAATTCAATGTGCAGCGTTGGTGGCGCTGCACATCAGCCGAAATTTCCTATGTTTCTAATTCAAAAATTGGAAAATGACAAAATTGTCTCAAAATTTGCCCAATTTTGGCTCAAAGCTGCACCATGGGTTACTTTGTTGGGCTAAAGTCACATCAGCCAAAATGTTGAGCTTTTCATCCTTCCTTTTGCCTCTTAAGTCCCTCCTTAATCTTGCCTTAAGGTGCTTGATTCTCATGTTACCTATCCTATTCTGGGTCAACTAATGGTAGGCCATATGCCTAAGAGTCTTTTTGTCTCTGTTAGATTTCTTTAGAAGACCCTCAAGGTGGATAATTACCCTTTCAAGCCATATCTATCTATCATTTACCACCTCTTGTTCAACTGGAGTCAAGAGAACTGGATGCTCTTTACTACTTTGCCTTTGAATTTTTAGCATCTCTAACTCCATTTGGGTTTTTTTATCCTCCAATTATTTGTTTTCTTGCTCTAGATAGTTGATAATATATCTAGCTCTGGTCACTTTATCATTCAACATATGAATATGATCTTCTTGCTCTTTCAAAAGCATGTTTTGAGCTAAGGATGGGCTGTCAAGATCAATTACCTGAGTGTGATGAGGTGGAACATCATCATCATGCTCTCGAGTGAGGATTCCCTCTCAACATCATCATGGAGCTCCTCATCAATGGCCTTTCCTTTACCTTTGTCTTGCTGCCCATGTACCTGCTTTGTTGAAGATGAAAGAAAGACCCCTTCCGCTTCTTGTGGAGATAGTACTTGCTTGGCCGCTACAAAGATCATCCTAGTGCCTCTCTCATAGGTGACAAATACAGGAACATTCTCTGTTTTAGTTTCAGGTACCTTTTGTTGTCCTAAAGGCTCACCTTCTTCTTGGGGATCTGATGAAAATATTTGAGGCCCCTTGAACATCTCATGGAAAATGAAAGTTTCCCATGGCATTCCCAACTAAGTAAGCTGACGCAAAACAATAATTTTTATGACAAATAAATTTCTCTCTCTAGAGCTATCACTTAGGGTGTCTTCCTCATATTCAAACTCACTGTCTTGCTCCATTTTTGTCTCTTTGGGATGATTTGATGAATGATGGAAAATTATGTGAGGAAAAAATGACTATGAAGAGATTTTATAAGAAGTAAACAATGGTGAGATGAAATGAGAAGGTAAGTGAGGTTTGTAAGGAACTAGGGTTTGATGTGAGGGGGTTTAGAGCTTGGTGAAGGGATTAATTTTTGTAGGGAAATAGGGGAAGATGATATGGGTTAAGTAAGATGGGATTTAAAGCTGAATTTAGGGAAAATGATAATGGGAAAATGGAGACAAGTGACAAGAGCTTGAAATGGTGAGAAATTAGGTAGAAGACAACTAGGGTTTTGAGGTTTAGGAGGCTAAAACCACAATTATAACATAAAAACCCTATGTGAGATCAAAAGTGAGGTTACTTACTTGATTGGAAGAGAAATGCAGCAATGATGGTGATTAGAGGTGAAGTTTGAGGGTTTTGAAGTGTTAGTGGCCAATGCACAACGCCTGCTCACCAATGCACAGCGCATCTCTGATGCGTAGCGCCAGTGTAAATTAACATAGGAGAAAATTGCCTGATGTGCAGCGCCGAGCTCCCAATGCGTAGCACCATTTTTCAGAACAATTTTGGAGGCCTTCCCGGTGTCCAAATTTGGCGTGTAATAGCTCGTTGGAAATATTGTTGAGTCTAATTTCCAAAACATCTTGAGTTTTTCAATTTGGAGCTCATTTTCCCTATCAAAAGTCAAATCTCCCAAGACTGGTCAAAATGTGCAGAATGAGACTGCCTGAATGTAGAGTGTTGTTGCAGTCAAATTTTGAAGGTCTTCCTCAAATCCAAATTGAGCTCATGATAGCTCATTAGAAATTAATTTGTGTATAATTATAATTTGACACATCAATAAAGTCATTTGGTCATCCCAGCTAGGAGAAAAATGGATTTTACCAAGGTCACTCCAGAGATGCAACAACTCTCTTGAGGCAACGATATTTTTGACATTTCTCCCAAACCATGAAACCTGTGTAAAAACTGAAAGAGGTTTTTCTTCTTGGGTGAATTATGGATAAAAAACTCTCTCACTTTTTCCAAATTCATATTCTCTTTCTCAAAAACATAATTTGAATAAAACCTATCCCAATGTGTGGAACAGGGGATTTATGGAAATGAAGGGAAACGAAGGGGATAAGGGGCTTCTAAATTCTTGAGAAAATTTTAGAAAGTAGGGAGGGATGTTAGGAATTAGGGGAAAGTGGAATTTCAAATATTGAGTGAAGGGAAGGGGTCCAAAATGGAAAAACACAGGCCTAGCCTAGAAAATTGTCAAATTGTAGCAATAAACTAATGTTTGTGGGAAAATGATGAATTTGAGGGATATGAGTGATGGGAAGCATTTAAGAAGGTATAATAAGGATAGGGCAAGGTGTATGAGCATACGGATGCAAGTTTTGTTGATGATTTGACCATCCAAGAAAAATTACCTTCAAAACCCTAGGAGAGGGAAATGAGGCTTACCTAAGTACAACTGAAGCACGAACAAGGTGTAAAATGACCCATTGGAACCTGAAACGATGATGAAAAATCTTTGAATGATGGTACACTAAGCTGAATGGTGACATGGAATGTTACACTGTAATTTGTCACTGTCTCTCTGTCAGTCTCCCTACTGTGTCATGAAATCAAATCAATCATGCTCATGCTCTCTAATCTGGCCAAATGACCCACTTTGCCAAAGTTTTTCCCATCATCGCGACTGTTATTAAAATAACCGCGCTGACTGGTGCCTCATAGTGCAACGAATGCGCTGCCAACGCGGAAGCACACATGTTTTCCGCGCTGGTCAAATTTCATGAGCCAGCGCATCCTATGTTTGTATTGAGTCGCGCTGACACAACCTTCTCCGTTATTCAGATGTGATGTCAGCGCTCCAGTGCAGTTATACACCCGCGCTGATCCAGTTTGGGCGAGTTTGTTCTAACAGCCAGCCTTCCAGATGACTCCAGACCTGGTTGTTGGTCTTGTAAATGTTGCCCTCCCTTCTATGGCATGTCTGTTCGTCATTTGAGCCACCTTCATTGGAGATAAGCTCATCCTCCCACCATTCATGGAGACTCCTTCTCCTATTTAAGCCTCTACCATGGCCATGAGCAGCTAGTTTTTGATAGGGTGGAATTGATAGTTCTTAGACTGCTGCTGCTAGTAGGTAGTTGGTGTGACAAGTGTGGATTTGCTAGAGAGCTTAAGGAAGGTTGTGAAGTGTTGCTTTCTTGTGTGAACTTGTGTGAGAGAGAGTTCTTGTCTTGGGAGATCTACCTCCAAGGGTGAATGCTTAAGAGGCTTGCTGGCTGGACCCTCTTGAGAAGGATTCAACGTTAGAACTTTGGTTGTACCTTTCTCTGTTATTGATTAATAATAGATGACTACTATTATGGTTCCATTCTCATTTGTCTTTGTAATGGTTAATGTGAATTACGTCCTTTCTGAATGATGTATAATTGCATTTATTAGATTTCACGCTTGTGTTTGTGTTTCTCTTCGTGTGTGCAGGTATCTATCTACGGGGATCGTGGAAGATCGTGACCGGCCAAAGTGAAGGAGCAAGAACGACATCTCTTCATCAAACAATAGCGTTGGGTTCCAAGTAGGTGTTCATTGCCTATATTTTATTTGCAATTAGGAACATGCATATTAGCATTGAATGATTGTTGCTAGACCCATTCTGGGCTACTAGGGATCGCCTCTATCCGTAGAGGGGATTTACCTCTCCAACAATTTGGCGACCATACTGGGGATCTGACCTTTGTCTCTTTTTGTTCATTCTTGTTTTGAGTTTGATTGTTACTCTCTTTTCAAAGATTGGGGATTAGTTCTCTGTTTTTAGACTTCCTGGTTCAATCTGGGAGGTGTCTTGATTATTTAAAGAGTTATTGCCTTGGTTTGGGAGCCTTTGGCTTGATTGTGCCTATTTTTTAGCCTCAGCGCGGTTTATATCAAAACAGTCGCGCTGACATCGCATAGCTGTTTCTTTGACTTCGTGGTCATCGCGCTTGTACATTTAACAGTCGCGACGGTTCTGAAAAACGAACCAGTGCGGTTAAGCCGTGTACTTCTGCGCTGACAGCGCTTTGTTGCTACACGTGGTTTCTGGTCAGCGATTTGTTGCTGCGGGTCACCCGCGCTGATTCGTTAGAATTGAATTTGTGTCAATTTTGCCTCCTGAGCCTGTTGGTTTGACTATCTCCTACTCTTTCCACCTAGTTTATGACTTGATTTCTATTGTTTGAACTGTGAAGCACTTGCTTGCGAAGTCTTGTCGGGCGGATCTTGTTTTGTGTCCTGTGACCTGGTGTTATCATCCCGTTTTCACTGGATTGACTTTGTTTTATCACTCGTTCACAAAGATTCGTTACTACTTGCCTTTGCCTTTGCGGAAACCTTCCTCTTTTGCTTTCTTTGCTTGGTTGTTTAGGTGATTGTCATTGAACCAGTCCTCGGATTGTTTCGATTACTTCTCACTACCCAAACACGGATCACAGTTGCTTGGGTTCAACCGGCTCTTTTCACGCTTGTTGTGTTTTTCATTGAGTGATTTTATTTCTCTTTACTCGGTGTTGCTGTCTCTCAAAATTCATTTTAAGTGCATTGTGGCATTGGGAAAAGAAATCGAACTAATATCTTTTGCATTCAATAGTTAATGGGAAAAAGAGCATTTCATTGATTTGTGTTCTCAAAAGAAAAAGTTTCATTTCTTTGCCATTAGCTGCATTAGATTGTTTGATTGATTGAGTTCATTTTGTTTGGTTGAAAACTCTTAACCCTCTCATAGTTAGAATTCATCGAACGAAATGGTATTCTTTGGCATGTAGTTTGCATCTAGGTAATTGTGAGAGATCACACGATAGGGCCTGAAACCGAAACTTAATTCAAGATCAACCATAAAATAAACTGAATAAACCTAAAAACGCATTGGAACTTAACGCAAACATCTAGAGGTCTAGGCTAGAGACGTGTTCCAGCGTCTTTAAACATAGTCACTATTGTTTCACATTACGGTTGGGTGATTCCTCCTTCTGTGACTCGATAGTGATCTAACACGGATTGTGCTCCCACGTACCGTCGCGTATATAGGGAGACCCCACTAGGCTTTTATCCTTGATCCATAGGAAGCCGAGTCTGCCGCCTTGTGAACCGTAATGCACCGAACACAGCATACGGGAAGATTGACTGCAGTACGGAAAGTCCTTGGTTCTCATACGATTGCCAAGGTGTATAAGCAGTTTTACGGATTGCTTGGTAAACCCTTTTCCTAGAGTCTCCAGAGTAGTCACTTTTGATCCTTTTCAGACTCCTTAAAAGAAAAGGTGCCAGTGAGCGTCTTGTCACTTCGTGCTCATTAAACATTTGAAGGAGACTAGAGTCATCTTTTCGTCCTTTTCTCGACTCTTGAAACATGAAAAGGTCAAGTTTAGTTCATGTGTCTTAAAAATTTATTCGGCCACGTTAACATCACCTGGTTAGATCTTGTATGCATTAGTTTGTGTAAGGTCTTTATCGTTAGATTCCTTTAGGTCTTGTTTGGGGTTTTGTCATCCTGGCTGACCCGTCAACTCCCGTTCCAAGTGATCAAGGTTCTCCATCTTCTGCTGCTCCTGAGGTACCAGTTGTAAGTGATACTCTTCCGATTATCTCGAGTATCCAACCTATCAACTCTCATGCCCCGTGCGACGAAGATTACGAAGAAGATTGGAACCCTATCTGGGAGCCTGACAAGGACGATATTCCTGTTACTCCCCCTAGTGTCTCGTCTCCGATGTCTACCTCCCACATGGATGAGACATCTTCTAGCACAGGTGAGACACCTGTGGTGTCGAATGTTGACACTCCCATCCCAGCTACTTCTCCACTCCCCCCGCGTTATTCATCGTTGAGGGATAGAGTAGCTGCCAGGATTCCTGCTACGACTATGTGGGATCCTCAGATCACTCCCACCACAGGACCTTTTGTTTCACAACCCCATACTACACCTATTACCTCAGTTCCCACGAATCCAACTGTTTGTGTAGCGTACTCGACTCCGGTCGTTAGTGCCGTAACAGCGTCGTCATCTTCGAACACTGGTGCTGGTTCCCCTCACGGTCAAGTGAGTAGTGGCCAGCCGGAACTCTCGCCTAGAGTCATCCACCCTGCACAAAGTGCTCCATCCTCTTCTGGTCCTTTTCCAGGAGGGGGGCCATATGATGCCTATGGGCAACTTGTTCAGGATCCGAACGCGTAAGGTCCACTCTTTTATTACGATTCTACTGGTTAATACCTCCAATACTCTCAAACCTTGCCGCTGCAACCTTTCGTTGAGGTTTCGGTACCGTTATCCATTGCTTGGGACTCCAGTACTCACTCTTTTCATGGGGGCCAAGCAATCCCTGCGCAGCTTCAAGGACCGCCGAATCAAGGCCAGCCACCTTATGTGCAAGCCCCCCAAGGGCAGCCACTTTATGGCCAGTCTTACCCAGGACAATATGGGGGACCACAAGGACAACCCTATCAGGGACAACCTTCGGCCGCCGGTGGTCTGTCGTTTACCTATCAGAGTCAACCTTCTGGTTATCCGGGGCAACCCGGTACCCAGCAAGGTTACCCGTCTGGACAACCTGGACAGCCTTACATCCAACAGGGCCAACCTGGTCTCCAGCAAGGTTATCCCTCTGGACAACCTGGACAAACATCTATTCCGCAAGCTCAATCGGCAATCCAATAGGGGTATCCTTCTGGGCAAAGGGGGCAGCCTTACGTACAGCAGGGCCAACCCATTGCTCAGTCTAGTCATCCTTCGGGGCAAGGGGGGCAGCCTTACGTACAACAGGGCCAAACCACTGCTCAGTCTATGCATCCTTCCGGGAAAATGGGCCAGCTTTCTACGCAGCAAGGCCAACCCACTGCCCATCTTAATCATCCTTCTGGACAGGCTGGCCAACCTCAAGGTCAACCAACCGTCCAGCCTGCTCGACCATCTGTTCCGCAAGGACAACCCTTGGTTGCTCAAGGACAACCTGACACCCATCAAGCACATCCTTCTGGGCAAACAGGTCCATCCCAAACCCAACCAGGCCAACCTTCCAGCCAGATGGCCCAACCTGTTCAAGGATATCTTTCTGGGCCCCAAACTCAAATGGGTTATCAAATGCAAGGTGGGCCACGACCTCAACCTTCTTACCAGGCGCAGCCTTCTTATCAGGCTCAGTTTGGAGCTCAGCAAATGTATGGCTACCAGCAACCCCAGGGGCAAACTCAGTTTACCCCGTATCAAAATTATCAACAGATGCAGGTCACTCCTTACCAAAATTATCAGTACGCTGCACCTGCAGGTCAACTTGCTAATCCATGGGGTGTTGGGGGGCAGAACCAGGATCAACTGTCTGCATATGGACAAAATCCATATGGAAAAAATCCGTATGGACAAAATACATATGGACAGAACCCATACGGGCAAAGTCCCTATGGGCCAGGCCCCTTTGGGCCAGGCCCATCTGGACAAAGTCCATGGGGGCAACCACCACCTGGTTGGAACCCCGGTACTGCCTCTCTTCCACAGCCACAAATTTCCTTTAACCCTCAGTTACCTTTCTTAGCGACGTTGGAACTTCCAAATGTGTCCAAGTTAACGAATGACCCCATTCTGCGTAATCTGTATTGGCCACCAGTTCCAACTAAAATACCCAGTGATTTTCCAAAATTTAATGGTAAAGATGGTGAAGATCCTCAAGCCCATGTCATGACCTATCACCTTTGGTGTTCATCGAACTCATGGCTTGATGACTCTATCCGGCTCCGCCTCTTTCAGAGAACTCTCACCGGCTCAGCCGCTAAGTGGTATATTGAGCTGAATCGCGACACGTTTCAAGATTTCAACTCGCTGGCTATGGCATTCCTAACTCATTTTCAGTTACCCATTCAGTATGAGACAGGGACACATCTCCTCACGTCTCTCAAACAAGACACAGCTACGCATATATCTGATCATATACATGAATGGAGAAGGCGTCGTCGCTTGATCAAGTTTTGGATTCCTGATCAACTCCTGACCGATTGGTTCACAACTTCCTTTGTCCCTGCGATTGCGCGAGACATCGCCATGGGAGCTTGTGTAACTGAAGAGTAGGCTATCGCGCGTGCTCAATACCTTGACTTAGTATACTCTCAGTCGGGTACTTTATATGATTATTTTCCAGACGCCCTGAGGCCTAGACAATCCAAGGCTCCGCCAAAACCATCTGTTGACGGAGTCATTGGCTTTGTAAACTCGTCATCAAAGAAATCGGCCGCGAACCCTGGGAAGCAAAAACAGAACTCTTCTAATGCAAATGCCTCTCAGGGTCAAACTAATCCTGGAAGTACCTCCGAGGTAAACGCCGTTTAGTCCACCGTGGTAGATAAATCCTCAAAAGGGAAAAAGAAAGGGAAAGTTAAGTATAAAACTGGACAGCCCAAGCAGGATTCCCCTAAGCCTCCACCCGAGGAAGGAGCTAAACGAAAACCTAAGTATCCTTGTCTCATCTGTGAGGAGGATCACTACACTAAGGACTGCCCAAGGTGATCCGAAGTTAGTCGATTATTCAAAGGTTCTCCTGGGACTCCTGCCGTGCTTAAAGAACCTTTCCCTTCCCAGCAAACTCAAATGGTGGCAGACCCATCTCAACCCTCTTCCTCGTTCGGCTCTCAAGTGTTCATGGCTGGAACGATTCCCATCCATGTTTCTACTCGAGCAAAAGAATATCCATCTCATTCCGGGAAAGAGTCGGAGGTACCCTCCAGCGCTCCTCCGTCTAGTTCTGGTCCTCTCCACATCGAAAGGCCCAGCACTGAGACGATCCCCCGACCCCCTCCAAAAGGTGTACTCCGGAAGTCGTCTTACAACCCTAATGCTCGTGCTGCCCAGCACTATAGCATTGTTGAGGACTTAGCTCAGGCTCTGTCTGCTATGTCCGCTCTAGAAGTCCTCCAGAGCTGCCCCTCCCAGAGGAAGTCCTTGCTATCAGCTATTGGTGGCATCGACCCGGCTGATTCAGATTTGATTTCTTTTGGTCTCGAGGGTTTTACACAGAGACTACCTCACCAAGTCGCTTTCCTTATACAGGTCATCATCAATGGCAAAACAATTCATCGTACGGTCATTGATGAAGGTGCCTCAACTTGCATCATGTCTGTTGCTTGCTGGAAGGCTATTGGTTCTCCTACTTTGAGTCAGTCTCCTACGACGTTAGAAGCCTTCGATGGAAGAGAGTCCCGTCCTTACGGTATCCTCCAACGCTTACCCATCTCTTTGGAAGGAAAGACGTTAGAAGTGGAGGTTGAAGTTGTTGACGCCAATCTTACCTACAACCTCCTCCTCGAACGTAGCTAGACATATGCCATGCAAGCCGTGGCTTCCTCCCTGTTCCATGTCATTCGTTTCCCTCACCAGGGGAAGATTGTCACGGTGGACGAGCTCTCCTTCTTCGCCTCTTCTTCTGAAGGTAATGTGCCATTTGTGGAGCATACCTCTAAGTCATTCGAGAGCGTGGGTGCCGAACTTTTCAAAGATCCCACTTTAATGGGAGTCTTTCCCCTCCCACCTCCGAATCTCACCTCTGTTAACATGATCTATGTACGCTCTGATCCGTGGGTTCTTCCTCCCGCTAATAAGGAAGAATCTTGGGGTGATATGATGCCGTTGAGTCCTGCCGAGCTCAACTACGTCGAAATCATCGCTGCATCGGCTCCCCCTGCTTAACCTGCTCTCCCGAGCAGTGTTCCCGATTCATATGTTCATTTCCCTTGGCTAGGAGATGAGGCTACTTCGGATCCATTGAAGGAAATATTTCCTTCCGATGAAGCCATCATATAGACCATGTCTCTCGAAGAGCTCCCTTGGTCAGATCATCACCACCGCTCTTCGTTTCTCCCTCCCCATCCGGAAATGATCGCATGTCTCGAGTGGTTCGCTTCGTGTGTCCCATCCCTGCCCCTCCAAACACCTATTGAGCTTTATCAAGTGTCTTCTGAGGGCAATATGGGAAACATCACGCAAACCCAACCTATCGACATCTCTGTGAAACCAGGGATTGTCGAGCACATTCATATCGTAGTCACTTGCACTCCAGAGGAAGTTCAACTCTACACTGCTCTATTTCGCGAATTTCGTGATGTCTTCGCATGGTCCTATGAGGAAATGCCGGCATCGACCCTAGTATAGTGGTGCACGAAATACCTACGTATCCAGGTGCTAAGCCTGTTCATCAGCGCTTACGCCTTGTGCACCCCCAAAAGGCCACAGCTATCAAAGCAGAGGTCGAAAAGCTTCTCAAGGCTGGTTTCATTTACCCCATTTCACTTACGGATTGGGTTTCTAATATAGTCCCTGTGAATAAAAAGCAGGGTACTATCCGAGTCTGTGTTGATTATCGTGATATCAATCGTGCCTGTCCAAAGGATAACTTCCCTACGCCCTTCATCGATGAACTTATTGATGAGTGTGCAGGAAGCGAAATTTACTCGTTTATGGACGACTTCTCTGGCTATAACAAGATCATCATTGCACCAACAAATCAATATAAGATGGCTTTTATCTGTCCTTGGGGCACTTTCGCCTATAAGAAGCTCCCTTTCGGTCTAAAGAATGCCGACGCTACGTTTCAATGTGCAATGTCTTAAGCCTTTCATGATATTCGTCACATTGTACAGCCATACCTGGATGACCTCCCAGCTCATTTAGCCAAGTGTCAGGACCATCCCTGTCATCTTCGCGAAATTTTTCTCTGCTGTCGACACTACCGTATTAGGCTCAATCCTCATAAGTGTGTCTTTTGCGTGGAATCAAGCCGACTACTCGGGTTCATCGTCTCCCGAGAAGGCATCCGTCTGGCTCCCCTCCAAGTTGAGGCCATCCTGAATCTTCCTCCCCCTGCCTCTTTGCAGCAGTTGCAGAGCTTGCAGGGCAAAGCGAATTTTCTTAGACGATTCATTCCGAATTATGCCGAGGTGGCTAAGGGTTTCACACGGTTATTGAAGCGAGACACACCCTTTCATTGGGATGCTATCGCTCAGGAGTCTTTTGAGTGACTCAAGGACCTCCTTGTCTCGGCTCCACTCTTAAGACCTCCGAAATACCACCGTGATTATACTCTCTATCTAGCTGCCGCTGACACCACCATCGGCATGGTTCTGGTACAGGATGATGATGATGGCAATGAGCACGTTATCTATTACCTTAGCCGCAACCTCTTGGATACGGAAACTCGCTACGCTTATGTCGAGAAGTTGGCCTTGGCAGTTGTCTGCGCCGTCCAACATTTCCCGCACTATATCCTGTTGCGCACCACGACCATGATTTCTGACTGCAACCCAATGACGTACATCTTGTCGCATCAGTTGCTGGGGGGCAAATACTTGAAATGGATCGTAATCCTCCAAGAGTTTGACTTGGACTTTACTGCTGCCAAGTCTAAGAAGTCTCTGGTCTTCGCAGAATTGCTCTGTTCTTTGCCATCTCCTTCTGCACCATCTCGTTCGGAAGAGCATATCCCGGATGAAACGTTGTTTCTAATCAGTGCCCTCGACCCCTGGTATGGGGACATCATTGTATATTTGTAGACATCTTCCTTCCGTCCCAATGTATCGAAAGACGCTCGACGGAGGATTTGTCATCAATCTCAACCCTATCGCATCATTGGCGATACCCTGTACCGCTTCGGCGCTGATTCTATTCTCCGCCGATGTTTGACTCTCGAGGAGGCTGAGCGGGTGTTGAATGACTGCCACTCCAGTGCTTGTGGTGGCCACATGTCTAGATATGCCACCGCCCAGAAAATCCTCCGTGCTGGTTATTTCTGGCCTTCTATCTTCAAGGATTGCATCCTTGCCGTCCATGCATGCCATGAGTGCCAGATCTACCACCGGAAAATGCGTGCACCTCCTGCACCACTGCACCTTGTTTTTACCGTAGGTCCTTTTGCCAAATGGGGCATCGATTATACATCCTGTAACCCTCGTTCGGCCAGGGGGCATGGGTATATCATCGTTGCCATGGATTACTTCACCAAATGGGCCGAAGCGATGCCTACATTGAACGAAGATGGTCACACAGCGGCGCAGTTTTTGTTTAATCATGTCATTACTCGGTTTGGAGTCCCTCAGGCTATCATCACGGATCACGGAAAACATTTCCGTAATCACATGATGACGGAACTAACGACCCAACTAGGCTTGCGTCAAGATAGTTCGACGCCATACTACCCTCAATCCAATGGCCAAGTTGAAGTTGTGAACAAAGTTTTGATCACAATGCTCCAACGTACCGTTGGTACACACAAGTCTAATTGGCATTTGATGCTGTTCCCCGCCTTGTGGGCTTACCGGACCTCTGTGAAGGACGCCACCGGTTTCACTCCTTTTCAGCTAGTTTATGGACTAGAGGCCACCCTTCCTGTTGAATGTGAGATTCCTTCGTTAAAGTTAGCTGTCGAGTTGCTTCCCAACACCACTCCAGTGGAGGAACGGCTTCTTTATTTAGAACGGCTAGACGAGACCCGTCGCTTAGCTTCTCTAGCTATGGAAGCACAGAAGAAGAGAGTTAAGGCTCACTTCGACAATACCATTCAACCTTGTTCCTTTGTTGAGGGAGATCTAGTACTGCTCTACGATCAAGCTAAGGATAAGCTAGGGGCAGGTAAAATCGAATCCATGTGGCTAGGCCCCTATATTGTGAAGAAAGTTTTGCAAAAGGGGGCATATGAGCTGATCGACTACGAAGGAAATCCTCTCGACAAGCCCCGCAACGGGCTCTATTTGAAAAAATACTATGCATGATTTCGTGCACCTAGTTTGTACATACATGTGTTTTTCGCAAGTGTATTATGTGTGCATGATTTCACGTTTTTGCTTTGGTGTGAAGGCGTGTTTGCCTCTTATTGTGTTTTCTGCTCCTTGTGCAGATGTCTAGTGCACCTTATGTTGGTTTCGCTGATAGTGCCTGCCGTAGCACTTGCAATTTGTCTTCTGCGGCGTGGGCGATCTATGATCCTCACGGTGAGTTGCTAGATCTTCAAGGCGTGTGCTTGGGTCGTACCACTAACAATGTTGCCGAATACAGTGCTGTAATTGAATTACTAGTCGAAGCAGTTGATCTCGGCATTCATGCAATGGTGGTGAACCTGGACTCTCAAGTTGTCGTCCATCAACTCAACGGGCGATATTCCGTCAGAGACCAACGCATTCTAAGGTTGTATTTACGTGTAAGATTGTTAGAAAGGAATTTTGATTACATCACATATCAACACATTCCGAGATGATTAAACACGTTAACTGATGCATTGGCAAACCATGTATTAGAAAGACATTTGTGTAATAGATAAACATCATACAAGAACATATAGAAAGCATAATAAGACCATAGAATAAGAATATGTAAATAAATCCTTTTCCAAGCATAGTTTGCATATGTGTTGTCATGTGTGCTTTAAGCTTGCATTAAAAATTAAAAAATGTGGGTCGTATGTTGTGCAACTGATACATTAGATCACATTTGTGTTAGACATTTGCATAGCATATAAAAACATCATCATATGTAAAAGATCCATCCAAAATCGGTATATATATATATATATATATATCGTGTGGCGCACTAAGGTGCTCAAAAATAAGTGTATATGTCTGGATAAGGCCGGTGTCCTCAGTACATCTGAGACACATGTCTCTCAAAAAACATCAGTGGAAATAAAACCTAGATGTCTACTGTGGTGGGTTATGCTCTCTGTAGCATACAGCTTCCCATGCCACCTGCCTCAAAAGGCGGTGCATCCTGGGTTCTACCCCCACTGTGTGGATCTGAGATGCTATGGGGACCTCCTCTATCCCCTGGTAATCTGGAACCCCCACCAGTAAGCCCTCGAGGTTATGTGTCACAGTCTCCATCGTATCGACTCCTGGAGGAGCCAAGGCCAGGGCTCTAGCACCCTGTCCCTCTCTCCATGCCTCTGGGGCTAGACCAAGGGGTCTCGTGGGTCCCACATCTGCATACCATAACATTCATCATAAAGACATGTACATGAAAAATTAAAAAACATTACAAAAAATAAAAAATTAAAGAGATCAAGTGGCTTACCACCATCGTCCCAATGCTCTCCCGCAGGCAGTGGCATCTCTGGATCACCGCGGAAGTCTATGCCAGCATATGGCCAATCCTCTACAAAGATAACCTACCGATCCAGCCACTCTCGAAAATATACACCCCATGCCACTGGGCGTCCGCTACCTCTGCGCGGCATGAAATGGCCCCATCGACTAGCCCTCGTCTCTCGTGGACCTCTGGGTGGATCCACGACCATGTCCTGTAGCTGTAATGCCGTCACCCACTCCAGCATGAGCGGGACTAAAATGGACCCGTAGCCGAACTGTTTCGACTCACCGCATCGACAGTTGCTCAGTTGTCTCTTCATGCTGGTTGTTACTGCTGCTGCCCAGTTGAATATGGTGGGCTGTAGACACTCGAGAGCTAATAGTAAATGGGTCTTTGAGGCCTCATGATTGGCCAAGCAGCCTGCTGTCTGGGTCACCAGGAAGAGTATGGTTTGAAGGACGATGTCCTCCACCGTGGGAATACCTACCTTCCCACTCCGTGTTTTGCGTGCCTGTGGGCACACCCGAGCCATTAGCATATCTAGGGTTTCACCACTGGGTCGCTGCCCCTCCAGAATGGGCATCTCGCCTCGGCGCGATAACCCAGTCAAAAAATAAATATCCGTGTAATCAAACTCGATATCACGGCCTCGAATCGTAAAATTTCATCAACAGGATTCCAGGCTTTGATTAGGAACTCGAGTAGATCAGGTTGTGCTCGCAGGCGTGGAGTGAGGAAAAATTTGAGCAACCCGTATGCCCGCATTGCATTGCGGCACCCAGCATCGGCATAAACCGCTATATCCTCGTTATCGTGAGCTCTCTCTTTCCAAACAAATGCCATGTTGTCCTGCATAACCACAAAAAACTATTAGAACCCTGACCATTGAAGTTTATACGTTCAAATTGATAAAAATATAATTTCACGGCGTCAGCGCGATTGTTTTTAAAACAGCCGCGCTGATCGTGGCGCCCTTTGTTTTTTTCCTTGGGTCAGCGCGGAAGTACACGTGTTTTCCGCGCTGATCCGGAGGTGGTGTGTGTAAAAATTATCTGATCAGCGCGGACCCGATGAGGAAATCCGCGCTGACCGTGAGCGCATTGAAGCTCATAAAATTTGCCCAAATTACCACTTCCCACCGTGGAAATGCTGCAAAAATGACTCAAAATGAAGCACAGGAGAAAGGGAACCTACCTGGAACAAGTTGCGGGATGGATGGTGTCCGCACGGGATGGAATTCGCTTCGTCAACCTCGCAGCTCCACAACGTTCTCCACAGTTCAAAATGATAACAATGGTAAAAAATTTCTTTAACCCCCCTATTTATGGTAAAAAATTTATAATTGACTATGGTTTTTCATAAATGTGGGTTTTTGTCATGTTTTTACCATGTTTTTACTGCTAATGTCGCTATATTATGCTTTTATGCATGTTTTACTAGGTTTTTAACATGTCGAACAGGTTCACGCGTGCAGTGTTCTTGTGCAGATTCTAGTAACCGGCAGGGTCACGATGGTCTTATACACACTTGATCCCAAAACGTCGTCTTTAAGCTCTTTTTCGACGTAAAGTAAGAAAATATGGCCGAGCTCCCTTTCGGCTCGTTAAAAGGAACGAGAGGCGGACGCTTTTAAAGCTCTTTTTTCGACCGTTTAACTTAAAAAGATTGCCGGGTGTTTGTCGTTTCGCACTCGTTATTGGCTCCAAAAAGACGTACTTCTGACCGCTTTTTTACTTTTTCGGGTCGAAGTTACTACTTACGAAAAGTACTCCTCGATCGTATCGGTCGGGCGGTTCTTTCGAGCATTGTTTTATACTTTTTCAGGCTCAAGAGACACAACTTTACGAAAAAGGACCCCCCTGGAATTTTCTTTTCCGCTGTCTTTTTAGACTCTCTAAACGGGAAAAGACGCCGAGTTCTTCCTTTGTCAGACTCATTAAAACTTAATGACATTGGACACCATCGAAATGACGCTTTCCAAGCATATGCTATCCCCGTCAAGCTTGTCATCCAAAAAATAACCGGGGTACCTGCCAGAAATGGTGGGGAAAATGGAACTATAATAATGGTCATGTCGGCAGTATGTCGCTCTTGAACATGGCACTAGTCTGCATTCGTGTCTGGGTGGGGATTTCTCATCTTGTTTTACACTAGCCTCCGTGGGTCTGGGTTATCCTATTTGACCTCTCATCTGCTCATTGCCTTGTCACCATGACCTCTGCTCATTTGACGTCAGATACTGCCAAATCCACTGTTGTGCCGCCGATATGTTCAAGAGAAGTTGACCTCTGCAAACTTGCCACCTCCCTCTGATGTCTCACACAAAATATTTTATCCTTCTTTGTCTCGTGTCGATGATGTGGGAAACATTATGGCCCACCTTCGATCAAGGTTACTTCCTGTCGACTTCAGCTCATTATCCAGGAAAGTGACCTAGAGACTCCCTTCAGGTGCCTTAGAGCCTGCATGCCTCAATGTCAGGTTCTTCGTGTTTGATGCGAGGTTTTCCTCATTGGCCTCTGATCGAATGATTCTGCGGGTGTTCAACACCAGCTCATTGATTCACACACCGCGGATTGTACCTATAAGTACCTTGAGGACCATTGTCATTATTGGTGGTACCTCTCGCGTCTGTTAACAGTTTTCATTATTGGCTGGTAATCAGACGATGTTCATGCATGTTCGACTTCGGCTCATGTATTCACATGCTTGGACTTGTACTTTGTTCGGGTGGGGATGGAGCGCAAGACCCTGGTTTTTTGTCTGTTGCAAACTAGGTTGCGATTTTGTGGATTATTATTACATGACTCATTGATGGATGGCTGCGCCCATACCTGAGTTTTTTGAGATGGCTGCGACCATACCTTCTTATCATCATGGTCTCTTCAGCTGGGTGGCTGCGTCCATACCACAGACCTTTTCGTATGTCTTTTGGATGGCTGCGCCCATGCCTAGACTACGTGTAATAGAGATATTAGTTGTACATACATGCAGGTTCTTCCTGGTGGTGTTCCAGTTCAGCGAGTTTTGTAAAGCATTTCACCCCTCCCACTCTCTCGGGCTTCATGCTTTAGGGGGCATCTGCAAGGAAAATTTTAAGGATGGAAAATTTTCTTGAAGTTTAAAAACATTGGCGAATCTCACTAATCCCTAATATGCAAACTATAAAAATTTTATTGATATATTTGTAAAATTATTCAAATTTATAATGATTTTATATATAGCCTCTATACAATGTTGGCGATTTTTAAGGTAAAATAATTTTATATTATAAAATTTGGGCGAATTGTATTTTACAAAATTGGAAATTGGCGAATCTTTTTTGTGGAAAAATCATGGAAAATTAGCCCACTGGGCGAACATTAGCCCCTAAAATTTTCCATGGGCCGCATCTGTTACACAGTAATTTGTTACTGTCTCTCTGTCAGTCTCCGTATTTTGTCATGAAATCAAATCAATCATGCTCATGCTCTCTAATCTGGCCAAATGACCCACTTTGCCAAAGTTTTTCCCATCATCGCGACTGTTATTAAAATAACCGCGTTGACTGGCGCCTCATAGTGCAATGAATGCTGCCAGCGCGGAAGCACACGTGTTTTCCGCGCTGGTCGAATTTCATGAGCCAGCGCATCCTATGTTTGTATTGAGTCGCGCTGACACAACCTTCTCCGTTATTCAGATGCGATGTCAGCGCTCCAGTGTAGTTATACACCCGCGCTGATCTAGTTTGGGCGAGTTTGTTCTAACAGCCAACCTTCCAGATGACTCCAGACCTAGTTGTTGGCCTTGTAAATGTCGCCCTCCCTTCTATGGCATGTCTGTTCGTCATTTGAGCCACCTTCCTTGGAGATAAGCTCATCCTCCCACCATTCATGGAGACTCCTTCTCCTATTTAAGACTCTACCATGGCCATGAGCAGCTAGTTTTTGATAGGGTGGAATTGATAGTGCTTAGACTGCTGCTGCTAGTAGGTAGTTGGTGTGACAAGTGTGGATTTGCTAGAGAGCTTAAGGAAGGTTGTGAAGTGTTTCTTTCTTGTGTGAACTTGTGTGAGAGAGAGTTCTTGTCTTGGGAGATCTACCTCCAAGGGTGAATGCTTAAGAGGCTTGCTGGCTGTACCCTCTTGAGAAGGATTCAACGTCAGAACTTTTGTTGTACCTTTCTCTGTTATTGATTAATAATATATGAGTACTATTATGGTTCCATTCTCATTTGTCTTTTTAATGGTTAATGTGAATTACGTCCTTTCTGACTGATGTATAATTGCATTTATTAGATTTCACGCTTGTGTTTGTGTTTCTCTTCGTGTGTGCAGGTATCTATCTACGGGGATCGTGGAAGATCGTGACTGGCCAAAGCGAAGGAGCGAGAACGACATCTCTTCATCAAAAAATAGCATTGGAATCCAAGTAGGTGTTCATTGCCTATCTTTTATTTGCAATTAGGAACTTGCATAGTAGCGTTGACTGATTGTTGATAGACCCATTCTGGGCTAGTAGGGATCGCCTCTATCCGTAGAGGGGATTTACCTCTCTAACATGGACCAATACTTGGAAGACTTTGGGAGGAGTGAAAACAACCCTAGACCTAATACCTAGTGACCAAATTTTACTTGAAGACACACTGAAATGACAAAATTTGACTTTGACACCCTAAGACTACTTTGTAAGAGCGTGTTTGATCACTGGTGGAAGGCTTCAAAGACTGACACTAACACAATAAATAGATCATATGCTTTGATTGTTGTTGTCTTCTATTTATGTTGGCAGGTACCAATTGAGTGAATTCAGTTTGAGTGGGAGTGACAGGAGCAACTCAAAGGAGATAAGAGGAAGTGAAAGATCACAAGTGGGTTCTTTTATATTATTTGTTTATTGTAGGAAAAGGTTAAAAATATTTACTCTAGTTGTTCTAAGTGTAACTACACACTTAGGGAAGATATAATTATCCATAGGTATAAATTCCGTATAACAATTATAGAGTCAAAACCATGTGCCTGATGGAAACAACATCATTGAATACCATCTCCAAGATGGGCTACTCTATAAGTTGGATAAGCTATGTGTTCCTAAAGGTGAGCGATTACAACTGATTAGAGAGGCTCACACCTCGAAGGTTGCAGGGTAGTTTGGTGTAGATAAGATCGTGGTCAAATTGCAAAGGTATGTGTATTAACCCAAGATGTAAGAGTAGGTGGATAGGTTCATAACATGATTCATTATGTGTTCTACCAACAAGCCTATCAATAGGAAATAGGGTTATACATCCCTTACTTGTACCCACTTGATCTTGGGAAATAATTTCCATGGACTTTGTGGGAGTTTTATCAACAACTAGGAAGGGGGATGACTACCTATTCATGGTAGTTGACAAGTTTAGCGAGGTGTGCTTTGATACCCTGTAAAAATACCATCAGTGGGAAAGCAACAACAAAATTGTTCTTTGGATAGGTATGGATTCACTTTGGGATACCAAGGAGAATCGTTTTGGATAGGAACAATATCTCTCAATATATTTTGGACTACATTGTGGGAGAAGATGGATATAGATTTGAAGATATCGACAATACTCCATCTACAGACAGATGGGCAGACATAAGTAGTCAACAGGGAAATGGTGCAACTTCTAAGGGGATACAACCAAAATCATCCAAAGAGATAGGATGGAAATATAGTATATAAACAACATTCTTACAACATATCAATCCACACTTCTATAGGAAAGTCCCCACTTGAAACTTGTTGCAGATATTTTCCGTCTTCAGCTTTGGAAATTTCATATGGGAAATAATGAGAAGTGAGGAAAAATCTTACAAGATATGATCTGAGGACCAAAAAATTTATAGAGAATATTAGGGAGTTCCATATATAGGTACGAGAGACACTGTATAAGTCACAAGATAAATATAAGTTCAAGCATGATCAACATAGAATAGAGAAATCATTCAAGGTGGAGACAAAGTATGGCTACATTTGAACAAGGAGAGGCTACAAGGGGCTGGTAGGAAAATCAAGGCTCTAAGGATGGTCCCTTTGAGATACCAAAAAATGTGGGTGATAATTCCTATCAACTCAATTTACCACCATATATGTGCATTTACTTAGTTGTGAATTTAGAGAATATGAAACTTTATGAGCCTTCAATGCTATATTAGGAAGAGAAATAGGTCCTACCTTCTGTAGAGGATTTGGCACTAGATCCTCAGGCAGAGTTCACAAAAGATATAGTTTTGTAGAAGAGGTCCATAACTAACGAGACAAGGGTAGAATGACATTTGGTAGATTGGGTTGAAAGGACAACTTCCAAGTAAATCTAAATGGTACAACAGAGAGAATGTAGAGGAAATATTTCCTCACCTCATTCAAAAGAAACTTTTGGGGACCAAAAGCCTCCCAAAATGGGGAGGTGTGATATGGATTGGATAATTATAGTTTTTGTCATCCATATTAATTCTTTCAAAGAGGAAAAGTATAGGAATCAACTCTTAAGACCATTTTTAACAACGAGACCTAGTTTGGAAAATTGGGGTATGAAACATTTCAGGAGCATTTTTAGATATCAAACGATCTTTTTTGGGGGAAAAATTCTATGCTTTAGCACCACACGATCTTTCCCTATTCTACACAAAAAGAACTTTCCAACTGCACAAGAATCACATTAATTAAATTCCATATGCAAAAGTTGTGGCACTCAGAAGTTGACCTTCCTATTTCGGCAACATAATTTGGGAGGATGCCACGCTAGCCCCATTATTCCTGAAACATGGGCTATCCACCTGATTATGATGAATAATACTCTAGAAGAGTATATATTTTAACTATGGTTAGGAGTTGAGGCACCAAACCAAACCACTAGTAGAATCTAGATTATCAGGTTGTGTTATAACCACTAGGAGGAAAAAGGGTTCCATTCTTTCGAGTGCATAGGTTCCATAGCTGAGAAAAAATAGCCAACAGGGATAGGAGATAGAGCACACAAAGAGGATTTGTGCACTATAGTGGCCCACGGGCCATAGGCCATACTTCTTTGTACTCATATACATTTTCTATTCAATGAAAGAGAGCAGAGCGACCTTGCCTTCCAATCAGGCTTTTCTCCAAAAAGGGTTTCCCAAGTCATCTTGTGTCAAATATGTGCATGAGATTTTACTTCACTGATCTCTATTTTCTACATAATTTTTAATTCACATACTTGAACTATTAACAATATTCTACATATCTAAAAATTTAAAACGTATATAATTATAATAATGTAGAATTTCATATTTTAAATATAATTTTATCATAATTATTTTGATGAACTATCTAGTGGAATATCCATGACAATTTATAGATCATATTGGTAGCATAGTAGGTTTCTTTAGGTATTTTGTGTATATTTAAGAGGATCTAGATTGGCAGGGCCAAAAGTCATAAGAACCTAATCATGGCCAATGAATTTGTGAATAACCTTCTTGGTCCTACAGAGGAGAGGTTTCTGTGGCTGGAAAAAAAGTCACAGATATAGATCGTAATGTGAATCTCCTCATAATAGCCTGGAGAAATAAGCTTGGAATATTTAGAGAAGATGGGGGTTCAAATGTAGAGGACAAATTAGAAGGGGGATCAAGAGATCAGGAAAAAAAAAAAGAGTCAGTTGAAGAAAGATCCTAGAAAAGATTAGCGTAGTTTGAGTGCCATGAATCAATCACAACCCCTATTTAAAATGGAATAAAAGGTTAATATCAAGTCATGCCATGGTGAGATCAATGCTCTGAAGCTAAATCACTAGTTGCAACAACTGTAATTGTATTTCATTTTCTATCAAATTGAGGAAGAATAAAAGATTTATTTTGTACAATTGAAATTAGAGGGCCATGCCTTGAATTGGTGGTAAATCCACATGGATAATTTAAGGTTCGGGGTAAAACCTACAATGAATAAGTGGGAGGACTTCAAAACCCTCATAAATTCACATTTTTACCCTATTGAGTATGTAGAGGACTAGTGGATCCAATGGCACTACTTCAAGAAAACGCTAGGGAAAAATGTACAAGAGTATACCACAGAGTTCAGAAATATGGCCATAATGTTGGGTATCTCCCCAAAGAACCCATATTAAGTCCTCAAATATTTGGGGGCTCTACACCATCATTTGTGGGAACAAGTGATGTTTCTCAATCCCAAGTCAATGGATGAGGCTTGTGTACATGTGCAATACCTGGAGAACATAGGCATGAATAAAGCACAATCAAGAGGATAGAAGTAGAAGGAGAAACATGTATCTTCTAAGGAGGGGAAGAAGGAGTAGAAAGGGGGGAAGATAAAAATACAGTAGCCATAACACACCAATGTAAAGATCCCAAAAACCACTGCAACCACTGCAACTTTGACGACCATACAAAGGAAATGTGTTTGAAGTTGCATCAAGAGCTTAAACCAAAGAAAAAAAAGAGAAAATAAGAAGAATAATCCCACGACCACTTATTCGAGCAACCAAGTTGAAAGAAGCTCATTTGTGTATGAGAATATTGTTTGTACATTGGTGTAGAAGGAAGTGAATCTGAGTAGCCTTCAGCAATAGGAAGAGAAAGAAATGATTGAACTATTACATATAACGATATAGGTCAAGAAGACAAATATTGATGCACTGTTAGACTTAGGATCGTAGGCGAATCTCATTGCAACAGAGCTGGTCAAGGAATTGGGATAGGAAGTTCGTGATCATTCAATCCCGTATCCACTGGGATGGACAAATAAGGATGCATAGCTTAAGGTATTGAAATAGTGGAAAATTAGATTTTCCATCAATGCTAATTTTATTGATGAAGTAAAACTATATGTGATTCCCCTTGATGTATTTGGAGTGGTGTTTGGGAGTCGTTACATGTACATGCGACATGAAATATTCATTTAGGGAGCCAACCATTATTTCCTCATCAAGAATGGAAAAACATTCACCATCAATGCACACAAGAGCAAGTCAAAAATATCATTGATAAGTATCAACCAAGCCAAGAAATTGATTAGCTGAAGAAAGAAGTGAATTTTCTTGTTTTCAACAAAAAATAAATGTGTAGAAGAGTCAGTAAGAGACAAAGAATCCCTAGAGGGGTGTACTAAGAAACAAAAACAAAAACTAGAAATATTTTTACAGACATACAAGGATGTGTTTTGAGAGCCTAACATGTTACCACCTAAGATGGAAGTAGAGCATGCGATCCATCTATTTCTATACTTTCCATTGTTAAACATTGATTTGTATAGGAAGTTTGTTATAGAAGCTGTTAGAGACGATCTTGAGCCCTCCATCAGCGATAAAAACTCTTTGCATTTGCATATGTAGGTGTCTCATCAGTGTCAATTTTTGCATTCCATTAGGCATGCCATAACCCTGATGGAGGAGCTGGTATATTTTACCCCTCTTGGCATTGCTGGATTAGGTCATTTCAGTCATTAAGCTCTTTTAAGCTTGTCTTGTCTTGTCTTGAGGTCAATTTCCTAGGTCTAGGGTTTTGGTCAAATATGTTTACAAGGTCATGTGTCTGAAAGCCAATGAGTGTTCAGCAAGCTAGAGGGATGTTTGTAAAGATGTTTCTTCCAAGTTTTTATCTTGTACAGTTAATTCTCACCTTGGATTTAAAAACTCTGTTTTTAAAGCCAAGGTCATTTTTCAAATTTTTGTAAAAAGTGATGAAATTTCAAAAGTTTTCAGCGGACAATATGAAACCTTGGTCCCCTTGCCTAGATCCCTCAGATGATCTACCTGCAAAAAGAATCAAGTCAAAGCACTAAATGAGTCAATTTCAGGACAAAGGAAACCAAAAAGTCAATTTTATAAAGTGTCAAAGAGAAACATTAGAAAGTGGGTTTGAGCATGAAATTTTTTCAAATGAAACTTATAAAAACCCAATCTCCCTCCTTTCACTCTCATTGTGCATCCAAGACACTTGCAAGAGAAGTTTGAGTGAGTGATAGAGTGAAAGGAGCGAAAGCAGAGCAAGTTCGGGCGAGTGACAGGCGCGCGACCCGTCAAGCTAGGTGCGCGACCCGTCAGGTGCGAGCGACCTGTCAGAGGGTTTCCTGCAGTGCAAATTTTCAACGGGCGCGACCCATCAAGCCCGCGTGACCCGTTGGGCGAGGTGCGCGACCCGTCAAGCCAACCTCCCTTCAAACCTATTTCAAATTTGCTCAAACGCCCTCCAAGCCATCAAATTGCTTGAGGTAGGTTCCCTAATCTTGGTTATGATTGCTGGTTATGGTTGATGGATATTATGAATGTGTTTTTAATGATCGAAATGTACAAGAGCAAGACCTCCATATGGCTGTATGTTACATTGTAAAAGTGTGCTAGGGTTTATTGCTGTTTCATGGTTTTTCCCCTTGTAATTATTTTCCTCATTCCCATTTCATTTTCCCTATATCTCCATGTCAATTTCCCTTTTAAATTTGTAAAGAAAATAAACCCTACCCCTTTTCCCTTTAAAAATAAAAAATCACATCCTAACCCTATCTCTCCTTATGCCCATGTAAGCATATGAATTTGATGATGTATATGCAATGATGTCAATGATGTTTATAGTGTATTTCCCTAAATTCCCTGCTGTATACATTGTTTTCCCATTTTCCTTGTAAAAATGTCCCTCCCCTAACATTTCCCTCATGTTGCTTGTCCCCTTGAAACAACATATAAATCAGCATTTTACAGGCAGAAACAACAATACATTTTGTCCAATTTGCTCCTTAAACAATGTCCGAAACTGAAACCTATGAGCAAAGTGATGACCAGTCATCAGCTTCAGAGATTGAGGTACAGAGGAGGCCTCATAAGGGTGGGAATGGTGGACATCATAAACGAGAGGAGCCCACCTCTTTAGCAGAGTTACAGGCTTGTCCTATGGTAGTCACATGTTTTCAGTATATGTCTTGCTATGAGTTTTGTGAGAGGATCTCTCGGATTCAGCACCACAGAGAGTTGGCTCGCCTTTTTGTTTTACACTTACATGATGGACATGTCAACCTTGCAGGGGTGGACTTTACATTGACACCCGAGGTGATCTCACATACCACAGGGATACCTAATGTTGGGGAGGTGTGGAATAAGCGCAAGGTGCTGGATAATGTTCACTTTGAGCCTTTTTTCTGGCCACCATTCATGAGACATTTGGCAGGTGTGTTTCTATTCAGGTTTCTCAGGAGCGAGTATGCTCCCATGATGAGGCTCATCATGCACTATTTTACCTGTGAGGGCAGATTTTCACAGGTATATTCATATCATATTCGCCTCTTGATGCAATTCACCCAAGTGAGGATGATGAACATCCCTATTTTCTTCTATCAGAACATTCAGAGGATGGTGCCCATGTTGCAGAGGAAGAGCCCGGCACAGCAGTTTAGGAGCCTGTACCATTATGGTTTGATTCAGCTTGTAGTATTGCATCAGCTGACTCAACAGGGCATCTCATGGGAGGAGTTCATCTCTCGTGAGTTTTTCACAGCACCACCCTCGCCACATCCTGAGGTTATTCATGAGGAGGGAGGACCATCACAGCAGCATGACATCCCTGTCACTAGAAATGTCAGCTCCTCACCTCTGGTTACCTATCAGAAAGGCCCGAGGGCCTTATTTGCAGCAGCTAGGCGAGTATTATCTCCACAGCAGGTGGAATGGGTCTCGCCTTCATCATCAGCTCAGGGAGTGTTATCTCCACATCAGGTGGAAGGGGCCTCGCTCTCTTCAGCAGCACAGGCAGCACAGAGGGGCAATCAGCCCAAGATTGATGAGGGGCCATCAGGAGTTCCAGATATTGAGCTTATTGATCTTGAGGCCATTTCTCTGAGCCAAGAGGCAAAGGAGGTCATTTAGCATCTCAGAGCTAAAAATGATGCCTTGCAGAGGAGATTAGAAGGTGAAAAATGGACCATCACATACCTGGAGCAGCGCAACAAATAGTTGGAGGAGGAGAAAGCACTTGATGAGCTGTGGAGGATTCGTAGTGACCGAATCTTGAACCGAAGAAGACCCGGTGACCCATTGCCCGCTGACCGAGAGCCTATGCTCATCCAGGTAAATACACACTTGGAGAGGCTATTGGCTAAGGCCAACCAAGAGAAGAAACTGCTGAGGAACATGAAGAACCACTACTGGGCAAGGATGCATGTGTGCAAGGCAAAAATGAAGATGTTTCAAAGGCGGTTGACCGAGGCACTAAAACGGAGAAAGAGGCCAAATCCCCTCCGTATCTTGGCTGAGGCTTCAATCAAGGATCAAGGCACTAAATATCCTAGCCACAACACAAATCCCAAGAAATTTTGAGAATTTTGGGTGAATTTTGGCATTTTTTGGCAATTTGCAGGTTTTTCCCATTAACGGGTCTCACCCTCCGCGCGACCCTTCATCATGGCAACTCCTTTTGACCAAAAATCAACATTTCCAGATTTTTCATGCAAAGTTACATATGCTCATGGATGGACTTGAGATTTGGTGAAGTTTTGGACCTCCAGAAAGTCAAAAAACTAGCAAAAAATGACTTTCTGCCACTTTTTTGAATTGCAGAAAGCAGTCTTGGGAGATTTGAGTTTTGACAGGGCAAATGAACACCAAATCCAAAAATTATAGTTGTGTTGGAAAGTAGACTCATAGACCTTTCCAACAAGCCCACGTTTGCTCAATTTGGCCACCTAAAAGTGCCCCAAAGATGGATCCAAAGGCGCACGACCCGTCAGGCAGGGGCGCGCGACCCGTCAGGCAGTTTTTTCAAAAAATGCACTGTACAGCCCAGAAAACGCAGATTTGACTCAGTTTGACTTTTTGGGATGAAATGTGATTCTATTTGATGTAATTATTGTACTTTTTAGACAATTTTACTCTTATGTAACACTTCTAGAACATTCATTCATGAAAAGGGTAAATATTAAATGAATGAATTGGTTTCCTAGCTTATAGAGGCAAGTTGTTTTGACTGCCTAGTTTGTAGTGCTTAGTTTAGAAGTGGTTGAAACAACTCCTAGGATAGTGAGTTCGAACCATGGAGGCAGGGAAAGAGGTTAGATCATCTATATTATGTACTTTCTTGCTCATTTTCATGGTTGGACTCTTGAGGGAGAAGCTATCATTGTATTATTCATTGTATCTCTGCAATTTTTGGCTAAGGAAGACCAGGGTTTTGCAGCCCTCTTTGGGATTCTTGTGGACTCATGTGTTGATGGTGTGTTTCTCAATGTACTTGTAAGCTTGTTATGTGATTAATTTCCTTTCTTTACTTCTGCACATTAAACAAATGAAGTGATAAAGTAAGAATTCATGCCTGCCATGCTCTGCTTTTAAGTTTGTTTAATTTCAATGTTTTCTTCTGTCTAAAGAGAATTAAAAGTTATTGTTTGCTCTCTTTAGCTCTTCATCTTTCATTCCTGACCATCCACCTCAATCAAAGGCATCAATACTGTCTCCTACCTCGCCCCAAAGAACCCCCTGCAGAAACTGTGTCCAATCCCCACACCCAAAATTGCCCTATCCTCAATTTGCCACCAAAAACCCAAAAAACCCAAAAACAAACTCTTTGATTAGTTTACTAGCCTAATATCACTGTTACCTTATTGGTCATCTCATCTATTGAAGATTTTACCGAGATAGACCGGAGAGAGCCTTCTCCTGCCCCGTAGGGCTAGCTACGAGGCTAAATGGTTTGATGTTGCCTTGAGGTTTACCTTTCTTAGCCCGAGGTGAAATTTCAAGCGCTAACATACTGGCGACCATATTGGGGAGAACAAACTAATCGTTTGCTCATTGACGTGTTATTTCATAAATCTTAGACGGCGCCTGAAGTTACGCCAGGTAGCCTTCGAAAACGCTCTTGTTTTACTTCAGCGTTAGTAGATAAACGCTGCTTCAGTCAATCTCAGTGAGCTTGTGAACGTAGCGCTTCATTGACACTTTACCCCAGTATAATTGTTAACTCTGAGCCGTGGATGATAGGTTGAGAGTTTTCACAGGTTGAATGGTTTTTCTTTCCTAGTCTTTTTGAGAAAAACAAGCTGGCTACAGATCCTAAACCCATTTTCAGATCTCATTCATGCCCAACTATTTTTGATTATCTTGAAGATTTAGATTTTGATGAAAGCTTTGAGTTGTCTCTGTTTAAAGCCAAATCTGAAAGTGCGCTAGATTCTCTAGTCCTTGACCCTGATTTTGCAGCTGCTATTGAATTTGAAAGACATAACAAATTGGTTGAAAATTTTATCTTGAGACATCTCCAGTCACGTGTTCAAGCTACTACCCTTGCTGATTTTGTTGAGAATATCTCTGATCACATTGGATCCACTATCATGGCTCACGAAGAATCTTATCCTCCTTATGTTTCAGTTTCGCCTATAATCACATATCCCGAATCCGCAGTCGGTTCTCCTTCTACACCCCATACCCCTCCTACTTCTCCTACCCCTCCGACTCCCCCGACTCCACAACCTCCTCTTATTATAGTTCCTGCTATCACAACTCCTCCTCTTCATACTCATCTTACTCCCCCTCCTAGAACAATGGCTGCTCGGTTTTCCCCACTTGCTTTGCCTGCAAATCTTCATGATATGCCAGCTGATTATCAAAGTAAAATTCCTATGTTTGATGGCACCCCACAAAGTATTACCGCTCAGCAACATATTGACAAAATGACCGCTTTCTTCGATCTATATGAGTTAGATGAAGAAGATGTTACCATGCGGTTGTTCGTGCAAACATTTGCAGGAGAAGTTAGAAAATGGTTCAGAGGATTGGCAGCTAACAACATTGCCACTTTGGAAGCACTTCAGAATCAGTTTTTAGATCGATGGGAAATCAGAAAGGATCCGCTTCAGATTAATGCCGAATACAACAACCTCAAGCGCAATCTGGGTGAGTCAGTTCAAGATTACATAATCATATTCAATACAGTTTACAATGTTATTCCCGATGATTTGAGACCGTCAAGAAAATCAACACTTCTTAAGTTCCCGGATGGTTTTGATCCGGAGATGGCCTACTCATTCAGAGACAGGGATCCACCTACCTTGGAGGATATGCAGAAGATTGCTGTCAGCGTTGAGGCAAACTTGAATGACAAAAGAGCAAGGATGAAGGCAGAAAAGCGAGTCACAATCAAAGAGGAAGCATCCACTTCAAATCAGCTTCTTCGTGATGTTGAACAGATAAAGAGGGCACTTGAAAAGGTTACTATTGACAAGCCGGAGCCTTAGATTCGTAACCCAAATTTCAGAGGTCAACAACAACAACAATATAGGATCAAGCAGCGTGAAACAAAGGCACAAGAGGCAGCAGTTTAGCAGCAAATGAAACCTCCTTTTCAGTAGAATTTTGTTAGTCAAGAATCTGATGATGAAGGTGATAATGTTGGAGAGGAAAATCACTTCTTCACTCCTGATGACATGCCCACTTATATTACAGAAGAAGATGAGTTGGTGAGTAATTCCGTCATTCCCAAAGATGAGCATTATATTTTCTCAAACGATGCAATACTTGAAGAAGAATCCGAAGAGTATCAAAGAGGGTATTTGCATGCGTTGTCAGCCCAGCAAGGCCAGCAAAGGCAATTGAGAAACCGAGCTATTCCCATAAATTCCATTCAGAAAAGGAAAGATACATCAACAAAGAATGATTCAGCTTCCTCACACGCAAAAGGAAAAGATATAGTCGGTCCTTCAATAAGTCAATCATCACCAGCAGCTAAGACGGATCAGCCATCAAGTACACCAAAAGATAAAGCTGAAAAAAGAGATAATCTGGCTAAAGAAGGTGAGAAGGTTTCAGTTTTCAGTTTGGATAATGAAATTGCAAAGTTGAAAGTGCCCATTTCTTTAACGGAAATCATGAAGAATAGCACCTACCGAGGCTAGCTCTTCAAGATGTTGAATTTTGATCCAATGCTAGACACGGTGAACGTACAAGATGATCAGCCGGAGTTGATTTTTAGGCCAGCTTTAAATGGTGAGTCTCCTGAAAGTGATGTTCCTCCATTCTATATCAGTTTACGATTGCATGAGTATGTGTTGCACAATGCCATGTTTGACTCGGGAGCGTCACATAATTTGATGCCGAAAACGATCATGGAGAAGCTGGGTCTTGACATCACAAGGAAGTATCATGATTTTTATTCATTTGATTCCATCCGGGTAAGATGTATTGGTTTGATCAAGGACTTGGTGGTGAGTCTTGATCAAATTCCAGTGAAGAATGTTTTGATGGATGTGGTAGTAGCGGATATCCCTCCGCGGTTCGGCATGTTGCTTTCAAGATCATGGGGAGCCAAGCTCAAAGGTACACTTCAGCTTGATTTTTCATATGCTACAATTCTAGTTTTCGGTCAAATGAGGAAGTTATATCAGGAACAAAAGATGAAATACATGATCACTAGTAAGGAAAAGCCAGTCAATCATCCTGTAAATTATGTACAAACAGATTTAGAATCTTTTGTTTTGTTTGTAGATAATTTCACTGAGGTAGATAGTCAGTTAGTTCAAGTAGAAGATATACCAGACATTTCAGAAAATTTCAGAGAAGTTTTGAGAAAGGAAAGTGAAGAAAGGTTTGTTGTCATAAAGCCAATTGCTGAAACAAATGGGCAGCAAACAGAGCAGGTATCAACATCAGATTTTCAGCACTTAGAGGACGATGAGGATGGTCTTTGGACCATGGATTTTGATGGCGCAGTGGGTAGAGATGGTGCTGGTATAGGTGTGTGGATTCGAAGCCCATTTTCAGTTCAAAACCAAGTTCCAAGCAAGGTACGGGTATGTTCTTATAAATTGGCATTTGATTGTTCAAATAATGAGGCGGAATACGAAGCTCTTATTGCTGGTCTGAAAATCCTTCGGAAGTTGAAGGCAAAGAAGATAGCGGTATATGGCGACTTCGAGTTGGTTATCAAGCAAGTGAAGGGTGAATTTCAGGCCAAACATCCTCGTATGTAAGCATATCGGAATGCTGTCCTAGATATCTTAAAGCGGTTTTCAGAACATACTTTGACATGTGTGCCGCGGATTCAAAATGGTGTTGCGGATGCATTGGCAAAGGCAGCAAGTAATCTGAAAATACCCATGAATTCCAGCAATAAGTTTGAAATATATGTGAAGCATCATCCTACAGTTCCAGATAATCAAAGGTGTTGGCAAGTTTTTCAAGATGACGAAGAAATCAAAGATTTTCTGCAAATTGAGGGTAAATTCGAAGACATTTCAATAGACACAGAAGCTGAAGGAGTAAATCATATGGATGTGTTGCAGCTCAAGGACAATTACATTCCTAAAGGATTAATTCCTTTGGAAGAATTGTTCGATCAAGATGATGTGGCCCGCAGGCCAACTTTGAGACCAACGGACGAAGGAGTTGAAGATGTGAATCTTTGGACAGCCGAAAGTCCAAAGATGGTGAAGCTCTCGAAAGCATTGCCGCCAAAGGTAAAGAAAGAGTATATCGGATTATTGTCCTCTTTTTCTAATGTTTTTGCATGGGACTATTCATATTTGAAAACTTATGACACAAGTATCATTCAGCATACCATTCCCATAAAGCCAAATCAAAAGCCTTTCCGACAAAAGTTGAGAAGAATTAATCCTAAATTGCTGCCATTGATTGAGAAGGAAGTCAACAGGTTGTATAAGTCTGGAATCATAGTGCCAATCCAGTTTTCTGATTGGATTTCCAACTTGGTGCCCGTGAGAAAGAAGACCGGCGAGATTCGATTGTGTATAAACTTCAGAAATCTGAACAAGGTGTCATTAAAGGACAATTATCCGCTGCCCAAAATGAACCATATATTACAGCGGGTAGTGGGAGCATCAAGGATGTCATTGATTGATGGTTATTCCGGGTATAATCAGATTTTGGTACATGAAGATGACCGTGACAAGACAACATTTACTACTCCATGGGGTACATTTCATTATGCCAAGATGCTGTTTGGATTGAAGAACGCGGGTGCCACATTTCAGCGGGCAATGGACATGGCCTTTGCAAATGAGAAGGATGTCTTTTTAGTTGTTTATCTTGATGATCTGACCGTGTTTTCTAAATCAGATGAAGAGCATTTGTTTCATTTGACTAAGGTGTTTCAAAAGTGCAGAAAGTATGGTATCTCATTGAATTCGAAGAAGAGTCGTTTTGCTATGAGCGAAGGCAAGCTGTTGGGCCATATCATTTCTAAAGAGGGCATTCGTATCAATCTTGTACGGGTGGAAGCAATTCAGCAATTAGAGCAGCCTTGTAGCAAGAAATAAATTCAGTCTTTCAATGGTAAATTGAATTTTCTGCGTTGCTTCATCCCCAATCTTGCCGAACATCTTAGAGATATAACCAACATGCTCAAGAAGGACAACGAGCTCAAATGGACCGAAGAGGCGGTAAAGTATTTTAATTTGGTAAAGGTAATCTTATCTTCAGCCCCAACTTTGATCAGCCTAGATTATACACAGGATTTTATTTTATTTTCATTTGCTTCTGAGCATACATTGGCAGCTGTGCTGATGCAAAAGAGAGATGGGGTTGAGAGGCCCATCGCTTTTTTCAGCCGTATCATAAGGGACGGAGCACTGAATTATAATATTATTGAGAAGCAAGCATTGGCGCTGATCAAAGCCTTGAAAGATTTCCGGGTATACATATTGAATTCTCATATTTTAGCATATGTTCCCAATGCAGCTGTTAAGGATGTTCTAGTACAAACGGAACCGGAAGGAAGAAGGGGTAAGTGGATCGCTGCACTATTAGAATATGATGTGGAAATTAAGCCTACCAAGTTGATTAAAGGTCAAGGTCTTGCTAAGTTGATGGCTGAAACAAATCTTCACGTCCTTGATATTAATTTGATTGCTGCCTTGTCCGATGAAGATGAAGAAAATTCAGTTCTACAGGTATCCGATATCTTTGTGTCTTCTCCTTGGTATGCTGATATAGTTTATGTGCTTCAAAATTTGTCTTCACCCCCTGGGATGCCTAAAAACAAAGCTAGAACATTGAAGCTAAAAGCTGCCAAATTTTGCATTATCAAATCAGCACTTTATTGGAAAGATCCCGGTGGCATATTGCTGAACTGTTTGGTCGAAGAAGAAGCTAAGACAACAGTAGAAGATTTTCATAAAGGTGACTGTGGGGGTCATTTGTTTTGGAAGACCACGGCTAATAAGATCTTGAGAGCTAGTTTCTATTGGCCTTATTTATTTCCTGATGTGTATAAAGCGGTAAAGAGCTGTCATGAATGTCAAAATTTTCAAGGAAAGCAAAAGTTACAGCTGTTGCCTCTCAAGCCCATTGAAATCAACGCACCATTTCAGCAATGGGGCTTGGATTTTATTGGCGAAATCCACCCAGCATCTTCCGGGCAGCATCGATGGATCTTGACCGCCACAGATTACTTCACGAAGTGGATTGAAGCCATTCCCACCCGGCAGGCCACGAATTCGCTTGGGGCATTCGACTGCCTACCATCCACAAGGTAATGGGCTGGCTGAATCTTCGAACAAATCTCTAGTGAACATCATAAAGAAATTGCTGGAAATAAATAAGAAGAGCTGGCACAAAAAGTTAGTAAATGCATTATGGGCTGATCGGGTAAGTCAAAAGAAGTCAATTGGTATGTCACCTTTTGAGCTGGTTTATGGAGTTGATGCAGTGTTTCCTACTTCACTTAGTGTTCCAGTAGCCAAGTTGTTTCAAGAAGCTGGTGGCGAGGAGGATCCTATGCAACGGCGGATCAGTCAAATGATTCATTTACAGCAGACACGAGAGGAGGTTCATCAAAATTCCCTTAAGTTGCAGGAGCGCATAAAGAAAATCTATGACAAAAAGGCCAAATCAGAGGATTTTCAGATCGATGATGTTGTGTTGAGATGGGATGCCCGAAATGAAGACAAAGGGAAACATGGAAAATTTGACAACTTGTGGAAAGGTCCCTATAAAATTGCAGCATACCGTGGTCCAAATGATTTTCTTCTCAAAGAAATGAACGGTGATGAATGTCTTGGTGGGTCGGTGAATGGCCGGCTGCTCAAAAGGTATCATGCTTGAGCATTTTCTGCTCTAATCACTCTCATTGTAATTACCATTTTACTTTCATTCTGCAGCAAGTGTGAACTGATCTCCCATCTTTAGTTTGGGGCCCGCGGTGAAGGCTATAATTCTGAAGATGATGATTAGTTGGTGTGAGTTTTTCAAGTTGTTTCAGTCAGTTTATTTTCTGCATAAATTGAGTCGGTTTGTGTCAAAGTTAGTTTAAATTTCAAGTCAGTTGTCAAGGTCAAATAAAGTTGTCAAAATTTGGTCACATGTGTAAAAGTTGACTCCATTGCCCAATGTTAATAAAGCACTGGTATGCTCTCCCAGAGGTCTAAGGTTCTTGGTACCTCCAAGGAGCTACCATCCCCATTGGAGCCAATGTCAGAGTTGGTCTTGAGCCCTCCATCAGCGATCAAAACTCTTTGCATTTGCATATGTAGGTGTCTCATCAGTGTCAATTTTTGCATTCCATTAGGCATGCCATAACCCTGATGGAGGAGCTGGTATATTTTACCCCTCTTGGCATTGCTGGATTAGGTAATTTCAGTCATTAAGCTCTTTTAAGCTTGTCTTGTCTTGTCTTGAGGTCAATTTCCTAGGTCTAGGGTTTTGGTCAAATATGTTTACAAGGTCATGTGTCTGAAAGCCAATGAGTGTTCAGCAAGCCAGAGGGATGTTTGTAAAGATGTTTCTTCGAAGTTTTTATCTTGTACAGTTAATTCTCACCTTGGATTTAAAAACTCTGTTTTTAAAGCCAAGGTCATTTTTCAAATTTTTGTAAAAAGTGATGAAATTGCAAAAGTTTTCAGCGGACAATATGAAACCCTCGTCCCCTTGCCTAGATCCCTCAGATGATCTACCTGCAAAAAGAATCAATTCAAAGCACTAAATGAGTCAATTTCAGGACAAAGGAAACCAAAAATTCAATTTTATAAAGTGTCAAAGAGAAACATTAGAAAGTGGGTTTGAGCATGAAATTTTTTCAAATGAAACTTATAAAAACCCAATCTCCCTCCTTTCACTCTCATTGTGCATCCAAGACACTTGCAAGAGAAGTTTGAGTGAGTGATAGAGTGAAAGGAGCGAAAGCAGAGAAAGTTCGGGCGAGTGACAGGCGCACGACTCGTCAGGATAGGTGCCCGACCCGTCAGGTGCGCGCGACCCGTCAGAGGGTTTCCTGCAGTGAAAATTTTCAACGCGCGCGACCCGTCAGGCCCGCGTGACCCGTTGGGCGAGGTGCGCGACCCGTCAAGCCAATCTCCCTTCAAACCTATTTCAAATTTGCTCAAATGCCCTCCAAGCCATCAAATTGCTTGAGGTAGGTTCCCTAATCTTGGTTATGATTGCTGGTTATGGTTGATGGATATTATGAATGTGTTTTTAATGATCGAAATGTACAATAGCAAGACCTCCATATGGCTGTATGTTACATTGTAAAAGTATGCTAGGGTTTATTGCTGTTTCATGGTTTTTCCCCTTGTAATTATTTTCCTCATTCCAATTTCATTTTCCCTATATCTCCACGTCAATTTCCCTTTTAAATTTGTAAAGAAAATAAACCCTACCCCTTTTCCCTTTAAAAATAAAAAATCACATCCTAACCCTATCTCTCCTTATGCCCATGTAAGCATATGAATTTGATGATGCATATGCAATGATGTCAATGATGTTTACAGTGTATTTCCCTAAATTCCCTGCTGTATACATTGTTTTCCCATTTTCCTTATAAAAATGTCCCTCCCCTAACATTTCCCTCATGTTCCTTGTCCCCTTGAAACAGCATATAAATCAGCTTTTTACAGGCAGAAACAATAGTACATTTTGTCCACTTTTCTCCTTAAACAATGTCAGGAACCGAAACCTATGAGAAAAGTGATGACCAGTCATCAGCTTCAGAGATTGAGGTACAGAGGAGGCCTCATAAGGGTGGAAAGGGTGGACATCATAAGCGAGAGGAGCCCACCTCTTTAGCAGAGTTACAGGCTTGTCCTATGGCAGTCACATGTTTTCAGTATATGTCTTGCTATGAGTTTTGTGAGAGGATCTCTCGGATTCAGCACCACAGAGAGTTGGCTCGCCTTTTTGTTTTACACTTACATGATGGACATGTCAACCTTGCAGGGGTGGACTTTACATTGACACCCGAGGTGATCTCACATGCCACAGGGATACCTAATGTTGGGGAGGTGTGGAATAAGCGCAAGGTGCTGGATAATGTTCACTTTGAGCCTTTTGTCCGGCCACCATTCATGAGACATTTGGCAGGTGTGTTTCCATTCAGGTTTCGCAGGAGCGAGTATGCTCCCATGATGAGGCTCATCATGCACTATTTTACCTGTGAGGGCATATTTTCACAAGTATATTCATATCATATTCGCCTCTTGATGCACTTCACCCGAGTGAGGATGATGAACATCCCTATTTTCTTTTATCAGAAAATTCAGAGGATGGTGCCCATGTTGCAGAGGAAGAGCCCGACACAAAAGTTTAGGAGCCTGTACCATTATGGTTTGATTCAGCTTGTAGTATTGCATCAGTTGAATCAGCAAGGCATCTCATGGGAGGAGTTCATCTCTCGTGAGTTTTTCACAGCACCACCCTCGCCACATCTTGAGGTTATTCATGAGGAGGGAGGACCATCACAGCAGCATGACATCCCTGTCACTAGACATGTCAGCTCCTCACCTCTGGTTACCTATCAGAAAGGCCCGAGGGCCTTATTTGCAGCAGCTAGGCGAGTATTATCTCCACAGCAGGTGGAAGGGGTCTCGCCTTCATCATCATCTCAGCGAGTGTTATCTCCACATCAGGTGGAAGGGGCCTCGCTCTCTTCAGCAACATAGGCAGCACAGAGGGGAAAGCAGCCCAAGATTGATGAGGGGCCATCAGGAGTTCCAGATATTGAGCTTGTTGATCTTGAGGCCATTTCTCCGAGCCAAGAGGCAAAGGAGGTCATTCAGCATCTCAGAGCTGAAAATGATGCCTTGCAGAGGAGATTAGAGGGTGCACAATGGACCATCACATACCTGGAGCAACGCAACAAACAATTGGAGGAGGAGAAAGCACTTGATGAGCTGTGGAGGATTCGTAGTGACCGAATCTTGAACCGAAGAAGACCCGGTGACCCATTGCCCGCTGACCGAGAGTCTATGCTCATCCAGGTAAATACACACTTGGAGAGGCTATTGGCTAAGGCCAACCAAGAGAAGAAACTGCTGAGGAACATGAAGAACCACTACTGGGCAAGGATGCATGTGTGCAAGGCAAAAATGAAGATGTTTCAAAGGCGGTTGACCGAGGCACTAAAACGGAGAAAGAGGCCAAATCCCCTCCATATCTTGGCTGAGGCTTCACTCAAGGATCAAGGCACTAAATAGCCTAGCCACAACACAAATCCCAAGAAATTTTGAGAATTTTGGGTGAATTTTGACATTTTTTGGCAATTTGCAGGTTTTTCCCATTAACGGGTCTCACCCCCCGTGCGACCCTTCATCATGGCAACTCCTTTTGACCAAAACTCAGCATTTCCAGATTTGGCATGCAAAGTTACATATGCTCATAGATGGACTTGAGATTTGGTGAAGTTTTGGACCTCCAGAAAGTCAAAATACTAGAAAAAAATGACTTTCTGCCACTTTTTTGAATTGCAGAAAGCAGTCTTGGGAGATTTGAGTTTTGACAGGGAAAATGAACTCCAAAATAAAAATTCCAGTTGGGTTGGAAAGTAAACTCATAGACCTTTCCAACAAGCCCACTTTTGCTCAATTTGGCCACCCGCAAGTGCCCCAAAGATGGCTCCAAAGGCGCACAACCCGTCAGGTAGGGGCGCGCGACCTGTCAGGCAGTTTTTTCAAAAAATGCACTGTACAGCCCAGAAAACGCAAATTTGACTCAGTTTGACTTTTTGGGATGAAATGTGATTCTCTTTGATGTAATTATTGTACTTTTTAGACACTTTTACTCTTATGTAACACTTCTAGAACATTCCTTCATGAAAAGGGTAAATATTAAATGAATGAATTGGTTTCCTAGCTTATAGAGGCAAGTTGTTTTGACTGCCAAGTTTGTAGTGCTTAGTTTAGAAGTGGTTGAAACAGCTCCTAGGATAGTGAGCTCGACCCATGGAGGCAGGGAAAGAGGTTAGATCATCTATATTATGTACTTTCTTGCTCATTTTCATGGTTGGACTCTTGAGGGAGAAACTATCATTGTATTATTCATTATATCTCTGCAATTTTTGGCTAAGGAAGACCAGGGTTTTGCAGTCCTCTTTGGGATTCTTGTGGACTCATGTGTTGATGGTGTGTTTCTCAATGTACTTTTAAGCTTGTTATGTGATTCATTTCCTTTCTTTACTTCTGCACATTAAACAAATGAAGTGATAAAGTAAGAATTCATGCCTGCCATGCTCTGCTTTTAAGTTTGTTTAATTTCAATGTTTTCTTCTGTCTAAAGAGAATTCAAAGTTATTGTTTGCTCTCTTTAGCTCTTCATCTTTCATTCCTAACCATCCAACTCAATCAAAGGCATCAATACTGTCTCCTACCTCGCTCCAAAGAACCCCCTGTAGAAACTGTGTCCAATCCCCGCACCCAAAATTGCCCTATCCTCAATTTGCCACCAAAAACCCAAAAAACCCCAAAACAAACTCTTTGATCAGTTTACTAGCCTAATATCAGTGTTACCTTATTGGTCATCTCATCTATTGAATATTTTACCGAGATAGACCGGAGAGAGCCTTCTCATGCCCCGTAGGGCTAGCTACGAGGCTAAATGGTTTGATGTTGCCTTGAGGTTTACCTTTCTCAGCCTGAGGTGAAATTTCAAGCGCTAACAGAAGTGAGGTGAAGAAAAAAATACATAAGATACTGGAACAAGGTATCATTCGACCGAGTACATCTCCATGTGGGTCACTCATCATTATTGTGCCAAATAAGGATAGGACTTGGAAGATGTGTATAGATTATAGGGTGTTGAACAAAATCACACTCAAGAATAAGTACCCCCTACCCATGATAGATGATCTATTGGATCAATTATATAAAGAAAAGTACTTCACCACACAAGGATTAAAGTCTATATATCACCAGGTTCAAGTCAAAGAAGAAGATATGTAAAACAACACCTTCAAAAGCAAGAAAGGTTTATATCAATGGTTAATCATTCCATTTGGCCTATGCAATGCATTGAATGTGTATATGAGATTAATGAATGATGTTTACACCCTTTTATAGATTCATTTGTTATTTTCTATTTAGATTATATACTGGTATATAATCCTACCTAGGAGGAGCACATCTCACATTTAACGCAGGTGTTGGAGACATTAAAGAAGCAACAAATAGTAGAAAATCTCAAGAGATGTGATTTTACATAACAATATTTTGGTGCATCCAGGGTATGTGATTGGTGGAGGAGAGATAAAGATAGATACTACCAAAATGGAGGCCATTATGAAATTCTTGGTGCCTATTGAAGTTTTTGAGGTCAGGAGTTTCATTGGGGAAGAACAATACCTGAGGAAATCCATAGCCTTATATTTAGTGGTAGCAACACTACTCCATGCCATAATAGCAGGTGGTAAGAGTTTCTAGTGGATAAAGCATTAATAAAAGTATTTCAAAGAGCCAAAGAAGAAGATAAGTCAAGCATTAGTTCTGGAAATACCAAAATTGCAACAACCCTTTGAAGTGGAGACAAATGTCAGTGAGTATGTTATGGGAGAGGTCATGGTGGAGGGAGTAAGATTTGTATGCTACCATTCTAAAGTATTGCACGGGGCAACTCTTAACTGCCCCACCTACGATAAGGAGCTCTATACCCTAGTGCAAGTTGTATAGAAATTGAAGCACTATCTAATGGGAAAGGAGACAACAATCCACATAGATCACTAGCCACTATAGTAGCTGCTAACCGAGAGTAAGCTATAGTAGACCATACATTACAATTGGATGGGGTTCCTATAACAGCTTCATTTGGTGATGAAGTATAAGAAGGGAATCACAAACAAGTTGGATGGCATGCTCTCAGGGTCACCCACATCAAAGATCAAAATTGTAGGGGCTCTTATGCACATGAAGCCATTCACCCATGATGAATAAAAAGAGGCATATTCAAAGGATGAGGAATTCAAGGAGGTGTTTAAACAGTTGCAAAGTCAAGAGTCAAGTGCACGATGGCGAAAATACTATTGACTACCATCTCTAGGATGGGTTACTCTACAAGATGGATAAGCTGCGTGTTCCTAAAGGTGAGCAATTGAATTTGATTAGAGAGGCTCACACCTCCAAGGTTGCAGGGCCCTTTGGTGCTAGGAAGACCATGGCCAACTTGTAGAGGTATGTGTATTGGCCCAAGTTGCAAGAGAAGGTAGCTAGTTTACTAAGAGGATGCATGCTTTGTTATATCATCAAGCCTAGTAATAGGAAACAGGTTCTATATCATCCCTTACTTATAACCACTCATCCTTGGGAAAGCATTTCCATGGAATTTTTGGGAGGTTTACCAACAACTAGGAAGGGACATGACTACCTATTCATGGTAGTTGAGAGGTTCAACAAGGTGTGTTATTTGATGCCTTGTAGAAGGCAATTAGTGGGAAAGAAGTAGAAATTTTTTTCTTTGGACAGGTTTGGGTGCACTTTGGGATACCAAGGAGGATCATTTCAGATAGGGACACAATATTTCTTAGTGCATTCTAGGAGAAGATTGACACAAAGTTGAAGAGATATATAACATTCCATCCATAGACCGATGGGAAGTTAGAAGTAGTCAACAAGAATTTGGTGCAACTTATGAGGGGATAGAACTAGAAGCATCCAAAAACCTGGGATGAAAATATGGTATATATACAACATTATTACAATAGAGCAGTCCACACTTTTAGAAGAAATTCCCCACTTGAAACTTGTTTTGGATATTTTTCACCTTCACCTTTGGACATTTCATATGGGTAGCAAGGAGGAGCGAGGGAAGATCTTATAGGAGACACCTCGAGGGTTGAAATTTTTATAAAGAAGATCATGAAAATATAAATATAGGTACAAGAGACGCTATAAAAATAATGTTCATCATAGAACAAGGAAATCATTCGAGGTGGGAGACATAATATGGCTACAGTTGAACAAAGAGAGACTACAGGGGCCTAGTAAGCTAATCAAGACTCTGAGGTATGGTCCCTTCGAGATACTGAAAAGGTGGGTGATATTTCCTATCGACTTAGTTTACCACCATATATGTGCATTTACTCAGTTGTGAATGTATAAAATATGAAACTTTATGAACCTTCCATGCTAGATCATGAAGAGGAACACGTCCTACCTTCTATGAAGGATTTGGCACCAGATGATCAGGTAGAGTGAACATAAGATACAATTTTGTAGAAGAGGTCCAAAACTACAAAACAAGGGCATCATGACCTTTGGTAGATTGGGTTGAATGGACAAATTCCAGGCAAAGATAAATGGTACACTAGAGAGAAGGTGGATGAAAATTTTCCTCACCTCCAGATTTGATCATTATATTTTTTGTCACCCATCTTGATGCTTTCAAGTTAGAAAAGTGGAGGAATCGTATCTCAAGAACATTTTTACCAGTGGGAATCAGTTTGAAAAATTGGGGTCTAAAACCTTCCATGAGCATTTTGAGGCATCAATGACAATTTTTGGGAGTAAATTTTTGTTGCTTTAGTGCCACACCATTTTTTCCTAATCCACACACAAGGACCTTTCCAACGGTGCAAGAATAACATCAATTGGAGTATGTATGTGAAAGTTATTCCACTCAAAAGTTGGCCTTCCTATTTCATCACCATTGAGAGGATGCCACAATAGCCTAATTTTTCATGGAAAAGGGGCTAGCCGCTTGATTATGATGAAAACTACTCTAGAAGATTTTATATTGAAACTATGGTTAAGAGTTGAGGTAGTCAAACCTAACCATTAGTAGGCTATTGGGTTATATTATGACCAGGCCACTAGGAGGAAATGGGGTTTCATTATTTCGAGTGCATTTGTTCCATATATGATAAAAATTAGCCAAGAGGAGTAGGATATAGAGGACATAGTAAGGATTTGTTCACTATAATAGCCCATAGGCCACAAGACATTTTTATACTCACAAAATTTTTCTATTTAGATAAAGAGAGCAGAGTAGGCTCACGTTCAAGTTGGGTTTTTCTCTCGAAAGGGTTTCCTAAGTCATATCTTGTGCCAAAATGTGTGTGTGAGATTTTATTTCATTTTTCTCTATTTTCTACATAAATTTTAATTTGCAAGCATGCACTATTAACAATATTCTACAGATCTAGAAATATAAAAAGAAATAAAATTGTAACAATGTAAAATTTCATATTTTAAATATAATTTTATCATAATTGTTGTGAGGAACTGTCAAGTGGAATATCCATAGTAGTTTACCAATCAGACATGCCCATCTCCCATATTCATACCTTTTAGGCCATCATTCAGGCTCAAGATGGATACATAAAAATCCATTCCATTAAGAAGGATTTAGGGGATCGGCCACACCTAATTATACAAGAAATCATGGTACTTATTGATGTTATAACAAATTTAACTACACAGTGACCATTATGCAACATTCGATTAAATTAAGCATAAAAATGCATTAATATATCAACCCCTTAGGAACCTTAAATTCCTCATACATTTCACAACATTTAGCAATATTAATTCACACCAAAATTAGCACTACTCAACATTAATGTGAGCAATAAACAAACACATTAAACATATGCATGATATTCAAAATATGGAGGCTTAAATAAACAATTATCTAATGAAGTTGGATTGGAAACTAATATTATACATCAACTCTCCACCCAACCTTGTGACACGTTGCAGCCAAGCTTTTCTTGCAGTAGTCACCCCCAAGCTAGATTCCAAAGCTTAAGGAGGAGTACTTAGGGGTTAAATCAATACCACAACTGAAACAAGTTCTCCAAAGGTTGAACCTCCTTTACCCACCAGCTAATCAAAAGTCAAATACAAGAGATAAGAATCCACTTCCTTGGGATCCTCAATAGTTCCCAACCGTTACAACACATAGGTTGTTGTCTTAGTCAACCATACTTCTGAAGATATTTCTAGCATAAATAATTATAACTCAATACCAAGAGGATATTTCTTTCAAATTTTATGAAGGTTCATCAGCATACAAGCTATGTTGAGAGTGTGGAGATCACCCATCTAGGTAGTTCATTAGAGAGTGTAAGCATCAATGTTCCCAACCTAGGGCCACACCTGGTGGTTCATCAACCTCTCAAGTACTCGGGTGTTTTTACCTCCTGGCTAGTAGATTCATCAATCTGCAAGCTTCCCAGTGGATTCATCAGCCCTTGAGTAAGCCACTCATAGTGGGTTCATCAGCCTCAAGGTAAGCCACTACTCTATAAATCATTTTTTGGTTCATCCAAAAAGTCACACATAGTGGTTTCATCAGTTGCGCTGCTACAGAGTAAACTATCTCTCTCAGAATGAAATTTTCTTCTTGTCTTCGAAGAAATTCCCTCTCTAAAAGAAGGACCCCTTAAATAATTCTCTTCTCGTGCCTTCCAATTTCGATGCTTCCTCTTCAATATGTGTAGAGTCATGGCTTCTTCTCCTTTTTGATGCTTGCCTCTTTCATATGCACAAATTCTTGGCTTTTCTACCATTAAATATTATAGCTGCCACTTTTGGTTGCATGGAAATACCCTCTTCATCTCACATGTAAATAGGCCAATGCACATAAACTCCATTACATTTTGATTCTCTCTCTACATATATTTTTTTTTCCAAATAATTAGTATGGTCCTCAACCATTCCTTTTCCAGTTGAATTTTTTATGCAAACAATTCATTAAATCACACAATTGGTCATTAATATCAACTAGGCCTCCTTAAGAAAATATACTTTCCCAAACTTTGGAATTTGTGTTCCAATTTCTTAGTGATTTTAATTTGACAAAATATAGATAATATTTACAATAAGAGGGAATTTGTCAGGGATGTCACAAACCCCTCCCCCTTGGAGGAACACCATCCTTTGTGTTTTATAACTAAACAAAAAACACAACAGGCCAAGAGGCAAGCACAAACTTTATTTGGAGCTTTATATACACAACTTTGTACAAGTTATTTACAATTTATTTAAATTTGCTTTATTCAACAAACAAGAAATGATATGTTTCCCACATTTGGTCAACCATTTCCCATGTGGCTTCCTCGGGCCAAAAGTTCTTCCATTACACCTTGATTTGTTGTATTACTTGATTTTGGAGCGTGAGTTGTCTTTGGTCTAGGATGCACAGAGGTTCCCGTTGGAACTCTCCCTCTAGTTCCACCTATAGCACAAACTAGTCAATCACATGATTATTGTTACATAGTAATTTTTCACTGTCTCCCTGTCAGTCTCCCTACTGTCTCATGAAATCAAATGCACCATGCTCATGCTCTCTAAACTGGCCAAAAGACCCACTTTGCCTAAGTTTATTGCATCAACGCGTCTGTTATTAAAATAACCGCGCTGACGTGCGGCTTATAGTGTAACTGGTGCGTTGCTAGCGCGGAAGCACATGGGTTTCCCGCGCTGGTCGAATTTTATGCGCCAGCGCGTCCTATGAAAGTATCAAGCCGCGCTGACACAGTCTGCTCTGTTTATGTGATGCGCTGTCAGCGCGTCAGTTCAGTATTGCACCCGCGCTGATCCAGTTTGGGCGAATTTGTTCCAACAACCAGCCTTCCAGATGGTCCCAGGCTTGGTTGTTAGCCTTGTGAGTATCGCCCTCCTTTCTATGGCATGTCTGTTCGTCATTTGGAACCACATTCCTTGAAGATAGGCTTGTCCTCCCACCATTTATGGAGACTCCTTCTCTATTTAAACTTCCACCATTACCATGAGCAGCTAGTTTGGATAGTGTGGAATTCATAGTGCTTAGCTTGCTGCTGCTAGTAGGTAGTTGGTGTGACAAGTGTGGTTTTGTTAGAGGAAGCTTAAGGAAGATTGTGAGTATTGCTTGTGTGAGAGAGAGATTTTTGTGTTGGGAGAATCCACTTCCAAGGGTGAATGATTAAGAGACTTGCTGGCTGGACCCTCAAGAGAAGGACTCAGCGTCAGAACATTGGTTGTACCTTTCTCTGTTATTGATTTAATAATAGATGACTAATGTTATGGTTCCATTCTCATTTGTCTTGTGATGATTAATGTGAATTGCATCCTTTCTGACTGATGTATAATTGCTTTTATAGGATTTCACGCTTGTGTTTGTCTTTCTCTTCGTGTGTGCAGGTATCTATTCGCAGAGATCGTGGAAGATCGTGACCGGCCAAGGCGAAGGAGCGAGAGCGACATCTCTTCATCAAACAATAGCGTTGGAATCCAAGTAGGTGTCCTTTGCCTCTCTTTTAATTGCAATTAGGAACTTGCACAGTAGCATTGATTGATTGTTGCTAGTCCCATTCTGGGCTAGTAGGGATCGCCTCTATCCGTAGAGGGGATTTATCTCTCCAACAATTTGGCGACCATACTGGGGACCTGGCCTTTTGTCTCTTTTGTCCATCTTTGCGTTTGAATTTGATTGTTCTCTCTTTTTGAAATTGGGGATTAGTTCTCTGCTTTTAGCCCTCCTGGTTCAATCTGGGAAGTTTCTTAATTGTTTAAAGAGTTCTGGCCTGGGTTTGGGAGTTTTTGGCTTGATTTTGCCTCTTTTTTAACCTTAGCGTGGTTTATACCAAAACAGTTGCGCTGACAGCGCATAGCTGTTTCTTTAAACCTGTTGTCATCGCGCTTGTACGTAAAACAGTCGCGACGGTTCTGAAATCGAACCAGCGCGCTTAATCCGTGTCCTTCCGCGCTGACAGCGCCAAGTTGCTACGCGTGACCTTTTGTCAGCGCACAGTTGCTGAGCGCTACCCGCGCTGATCCTGTAAAATTGAATTTGTTTCAATTTTACCTCCTGAGCCTGTTGGTTTCACTATCTCCAGCTTTTTCTACTTGGTTTATGATTTGATATTTATTGTTTGAACTGTTACACACTTGCTTGCGAAGTCTTGTTGGACGGATTTCATTTTTGTGTCCCGTGACCTAGTGCCATCATCCCGTTTTCACTGGATTGACCTTGTTTTGCTCACTTGTTCACAAAAGTTCGTTGCTGCTTGCCTTTGCTATTGCGGAAACCTTCCTCTTTTTGCTTTCTTTGCTTGTTTGCTTGAGGTGATTGTTGTTGAACCGATCCTCGGATTGTTTCACTACCCAGACACAGATCACGGTTGCTAGGGTTCAATCAGCTCTTTTCACGCTTGTTGTGCTTTTCATTGAGTGATTTTACTTCTTTTTGCTCAGTGTTGCTGTCTCTCAAAATTCATTTTAAAGTGCATAGTGCCATTGAAAGAGAAATCAAACTAGCATCTTTTGCATTCAATAGTTAATGAAAAGAAGAGCATCTCATTGATTTGTGTTCTCAAAAGGAAATTTTTATTTCTTTGTCATTAGCTGCATTAGATTGTTTGAGTTCATTTTGTTTGATTGAAAGCTCTTAACCTTCTCTTAGTTAGAATTCATCGAACAAAATGGTATTCTTTGGCATGTAGTTTGCATCTAGGTGATTGTGAGAGATCATACGATAAGGCCTGAAACCGAAACTTAATTCAAGATCAACCATAAAATAAACTGAATAAATCTAAAAACGCATTGGAACTTAACGCTCATATTCTAGAGGTCTAGGTTAGAGACGTGTTCCGGCGTCTTTAAACATAGTCACTATTGTTTCACATTACGGTTGGGTGATTCCTCCTTTTGTGACTCGATAGTGGTATAACACAGACTGTGCTCCCACGTACCGTTGTGTCTATAGGGAGACCCCACTAGGCTTTTATCCTTGATCCATAGGAAGCCGAGTCTGCCGCCCTGCGAGCCGTAATGCACCGAACCCAGCATTCGGGAAGATTGACTGCAGCACGGAAAGTCCTTGGTTCTCATACGATTGCCAAGGTGTATAAGCAGTTTTACGGATTGCTCGGTAAACCCTTTGCCTAGAATCTCCAGAGCAGTCACTTTTGATCCTTTTCAGACTTCCTAAATGAAAAGGTGCCAGTGAGCTTCTTGTCACTTCGTGCTCATTAAAAATTCGAAGGAGACTAGAGTCATCTTTTCGTCCTTTTCTCGACTCTCGAAACATGAAAAGGTCAAGTTCAGCTCCTGTGTCTTAAAAATTTATTCGGCCACGATAACATCACCTGGTTATATTTTGTATGTGTTAGTTTGAGTAGGGTCTTTGTCGTTAGCTTCCCTTAGGGTTTTGTGTGGGGTTTGTCATCCTGGCTGACCCGTCAACTCCTGGTCCAAGTGAGAAAGGTTCTCCATCTTCTGTTGCTCCTAAGGTACCAGTTGTAAGTGATACTCTTCTGGTTATCCTGAGTATCCAGCCTATCAACGTACGTGCCCCGGGCGACCCGGATTACGAAGAAGATTGGAACCCTATCTGGGAACCTGACGAGGACGATATTCCTGTTACTCCTCCCAGTATGTCGTCTCCGATGTCCACTTCCAACATGGATGAGACATCTCCCAGCGCAGGTGAGACACCCCTGGTGTCAAGTATTGAAACTCCCATTCCTGCTACTTCTCCACTCCCTCCACGGTATCAATCGATGAGGGATAGAATAGCTGCCAGAATGCCTTCTACAACTATATGGGATCCGAGTGTCATTGCCACCATGGAGCCTTTTCTTTCGCAACCCCCTAATACACCTGTTACCTCAGTTCCCACAAATCCAACTATTTGTGTAGCGTACTCAACTCCAGTCGTCAGTGCTGTGACAACATCTTCATCTACGAACCCTGGGGCTGGTCCCTCTCACAGTCAAGTGAGCAGTAGCCAACCAGGGGTTTCATCTGGAGTCATCGATCCTGCACAAAGTGCTCAACCCTCTTCCGGTCTTGTTCCAGGAGCGGGGCCGTATGACGCTCATGGGCAACCCATTGTGGACCCGAATTACCAAGGTCCGCTCTTTTATTATGATTCTAACGGTCAGTACCTCGAGCACGTTCAATCCTTGCCTCGTCAACCTTTCTTTGAAGTCTCGACACCGTTAGACGTTACTTATGATCCCGTTACTCATACTTTTCGTGGGTGCCGGGCAATTCCTGGACAGCCCCAAGGACCACCTAATCTAGGCCAACCACCTTATGTGGAAGCCCCCCAAGGGCAACCACTGTATGGCCAGTCTTACCCAGGACAATCTGGGGGCCCACAAGGACAACCCTACCCGGGACAACCTTCGGCCATGGGAGGTCCATCTTTTTCCTATCAGAGTCAACCTTCTGGTTACCTAGGGAAACCTGGTACCCAGCAAGGTTACCCGTCTGGTCAGCTAGGGCAGCCTTACATCCAACAAGGCCAACCTGGTTTCCAGCAAGGGTATCCCACTGGACAAGCTAGGCAAAATTACACCCCTCAAGGTCAACCAACAGTCCAACAAGGGTATCCTTCTGGGCAGGGGGGCAACCCTACGTGCAACAGGGCCAACCCGCTCTCCAGTCTAGTCATTTTCCTGGGCAAGGGGGGCAACCCTACGTACAACAGGGCCAACCCACTGCTCAGCCAGTACAACCTTCCGGACAAACGGGCCAGCCCTCTGTGCAACAAGGCCAACCCACTGTCCGTCCTACTCATCCAGCTGGACAGGTGTTACACTAAAAAATGTCACCTTGACTACTTACAGTTAGTATGGCTCAAATCAACAGTCATGCTACCTCTTTTAGGCAAGTCTCATGCCTCTGTTATCCATCTCAAACTCAAAGAAGAGAGAAAGTCTTGTAAAAACAATGTTTATCTCTGGGGTCGCAGGTTCTCTCTAGCCTTACCTGCGGGGACGCTGACCATGTTCACAAAAACTGCGTCCATGGACGCTCTGTATGTTAAAGGACAGGTGCGTCCCTCTGTAAAAGGCAAAATGCGCGAGTTTTATCTTGAAAAAGTTACTTGTGGTTACTTCTAGAACATTCTAGAGGTCGGTTTGATGAAATGGATGCGCCTCCAGTTGGTTCATGTATCTCTATTAAGAGGGAACTTATCCCATCAATAAGGGAGCTATCCCACCCAAAGAGGGGGATTATCCCATTGATGGTGGACCTGAATAACCTCTTTACAGCACTATAAATAAAGACATTGAGCCAGAGGGAGGGGAGGTTGGAGCTATACATTTTCTTTGGGTAAATGCTGCAGGATTTAGGTCTTCCATTAGAACCTTTGTGAGGAGAGATTGTCTTTACTTGATTCTACTTGGAAGTGGGTGAGCTTTGTCAAAGTAGAGGAAAACCCTTGATGGACCCTGGGAGGAACTTGCACAACACCAAGGCCAGGTTGTAAGAGTTTCTTTGTTTCGTTATTAATACAAACTGGTTTATTTTTCTCAATAGCTTGTGTTAATGAGTTATTTCATGTGTTCCTTGGTCTGCATGTTGAATATATGTTTTATTATATGAAATACAAGTGCTTGGTAATTGTTTGATTGTTTGTGGTTGCAGGAATTGACATGAAGGAGGAGCTCATCCGGATCGCCAAGGACGGACTTCAACAACAGCGTTTTGGAATAAGGTAAGCCTAAACACTTGTAGTTTTCATGTTGTAAAAGGTGTATTTAGAGAAAGATCACTCCATTTTGTCTTGTTTGTCATTAGAATGTCTTAGACTTCTAGGAAGGTCAGTCGTGTCCGCACCCTTGACAGATTCCGTGTGACAAATTGGCGACTCCACTGGGGATTCCATTAATGAAAAAGATTTTTCCTTTGAATGAACTTTGCTCTGAGAAAATCATTTTTATTTTTTGGTTTTTGACTGTGAGAATTAGTATTTGGGTGGCTTAGCTTTAGATTTAGTTAGATTTGGTTTTTCTTAACTTTTCCAGAAGGACGCACCCTCTGAGTACTGCACAGTGCGTCTTTGGACGCGCTGTTGCCGTTTGCACAGAGCGGGCCCGCGCCTGTTCTAAGGGGTTGCCTGCGTCTTCCTGTAAAAATTTAGGAAAACTCCATTTTTGCTTTAATTGCTTTTAGATTTTGTTTTTTCTTAGTGTTTTCTGCCCAGATCCTTTAGTACCCTGTCAAAGATCTTCACCTAAGCTTGTTCCTGCTCTTAGCTTTCATCAATTGGGTGTTTTGAGTCTCTTTCTTGAGAATTTCTTGATTTGATTTCCTTTGGTCATTACTTGGAGGTTTCTCTCAGTTCTTTCACAATTTTGCATCTTTTTGCTTCTGTTTTTGCAAAAAAAATTTCCCCCTCATTCGCCGGGGGGGGCTAAATTGTGTATGAGTGTTAATCGCCTTTGAGTGTTTTTATGTTTTGATCTTTGGAACTCTCACCCAATTTTCTCGACTTGCACTTGATTGGTTCTTAGATCACATTAGAATCGTCTTGTGTCTGAGAATTCTCTTGCATAGATCACATTTGCATAATTAGAATTCTCATTTTCGGAATATGAATGAAAAATGTGCATAGATTACATTTGCATACTTTTCGAGTGAATTGTGCATAGATTACAATTGCATAGTTTACATTCTGGAAAATCAATCGTAGATTTAGATCAGTTTTCTTTGATTTGAATTTACACAAAAATAAAAATAAAAAAAATGGTTTGGAATTGATTTGCATTAGTTTTTCTTGATAAAATTAGTGCATTAGAGAATTTGTTATATTTTCTCTTAATGATCAATTTTTTGCATTGTTGGAAGTGAATGGAAACTCTCTCCTTACTTTAGTTAGGATTCATCGAATTGAAAAGATTACATTATCATATTCGATTGCATTCAGTTGAGTCGGGTCATAACACCATTGGTTTCATCTCCATTTACCCATTTGAGTAATAACAGCCTTAATAACACAGCGCTTAATTAAAATTCATCTAGTAATTTTTATTTTTCTAGGGCTCTGAAACACCAACATAGCTTAGGCTAGGGTCTTGGAGTAGGTGAGTACTTAACTCTCCAAGACTACAAAACCAAACAGATAGTTTATCTTGAGTAGATCAAATCCAATTATTTCAGTTACACTCTGGGAAAGCTACTCTTAAAGGAGAAGCACGAGCTCGTGTCCGAACCAGTGAGGGGATCATTCCTCCCTCGTTGGGAACGACGCCAGACAGTACGTATTACAAATGGTAAACCTCCGATTAACCATTGTCGAGGAGCCAGGGGTCACTTATCGGTAAACCTTGGATTATTGTCAAGGAGCCGGTAAGGGGATTGAGCTTGTTACTCTACCCTTGCGTGCTGTCGGAGTTTAGACTGTTCCCCCAGGTGTAATTGTTGTGATTGGTAACCTTAGTGACCATAATCTCTAGGATTCTACCCAAGGTGACGGTGGAGGGAAGGTCCCACTGTACCTGGAGCAGACGTCGGCTATACTCACTTGGATTTTCTGGGGGGTTCACTTCACTCGAGACGGCTAAAGTGGAGGAACTTGGTCCAGTCTATTCATTAAGCAGGTTGTCGGCGTAACTGTTCCACCCGCCATTTCTGTACTAAATCCAGCGAGGTTGGGCTTCATCACCAACTAGCGTTTTTGGTCCGGAAGAATACTGTTTGTGTGTGGTTTGACTCCTAGATTTGATAGCGCGTGTTAATTTGTTTGTTTTTACTTTTAGAGACCATAGGTGTGAATTATGAATTTTAATTGTTAGGTGTAAATTGTGAATTGTTAATTTTAGTTTAAAATTGTTAATAAAATTCACTGAAGTTGAATATAATGGCAAATGTTCCGGAATTTATCAACCTAGGAACCCCTCCTAATGAGAATCCTAGTACTTTTCCTTACTTTGGAAATGTTGGTCCTCCTTATATGGCTACTTTGTCATTACCTGGATTTACAATAGGTTTACCGATATGGTTATTTTCAACTTCGTTGGCCCAAAATACTCCAATTGTTCCATCTCAACCGGATGCTTCACCTCAACAGAGTTCAACATCTCAACATCACCAACCTTCTGTTGACCCTTTACCTTCTTCGCCTAATTTTTCTTCCTCCATTTCTTCCTCTTCGCCTGGTAAAAGCCTTGATATTAGTAACCAGGAGGCTAAGAAGAAGAAGAAAGGGAAGAAGAAGAAGAAGAAGAAGAAGCAAGATAAGAAAGAAGTCAACCAACCAACCATGGCTGTAAGTGTTAGTTGTGTTGAGGAAAATTCCGACATGCATCGTAAACCCAAATACCCTTGCAGGCTTTGTAAGGGTGACCACTTCCTTGTCAATTGTCCTGGTATTCCAAAGGTCTTGGAAGTATGGTCAGAAAAATCCCATCAACTTTCCGTTGATCCATCAACCAGTGATAGTCAGGTTCCTAGGAAAAAGGGTAAAGTCAGGTTTCCTTGTAAGTTATGCAAAGGGAGTCATCAAACTCACATTTGCCCTCACATGGATGAAGCCTCAACATTGTTGGAAAAACTTACTGTTCCACAGCAAAAATTTCCAACTGGTTACCGTAAACTTTCTCCCAACCTACCGTCAACTGACAGAGTGATTGATTTAATTTCAAGTACAGTCGATCACACTCTTCCATTGGAGAGTGAAACTCGTGTCACCCAGGTTGATGATCCATTAGTTGATCAAGTGGTCGATTCAATTTCACATTCGGTCGATCCCACTTTCCCTTTCGAAAGTGAACTTTATACCGCTCAGGTTCTTCTTGTTACATCAGATTCTTCTATGCCAGGGGGCATTTCACCTGTTTTTATGGAACCCCCTCCAAGCACTGAGGTCTTTTCCTTTGATTGGAATAGACTGACAGAACCTCGTCTTCCTTCCTCCATCCCTTTCCAAATCGTTGTCAAGGCTGATGGTAGGGACATACATCGTACTCAGATAGATGAAGGTGCTTCTGTTAGTATTTTATCCTCAACTGTTTGGAAAGCTTTGGGTTCCCCTCAGCTTGCGCCTATTACGCAGAATCTGAAAGCTTTTAACCGAACCATTAGTGAACCTTTAGGGATCCTTCCTAAGTTTTCTATTACCTTGGAAGGTAAAACTGTCTGTATTGATCTTATGGTAGTTCGAGGTCCCTTGGATTTCAATTTACTCCTTGGGCGAGACTATGTCTATGAAATGAAGGCTGTCGTATCGACACTCTTTCGCGTGATGTCTTTCCCTCACAATAGAAATATTGTGACTGTAGACCAGCTTTCGTTCCCTAGTCTTGTTTCAACTACCAATAATATGACACCCCTAAATGTTCCTGATTCTAAAGTGGTATCTACCCTGCCACGGGTTAATTATGTGGCAACCGGTCCCATGTTTTCAGTTACCGATGTAAGTGAGCCTCTCACTGTTTGCTCATCTTCCTGTGATTTAAATCCGGTAATTGACATGGAAAACTCTATGGGATTACTTGAACACGATGTTCTTATCCCTTTTGAGTCCCTTGACATGTGTTCCTTCCAGAGAACTGTTCTTCCTTCTGATGAAGACCTCTTGGAAGCCATGATCAAGGTGTGTCCATTGACATGTCTTTCTTCCAGTTGGAAGTCATGATCAGTGAGTAGGAGGATAGTTTGTTCCTTTCTCAACCTCGTTAAAAAATGAAATTGGATGTTGCGAGGATAGTTCCTTTTACTGTGTCAACCTCGTTAAAAAATGAATCAGTGAGTACGAGGATAGTTTGTTCCTCTCTCAACCTCGTTAAAAAATGAAATTGGATGGTGAGGAAAGTTCCTTTTACTGTGTCAACCTCGTTAAAAAATGAATCAGTGTGCACGAGGAAAGTTCCTTTTACTGTGTCGACCTCGTTAAAAAATGAATCAGTGAGTGTGAGGATAGTTCCTGTTACTGAGTCAACCTCGTTAAAAAATGAATCAAGTATGAGGATAGTTCTTTTACTGAGTCAACCTCATTAAAAAATGAATCAGCTAGATTTTAGGATATGTACGTAGATTGTAGACAGTAGGGTTTGAGGACAGTTCCTGTTACTGAGTCAACCTCATTAAAAAATGAATCAGGTTTGAGGATAGTTCCTGTTACTGAGTCAACCTCGTTAAAAAATGAATCAGGTATGAGGATAGTTCTTTTCTTGTGTCAACCTCTTTAAAAATGAAACAACTCCCTTTTCAAGTTAAATATTGAAAGTAAACCTTCATTCCTTTCATCCATCTAGTTGAATGCAATGAACCCTGGGGGGAATGTACCTCATTTTGCATCATTAAACTGGGGGCATGCGAAATTTTTGAGCATAGTTCCTTGTCTTGTGTCAAGCTCGTTAAAAAATGAAACAAGGGTAGGTTAAGTAGGTAGATTGTAGAGCTTAGTAATGAGCATAGTTCCTTGTCTTGTGTCAAGCTCATTAAAAAATGAATCAAGGATTTTAGAGCATATTTCCTTGTCTTGTGTCAAGCTCGTTAAAAAATGAATCAAGGTTTTTAGAGTAAAGTTTTTGTTAGGTAGATTATAGAGGGTAGTTTTGAGGATAGTTCTTTTCCTGTGTCAACCTCACTAAAAAATGAAACAACTCCCACAAGTCTTTCCAAGATCGTGAAAGTAAAGCTTCATTCCATCCACCTCATTGAATGCAATGAAGCTTGGGGGGCATGTACCTTGGTTTGCATCTTTATGCTGGGGGCATGTGAACTTATAACAAGCATAGTTTTTCGTTTCAAGCTTGCATAAACATGAAACTGAATTCGAGCATAGTTCTTTTCCTGTGTCAAGCTCGTTAAAAAATGAAACAAATCCTCCTCTACTTGAGTCGAGAGATTGACTAGATCTCGTAAATGTTAAGTGTTTAGGTTAGTTGTTTTAGTTTTTGCATAATTTTCTTACAGTTTTAGGTCAAGTCTTTCAAATGATCTCGTTCATGAACCTTCATTTCATCCAACTGGTTGAATGAAATGAAGCTGGGGGGCATGCGCTCTAACAGTTATGCTTAGGGGGCATCAAGCACAGTTTTCTCTCTGTTTCAAGCTTTTATAAAAATGAAACTGCTTTGAAGCATAGTTTTTATATGTTTCAAGCTTTTGTAAAAATGAAACCTATTTCGAGTCAATTTTAGTTATTTTCAAGACTCGTTAAACTCATGAAAATCCCGAGATTATTTTGCTATTTTTCATTCTCGTAAAACAAATGAAAATGCCGAGTCCTTTCCGTCTTTTCCTGCTCGTAAATTAAATTGAAAGTCGGCCATATGAGTACATTTTTATCATTTTTTCGAGCTCATTAAAACTTATGCAAAAAATGAAAACCATGAGTACATTTTTATCCCTTTTTCGAACTCGTTAAAACTTACGAAAAAGTGAAACCTTGGAGTTCTCTTTTAAGCCCTTTTTAGACTCCTAAAACATGAAAAGATTGCCGAGCGTTTCTTTTACACTCGTTAAAACAGAATTAAAAGACGGTCCCCTTATAGCCCTTTTCTGACCGTAAAAACAGGAAAAGGTTGCCGGATTTTTGTCGTTTCAAACTCGATACTGGAAATAAAACGACGTGTCCTTGATCGCTTTTTACTTTTCAGGTCAATGACACTAACTATGAAAGTACTCCTTGGTCGCAAGATCAAGCGGTTCCCCCAGGTATTATTTTATACTTTTTCGGGCTTGAGGGACACAAATATACGAAAAAGTTCAACGTGGAGTCTCCTTTTGTTTTTTCAGACTCTCTAAAAATGAAAAACGCCGAGTTTCTCCTATACTGGGCTCATTAAACTTTTACAGTAAAGGACCTGTTCAATTACAAACAGGAACGAACCACTCCTTCCTAGGGTTCGAATTTAAACTAGGTTGGACTCGTCCGAAGGATGAGCTTATAATCAAGCATATGTTATCCTCCTCAAGCTTGTTAAAAATAAAGAGGTACTTGCCAAAAATGGTGGGGGAAAAGAAAGAAGAATGAACCTATTTGTTACCTTTTGTCTCAAAAGAGACTTTATTACCGCTCTTGAACACGACACTTTTCATTCACCTGGGTTGGGAAATCTTTTACCTCACAGTTGACCAAACCACTTTGAAAATCTTTAACCTGGTTCCGGGGATTAACTTTGAGTTATTCGTCACCAAGCCATCTGTCGTGTCGTTATGTGTTCAAGAGGTCTGCAAGCAAAACTTTCATCTGCAAAAATACTTGTCATCCATTTGACCATCCCTGAGTCAGTCCTTACAGCAACATTTCTTCAACTTGAACAATGATTTCGTGTTGCAGGCTTGCCTGCAACGAGTCGCTTTCTATCGACACCGACACATTATCTAGAAAGATGACTTAGGAATCGACAGTACCTTGAAGTCTGCATACATCAATGGCAGGTTTCTCGCCTTTGACGACAGTTTACATCATTGACTTTCGATCAAAGGATTCCGTGAAGTGTTCGACATCAAAACATTTATTCACATTTCACGGGTTGTGCTTGGTACTTTGAGAACCATTGACATTACTGGTGGTCTCTCTCACGCTTGTTAACAGTTCACATCATCGACTGGTAATCAAGTGGTTTCTAACATGTTCGACATCAGATCATTTAATCACATGGTTAGAATCGTACCAATTCGGGAAGTAGAAGTGAAGACCCTGGATCTAGTTCCTACCATCCAGGCTGCGAGGAGTTTTGTATTCATTGTCTATGTAGACTAATCATAAACAGATGGCTACGTCCATACTGTGTCTACAAAAGTCTATAAAAATGATGTACTGCAAGATCATTCCTGTATCAGAATAGTTAGTCCATTAGTTAAAGTTTTGAATCTGAGTATGGGAATGCCTACCTCAGTGATGATATAATCTTATACATGTATTTTGTGTTGAAAATTGCAGGTTCCAACCAGGTCATCCACAAGACAATCCTTGAAATGATAAAGCGCTTCACCCTTCCTAGAATTACAAAAACCCTAATCTATTCCAGGCTTCGCACTTTAGGGGGCAATCTGTTACACTAAAAAATGTCACCTTGACTACTTACAGTTAGTATGGCTCAAATCAACAGTCATGCTACCTCTTTTAGGCAAGTCTCATGCCTCTGTTATCCATCTCAAACTCAAAGAAGAGAGAAAGTCTTGTAAAAACAATGTTTATCTCTGGGGTCGCAGGTTCTCTCTAGCCTTACCTGCGGGGACGCTGACCATGTTCACAAAAACTGCGTCCATGGACGCTCTGTATGTTAAAGGACAGGTGCGTCCCTCTGTAAAAGGCAAAATGCGCGAGTTTTATCTTGAAAAAGTTACTTGTGGTTACTTCTAGAACATTCTAGAGGTCGGTTTGATGAAATGGATGCGCCTCCAGTTGGTTCATGTATCTCTATTAAGAGGGAACTTATCCCATCAATAAGGGAGCTATCCCACCCAAAGAGGGGGATTATCCCATTGATGGTGGACCTGAATAACCTCTTTACAGCACTATAAATAAAGACATTGAGCCAGAGGGAGGGGAGGTTGGAGCTATACATTTTCTTTGGGTAGATGCTGCAGGATTTAGGTCTTCCATTAGAACCTTTGTGAGGAGAGATTGTCTTTACTTGATTCTACTTGGAAGTGGGTGAGCTTTGTCAAAGTAGAGGAAAACCCTTGATGGACCCTGGGAGGAACTTGCACAACACCAAGGCCAGGTTGTAAGAGTTTCTTTGTTTCGTTATTAATACAAACTGGTTTATTTTTCTCAATAGCTTGTGTTAATGAGTTATTTCATGTGTTCCTTGGTCTGCATGTTGAATATATGTTTTATTATATGAAATACAAGTGCTTGGTAATTGTTTGATTGTTTGTGGTTGCAGGAATTGACATGAAGGAGGAGCTCATCCGGATCGCCAAGGACGGACTTCAACAACAGCGTTTTGGAATAAGGTAAGCCTAAACACTTGTAGTTTTCATGTTGTAAAAGGTGTATTTAGAGAAAGATCACTCCATTTTGTCTTGTTTGTCATTAGAATGTCTTAGACTTCTAGGAAGGTCAGTCGTGTCCGCACCCTTGACAGATTCCGTGTGACAACAGGCTAGTCAACCGCAAGGTCAACCAGCCATCCAGCCAGCTCGACCATCTGTTCCGCAAGGACAACCCGTGGTTGCTCAAGGATAGCCTGGCACCCAACAAGTACATCCTTCTGGGCAAGCAGGTCCATCCCAGGTTCAACCAGGCCAATCTTCCGGCCAGATGATCCAAGCCCAGCCGGTTCAAGGACATTATTCTGGGCCTCAAACTCAAATGGGTTATCAAATGCAAGGCGGGCCACAGCCCCAGCCTTCCTACCAAGCACAGCTTGCTTACCAGGCTCAGTATGGAGCCCAGCAAACGTATGGCTACTAGCAACCCCAGGGGCAAACTAAGTTTACCCCTTACCAAAATTATCAACAGATGCAGGTCACTCCTTACCAAAATTATCAGTATGCTGCACCTGCGGGTCAAGTTGCTAATACATGGGGTGCTGGGGGGCAGACCCAGGGTCAACTGTCTGCATATGGACATAATACATATGGGCAGAACCCCTACGGACAAGGTTCTTATGCGCTAGGCCCTTTTGGGCCAGGTCCATCGGGACAAAGTTCTTATGCGCCAAGCCCTTTTGGACCAGGTCCATCTAGACAGAGTTCGTGGGGGCAACCACCACCTGGTTGGAACCCTAATACTGCCTCGAACCCACAACCACAAATGTCCTTTAACCCTCAGTTGCCATTCTTAGCGACGTTGGAACTTCCGGATGTGTCCAAGTTAACGAATGATCCCATTCTGCATAATGCGTATTGGCCACCAGTTCCATCTAAAATACCCGGTGATTGTCCAAAATTTGATGGCAAAGCGGGAGAGGATCCTCAAGCACATGTTATGACCTATCACCTCTGGTGTTCATCGAACTCATGGCTTGACGATTCTATCCGACTTCGCCTCTTTCAGAGAACTCTCACCGGCTCAGCCGCTAAGTGGTACATTGAGCTGAATCGCGGCATGTTTCAAGATTTCAACTCACTGGCTATGGCGTTTTTAACTCATTTTCAGTTACCCATTCGGTACGAGACAGGGACAAATCTCCTCACGTCTCTTAAACAGGATACGGCTACGCACATATCTGATCACATACATGAATGGAGAAGGCGTCATCGATTGATCAAATTCTGGATTCCTGATCAACTCCTGACCGATTGGTTCACAACTTCCTTTGTCCCTAAAATTGCGAAGGACATCGCTATGGGAGCTTGTGTAACTGAAGAGCAAGCGATCGCGCGAGCTCAGTACCTAGACTTAGTATACTCTCAGTCAGGTACACTATATGATTATTTGCCAGACGCCCCGAGGCCTGGACAGACCAAGGCTCCGCCCAAACCATCAGTTGATGGAGTCATTGGCTCTGTAAACTCGTCATCGAAGAAATCAGCCGCGAACCATGGGAAGCAAAAAAAGAATGCTTCTAATGAAAATGCTCCTTAGGGCCAATCTAATCCTGGAAGTACCTCTGAGGTAAACGCCGTTCAGTCCACCGCGGCGGATAAATCCTCAAAAGGGAAAAAGAAAGGGAAAGCTAAAGATAAATATGGTCAGCCCAAGCAGGATGCCCCTAAGCCTCCACCCGAGGAAGGAGCTAAACGAAAACCTAAGTATCCCTGTCTCATATGCGATGAGGATCACTACACTAAGGACTGCCCAAGGCGGTCCGAAGTTAGTCGGTTATTGAAAGGTGCTCCTGGGACCCCTGCCGTGCTCAAAGAGCCTTTCCCTTCCCAGCAGACTCAAATGGTGGCAGACCCATCTCAATCCTCTTCCTCGTTCGGTTCTCAAGTGTTCATGGCTGGCACGATCCCCATCCATGTTTCAACTCGAGCGAAAGATTATCCATCTCATGCCGGGAAAGAGCCGGAGGTTCCCTCCAGCGCTCCTCTGTCTAGTTCTGGTCCTCTCCATATCGAAAGGCCCAGCACTGAGACGATCCCCCGACCCCCTCAAAAAGGTGTACTCAGGAAGTCATCTTACAACCCTAATGCTCATGCTGCCCAGCACTATAGCATTGTTGAGGACTTAGCTCAGGCTCCGTCTGCTATGTCCGCTCTAGAAGTCCTCCAGAGCTGCCCCTCCCAGAGGAAGTCCCTGCTATCAGCGATTGGTGGCATCGACCCGACAGATTCATATTTGATTTCTTTCGATCTCGAGGGTTTTACACAAAGACTGCCTCACCAAGTCTCTTTCCTTATATAGGTCATCATCAATAGCAGAACGATTCATCGTACGGTTATTGATGAAGGTGCCTCAACCTGCATCATGTCTGTTGCTTGCTGGAAGGCGATTGGTTCCCCTGCTTTGAGTCAGTCCCCTACGACGTTAGAAGCTTTCGATGGAAGAGAATCGCGCCCTTACGGTATCCTCCAACGCTTACCCATCTCTTTGGAAGGAAAGACCGTAGAAGTAGAGGTTGAAGTTGTTGACGCCAATCTGACCTACAACCTCCTCCTCGGACGGAGCTGGACATACGCCATGCAAGCCGTGGCTTCCTCCCTGTTCCGTGTCATTCGTTTCCCTCACCAGGGGAAGATTGTCACGGTGGACCAGCTCTCTTTCTTCGCCTCTTCTTCTGAAGGTAATGTGCCATTCGTGGAGCATACCTCGAAATCACTCGTGAATGTGGGTGCTGGACTTTTCAAAGATCCCACTTTAATGGGAGTTTTTCCCCACCCACCTCTGAATCTCGCCCCTATCAACATGATCTCTGTACGCTCAGATCCGTGGGTTCTTCCTCCTGCTAATCAGGAAGACTCTTGGGGTGATATGATGCCGTTGAGCCCTGCCGAACTCAACTACATCGAGATTGTCGCTGCATCGGCTCCCCCTGATGAACCTGCTCTTCCGAGCAGTGTTCCCGATTCATATGATCATTTCCCTTAGCTAGGAGACGAGGCTACGTCGGATCCATTGAAGGAAATATTTCCTTCCGACGAAGCCATCATTGAGACCATGTCTCTCGAAGAGCTCCCTTGGTCAGATCACCACCATCGCTCTTCGTTTCTCCCTCCCCATCCGGAAATGACCGCATGTCTCGAGCGGTTTGCTTCATGTGTCCCATCCCCGCCCCTCCAAACACCCATTCAGCTTTATCAAGTGTCAGAGGGCAACATGGGAAATATCACGCAAACCCAATCGATCGACATCTCTGTCAAACCAGGGATCGTCGAGCACATTCATATCGGAGTCACTTGCACTCCTGAAGAAGTTCAAGTCTATACTGCTTTATTTCGCGAATTTCGTGATGTCTTCGCATGGTCCTACGAGGAAATGCCTGGCATCGATCCTAGTATAGTGGTGCACGAAATACCTACATATCCAGGTGCTAAGCCTGTTCGTCAGCGCTTACGCCCTGTGCACCCCCGAAAGGCTGCAGCCATCAAGGCCGAAGTCGAAAAGCTTCTTAAAGCTGGTTTCATCTACCCCATCCCTCTTACGGATTGGGTGTCTAATATAGTCCCTGTGAATAAAAAGCAGGGTACTATCCGGGTCTGTGTTGACTACCGAGATATCAATCGTGCCTGTCCCAAGGATAACTTCCCTACGCCCTTCATCGATCAGCTTATTGATGAATGCGCTGGAAGTGAAATTTACTCGTTTATGGACGGCTTCTCTGGCTATAACCAGATCAACATTGCACCCACAGACCAGCATAAGACAACTTTTATTTGTCCTTGGGGCACCTTCGCCTATAAGAAGCTTCCTTTCGGTTTAAAGAATGCCGGCGCTACATTTCAACGTGCAATGTCTTATGCCTTTCATGATATTCGTCACATTGTACAACCTTACCTGGATGACCTTCCGGCTCATTCAGCTAAGCGTCAGGACCATCCCTCACATCTTCGCGAGATTTTTCTCCGCTGTCGACACTACCGCATAAGGCTTAATCCTCATAAGTGTGTCTTCTGCGTAGAATCAGGCTGACTACTCGGGTTCATCGTTACCCGAGAAGGCATCCGTCTCGATCCCCTCAAAGTTGAGGCCATCTTGAGTCTTCCTCCCCCTGCCTCTTTGCAGCAATTACAGAGCTTGCAGGGCAAAGCAAATTTCCTTAGACGATTCATTCCGAATTATGCCGAGGTAGCTAAGGGTTTCACATGATTATTAAAGCGAGACACACCCTTTCGGTGGGATGCCATCGCCCAGGAGTCTTTCGAGTGACTCAAGGATCTCCTTGTCTCGGCTCCACTCTTAAGACCTCCGAACTACCACCGTGATTATTCTCTCTATCTAGCTGTCGCTGACACCACCATCGGCATGGTTCTGGTGCAGGATGATGATGATGGCAATGAGCACGTTATCTATTACCTTAGTCGCAATCTCTTGGATACGGAAACTCGTTATGCTTATGTCGAGAAGTTGGCATTGGCAGCTGTCTGCGCCGTCCAACGATTCTGGCACTATATCCTGTTGCGCACTACAACCGTGATTTCCGACTACAACCCCATGACCTACATCTTGTCGCGTCAGCTACTGGGGGGCAAGTACTCGAAATGGATTGTCATCCTACAAGAGTTTGACTTGGAGTTTACTGCAGCCAAGTCTAAGAAATCTCTGGTCTTTGCAGAATTGCTTTGTTCTTTGCCATCCTCTTCTGCACCATCTCGTTCGGAAGAGCATATCCCGGATGAAACATTGTTTCTAATCAGCACCCTCGACCCTTGGTATGGGGACATTATAGTATATTTGCAGACGTCTTCCTTCCGTCCTAATATATCGAAAGACGCTCGACGGAGGATTCGTCACCAATCTCAACCCTATCGCATCATTGGCGATACCCTGTACCGCCTCGGCGTTGATTCTGTTCTCCGCCGATGTTTGACTCTCGAGGAGGCTGAGCGGGTATTAAATGACTGCCACTCCGGTGCTTGTGGCAGCCATATGTCCGGATATGCCACCGCCCAGAAAATCCTCCGTGCTGGTTATTTATGGCCTTCTATCTTTAAGGACTGCATCCTTGCCGTCCGTGCATGTCATGAATGTCAGGTTTACCACCGGAAAATGAGTGCACCTCCTGCACCACTGCACCCCGTTGTTACCGTAGGTCCATTTGCCAAATGGGGCATCAATTATACGTCCTGTAACCCTCGTTCGGTCGGGGGGCACGGGTATATCATCGTTGCCGTCGATTATTTCACCAAATGGGCCGAAGCGATGCCTACATTGAACGAAGATGGTTACACGGCGGCACAATTTTTGTTTAATCATGTCATTACGCGGTTCGGAGTCCCCCAGGCTATTGTCACTGATCACGGAAAACATTTCCGTAATCACATGATGACGGAACTAACGACCCATCTAGGCTTGCGTCAAGATAGCTCGACACCGTATTACCCTCAATCCAACGGCCAAGTTGAAGCCGTGAACAAAGTTTTGATCACAATGCTCCAACGTACCGTGAATACGCACAAGTCTAACTCGCATCTAATGCTGTTCCCTGCCTTGTGGGCTTACCGGACCTCTGTGAAGGACACCACCGGTTTCACTCCTTTTCAACTTGTTTATGGACTGGAGGCCACCCTTCCTGTTGAGTGTGAGATTCCTTCGTTGAAGATAGCTGTCGAGTTACTTCCCAACACCACTCCGGTGGAGGAACGGCTTCTCTATTTAGAACGGCTAGACGAGACCCGTCGCTTAGCCTCTCTAGCTATTGAAGCGCAGAAGAAGAGGGTTAAGACCCACTTCAACGATACCATTCGACCTCGTTCCTTTGTTGAGGGAGATTTAGTACTGCTCTATGATCAAGCTAAGGATAAGCTGGGGGCAGGTAAACTCGAATCCATGTGGCTGGGCCCCTATATTGTGAAGAGAGTTTTGCAAAAGGGGGCATATGAGCTGATCGATTACGAAGGAAATCCTCTTGACAAGCCCCGCAACGGGCTTTATTTGAAAAAATATTATGCATGATCTCGTGCACCTAGTTTGTACATACGTGTGTTCTTAGCAAGTGTGTCATGTGTGCATGATTTCTTGTTTTGCTTTGGTGTGAAGGCGTGTTTGCCTCTTATTTTGTTTTCTGCTTCTTGTGCAGATGTCTAGTACACCTTACGTTGGCTTCGCCGATGGCGCCTGCTGTAGTACTTGCAATTTGTCTTCTGCGGCGTGGGCGATCTACGATCCTCACGGCGAGTTGCTAGATCTTCAAGGCGTGTGCTTGGGCCGTACCACCAACAATGTTGCCGAATACAATGATGTAATTGAATTACTAGCCGAAGCAGTTGATCTTGGCATCCGTGCATTAGTGGTAAACCTAGACTCTCAACTTGTCGTCCACCAACTCAACGGGAGATATTCTGTCAGAGACCAACGCATTCTAAGTTTGTATTTGCATGTGAGATTGTTAGAAAGGAATTTTGGTTATATCACATATCAACACATCCCGAGATGATTAAATACGTTAACTGATGCATTGGCAAACCATGTGTTGGATAGACATTTGCGTAATAGATAAACATCATACAAGAAGAGATAGAAAACATAATAAGACCATAGGATAAGCATATGTAAATAATTTCTTTTCCAAGCATAGTTTGCATGTGTGCCTGCATATGTGTTTTTAAGCTTGCATAAAAATTAAAATACATGGGTCGTGTGTTGTGCAACTGATACATTAGATCACATTTGTATTAGACATTTGCATAGCATATAAAAAAAATCATCACATGTGAAATGATCCATCCAAAACAGTATATATATATATCGTGTGGCGCACTGAGGCGCTCAAAAATAAGTGTATATGTCCAAAAAATAAAGCCGGTGTCCTCGGTACATCCGAGACATATGTCTCTCAAAACATCAGTGGAAGTAAAACCTAGGTGACTACTGATCTGGGTTATGCTCTCTATAGCATACTGCTTCCCGTGCCACCCGCCTCAAAAGGCGGTGCATCCTGGGTGCCAGCCCCACTGTGTGAATCTGATAAGCTATAGGGACCTCCTCGACCCCCTGGTAATCTGGCACCCCCTCCAGAAAACCCTCGAGGTTGCGAGCTACAGTCTCTGACGTATCAACTCCTGGAGGAACTAGGGCCAGGGCTCCAGCTCCTTGCCCCTCTCTCCGTGCCGTCGGGGCTAGGCCAATGGGTCTCGCGGGTCCCACATCTGCACACCATGGCATTTATCAAGACATGTACATGAAAAATCAAAAACATCAAAAAATATTAAAAAGAGATCAAGTGTCATACCTCCATCATCCCAGTGCTCTCCCGCGGGCAGTAGCATGTCAGGATCGTTGCGGAAATCCATACCGGCATATGGCCAGTCCTCTACGATAACAACCTGCCGATCCAGCCACTCTCAGAAATACACTCCCCAAGACACTGGGCGGCCTCCACCTCCATGTGGCATGACGCGGGCCCATCGACTGGCCCTCGTCTCCCGAGGACCTCTCGGTGGATCCACGACCATGGTCTGTAGCTGTAAGGCCGGCACCCGCTCCAGCATGAGCGGAAATAGAAGCGACCCGTATGCAAACTACTTCGACTCTCCACGTCGGTAGTTGTTCAGTTGCCTCTTCATGCTAGTCGTCACAGCTGCTGCCCAGTTGAAAATGGTGGGCTGTAAGCACTCTAGAGCTAGTAGTAGTTGGGTCTTTGAGGCCTCATGGTTGGCCAAAGAGCCCGCTGCCCGTGTCACCAGAAAAAGTATGGTGCGAAGAGGCATGTCCGCCACTGTCGGGATACCAACTTTCCCGCTCCGTGTTTTCACAGCCCGTGGGCACAATTGAGCCATGAGCTGATCAAGAGTCTCACCGCTGGGTCGTTGCCCCTCCAGGATGGGCATTTGGCCCCGGCGTGATAATCCAGTCAAAAAATAAATGTCCGTGGAATCAAACTCAATGTCCTGGCCATGGATCGTGAATTTTCCGTCCACTGGATTCCAAGCTCTGATTAAGAGCTCAAGCAAGTCAGGTTGCGCCCTCAGGCACGGAGTAAGGAAGAATTTCAAGAACCCGCATGCCCGCATTGCATTTCGGCATTCGGCAAGTGCATAGGTGGCTATATCCTCATCATCGTGAGCTCTCTCTTGCCAAACAAAAGACATTTTTCCCTGCAAGACCATGAAAAAATATTAGGATGCCAACCGTTGAGATTTTTACGTTCATTTCTTAAAAAATAAATCTTTACGGCACCAGCGCGACTGTTTTTAAAATAGTCGCGCTGAAAATGGCGCACCGTTGTTTTTTCACTGGGTCAGCGTGGAAGCACACGTGTTTTCCGTGCTGACCCATGTGGTGGTACGTGTAAATATAAATCGATCAGCGCGGACCCGAGCGGGAAACCCGCGCTGACCGAGAGCGCACCAACGCTCAAATTTTTTTCCCAAAGGGCCACTTCCCACCGTGGAATTGCTCCCAAAAAGACAAAAATTAAAGCGCAGGAGGAGGAGAACCTACCTGGAACAAGCTGTTGGATGAATGGTGTCTGTACGGGCTGGAAATCACTCCGTCAACCTTGCAGCTCCTCAACGTTCTTCACAACTCAAAATGGTAACAATGGTAAAAAATGCCTTTTATCCCCCTATTTATGGTAAAAAAAATTCATAATTAGCTATAATTTCTTATCAATGTGGGTTTTTGTCATGTTTTCACCATGGATTTAGCACTAATGTCACTGAATTATGCCTTTATGCATGTTTTACTATGTTTTTCCACATATCGAACAAGTTTATGTGGGTGGTGTTCTTGTGCAGGTCTTCGTAACCGGCGTGGTCATAACGATTTTTCGCACACTTGGTCCCAAAAACTGTCGTCTTTAAGCTATTTTCCGACATGAATCAAGAAAAGATAGTCGAGTTTCCTTTCGGCTCGTTAAGGGAAATGAGAGGCGGTTGTTTTAAGCTCTTTTTCCGACCGTGTAACTTAAAAAGATTGCCGGGTGTTTGTTGTTTCACACTCGTTACTGGCTCTAAAACGACGTGCTTCTGACCGCTTTTTTACTTTTTCGGGTCGAAGCTACTATTCACGAAAAGTACTCCTCGATCGTAATGGTCGGGCAGTTCTTTCGAGCATTGTTTTATACTTTTTCGGGCTCGAGAGACACAACTTTACGAAAAAGGACCCCCCTGGAGTCTCCTTTTCTGCTGTCTTTTCAGACTCTCTAAACAGGAAAAGACGCCGAGCTCCTCCTTTTTCAGGCTCGTTAAAACTTAATGACATCGAACATTGTCGAAATGACACCTCTCCAAGCATATGCTATCCCCGTCAAGCTTGTCATCCAAAAATAACCGGGGTACCTGCCAAAAATGGTGGGGAAAATGAAACTATAATAATGGTCGTGTCGGCAGTATGTCGCTCTTGAACATGGCACTCGTCTGCATTCGTGTCTGGGTGGGGATTTCTCATCTTGTTTTACACTAGCCTCCATGGGTTTGGGTTATCCTATTTGACCTATCATCTGCTCATTGCCTTGTCACCATGACCTCTGCTCATTTGATGTCAGATACTGCCAAATCCGCTTTTGTGCCGCCGATATGTTCAAGAGAAGTTGACCTCTACAAGATTATCACCTCCCTCTGATGTCTCACACAAAATATTTTATCCTTCTCTGTCTCGTGTCGATGATGTGGGAAACATTATGACCCACCTTCGATCAAGGTTACTTCCTGTCGACTCCAGCTCATTATCTAGGAAAGTGACCTAGAGACCCCCTTTCAGGTGCCTTAGAGCCTGCATGCCTCAATGGCAGGTTCTTCGTGTTCGACGTGAGGTTTTCATCACTGGCCTCCGATCGGATGATTTTGCAGGTGTTCGACATCAGCTCATTAATTCAAACGCCACGGATTGTACCTATAAGTACCTTGAGGACCATTGTCATTATTGGTGGTACCTCTCGCGTCTGTTAACAGTTTTCATCATTGACTGGTAATCAGACGATGTTCATGCATGTTCGACTTCAGCTCATGTATTCACATGCTTGAACTTGTACTTTGTTCGGGTTGGGATGGAGTGCAAGACCCTGGTTTTTGTCTGTTATGAACCAGGCTGCGATTTTGTGGATTGTTATTGCATGACTCATTGATGGATGGATGCGCCCATACCTGAGTCTTTGGGATGGCTGCGACCATACCCTCTTATCTTTATGGTCTCTTCAGCTGGGTGGCTGCGTCCATACCACAGACCTTCTTCGCATGTCTTTTGGATGGCTGCGCCCATGCCTAGACTACATGTGATTGAGATATCAGTTGTATATTCATGCAGGTCCTTCCTGGTGGTGTTCCAGTTCAGCAGTTTTGTAAAGCATTTCACCCCTCCCACTCTCTCGGGCTTCATGCTTTAGGGGGCATCTGTTACGCAGTAATTTGTCACTGTCTCCCTGTCAGTCTCCCTACTGTCTCATGAAATCAAATGCACCATGCTCATGCTCTCTAAACTGGCCAAAAGACCCACTTTGCCTAAGTTTATTGCATCAGCGCGTCTGTTATTAAAATAACCGCGCTGACGGGCGGCTTATAGTGTAACTGGTGCGCTGCCAGCGCGGAAGCACATGGGTTTCCCGCACTGGTCGAATTTTATGCGCCAGCGCATCCTATGAAAGTATCGAGCCGCGCTGACACAGTCTGCTCTGTTTATGTGATGCGCTGTCAGCGCGTCAGTTCAGTATTGCACCCGCGCTGATCCAGTTTGGGCGAATTTGTTCCAACAGCCAGCCTTCCAGATGGTTCCAGGCTTGGTTGTTAGCCTTGTGAGTGTCGCCCTCCTTTCTATGGCATGTCTGTTCGTCATTTGGAACCACCTTCCTTGAAGATAAGCTTGTCCTCCCACCATTTATGGAGACTCCTTCTCTATTTAAACTTCCACCATTACCATGAGCAGCTAGTTTGGATAGTGTGGAATTCATAGTGCTTAGCTTGCTGCTGCTAGTAGGTAGTTGGTGTGACAAGTGTGGTTTTGTTAGAGGAAGCTTAAGGAAGATTGTGAGTATTGCTTGTGTGAGAGAGAGCTTTTTGTGTTGGGAGAATCCACTTCCAAGGGTGAATGCTTAAGAGACTTGCTGGCTGGACCCTCAAGAGAAGGACTCAGCGTCAGAACATTGGTTGTACCTTTCTCTGTTATTGATTTAATAATAGATGACTACTGTTATGGTTCCATTCTCATTTGTCTTGTGATGATTAATGTGAATTTCATCCTTTCTGACTGATGTATAATTGCTTTTATCGGATTTCACGCTTGTGTTTGTCTTTCTCTTCGTGTGTGCAGGTATCTATTCGCGGAGATCGCGGAAGATCGTGACCGGCCAAGGCGAAGGAGCGAGAGCGGCATCTCTTCATCAAACAATAGCGTTGGAATCCAAGTAGGTGTCCTTTGCCTCTCTTTTAATTGCAATTAGGAACTTGCACAGTAGCATTGATTGATTGTTGCTAGTCCCATTCAGGGCTAGTAGGGATCGCCGCTATCTGTAGAGGGGATTTACCTCTCCAACAATTATTATCTAACATGTATATTTTAAGCAAAGAAACGTGGAAAACATCATGGACTTTTATTGATGGAGGCAAGGTTGGCTTATAGTCCATTGGCCTTATTCTTTTAAGCACTTCAAATGTCCCACAAAACCTTAGTAACATCTTGGCATATGACCCAATTTTAGGGAGATTTTATTGGGTCTAACTTGTAAGAATGCATGTTCTCCAACTTTGAACTCTTTATGTTTCCTATGCTAATCTGCATAGCACTTTTATCTTTCTTGTGCCACCTTTAAATTCCTTCTAATAGTTTCCATATCTTTCTCCATTTATTCAACATATCATGCCTAATGAGGACCCTATTCACTCAATCACTCCAATTGATAGGAGTGTTACAAATCCTCCCACATAATGCTTCAAATGGGCTCATTTTAGTGATTCTTGATACCCATCAATTTGTGGATGGTAATTTGTACTAGATACTACTTTTTTCCCCAAGTATGCACATAATTCCTTCCAAAACTTTGAAGTGAACTTGGAATCTCTATATGATATGATCTTCTTGGGACTCCATGCAATCTTACGACTTCCTTTATGAACACTTGAGCCACATCATTAGTTGAATTGGTATATTTAACCACCACAAAGTGAGCCACCATGCTCGGCTTATCAACTAGGACCATGATTGCAAAATGTTGTTTGGAATTCCTTGGAAGCCCTATAATAAATTCAATGTAAATCACCTCCCATTTCCATTCCAGAATGAGAATAGAATATAGTAGACAAGTTGGGTGCTTGCATTCGACTTTCACTTGTTGGCATTCTATACATTTGAAAATAGAATCAACTACCCTTTTTTTCTCTTCAAATTAGGCCAATAATAAAATTTCTTGAGGGATGATAGAGTTTTTTGGTAACGTAAGTGACTAGAATATGAATTTGCATGGAATTCTTTTAATATGAGTTTCTTCAAGTCGTCATCTTTTGGTACATAGATTCCATGCTTGAATCTAATTAACCCATTTTCTGAGAGACAATATTCCTTGTACTTATCACCTTCAAACTCTTGTTGTAGTTTTTCCTTTATTTATTGATATTTTTCATCACAATGTCCTACATTTTTAATTCTTTTTTCAAGGTTATTTCCACAAAAACTTACCACTACATCGCACATTTTCACTCTCCTGTTGAGTGTGTAAGTAACTCAGTTTTCATTGCCCTTTATGTACGTGATTTCAAAATCAAACTCACTAAATGTGGCCAGCCATATCAATTGCCTAACATTTGATTTAGGTTGGTCAAACAAATAATTTAGCCCTCCATGACCAATCATTAAAGTGAATCTCCTACCAAGGAGATAATAACTCCACATTTTTAATGCATGAACGATGGATCACGGGTTACATAGTTTTTATCATGCTCATTTAACTTCCATGATTCATAAAAAAACAACTTGGCCTTTCTACCTCAAGACTGCACTAAATCCCTATTTGCAGACATCTGTGCAAATGAAATCCTTGCCTAGGTCAACTATTCTTAGCACTGGTGCATCGGTGAGAAATTGCTTAAGTTGATCAAACTTTGCAACACAATCAGTTGTCCATTCAAACTTCTTCCCTTTCTTTTGCAAGGCATTGATCGTATAACTAATCTTGGAGAAGTTATTAATGAATTTTCTTTAATAATCTTAGAATCCTATAAAGGATCTAATCTCATTCACGTTCTTTGATACTAGCCATTCCATGATTTCCTTGATCTTCTCTAGATCAAAAAATACTCTCTGCTTCGAGAGAATGTGTCCCAAATAATGTATTTGTGACAAGAAGAAGTCACATTTGCTAAGATTTTCATAAATCTTATGCTCTCTTAATAGTTGTAGTATGTCAACTAGATACTCTTCATGCTCCTCCTTGATCTTTGAATAGACTAAAATGTCATCAACAAAAAATACTATGAATTTTTCCAAGTAAGGGTGCAACACACTCTTCATAAGATGCATAGAAGTTTAAGTACATTAGTAATCCCATAGGGCACTAACACAAACTCGTAATTCCCATACCTGGTCTAGAATGTTTTCTTATGGATGTCTTCATATTTAATGTACACTTGATGGTATCCATATCTTAAATCAATCTAGGAGAAGATTGTTTCTCCCCTTAGTTGATCAAATAAGTCATCGATCTGTGCTAGGGGGTATCTGTTATTAATGGTTTCCTTATTCAACTTCCTATAATCAATGCATAACCTAAGAGTTCCATCTTTCTTCTTCACAAATAAGATCAATGCTCCCCATGGAGACACACCTAGCCTTATGTATCCTTTGTCCAAAATTTATTTGAGTTATAACTTTAGCTTGATTAGTTCTGGAGTAATAATTTTATATGGAACCTTGGATGTTGGGAAACCCTTCGTATTAATTCAATGGAGAAATCCACTTCTCTATGAGGAGGCACCCTGGGAATTTTTTCAAGAAATAAATCTTGAAATTGGTTTAAAATGGGATGCTTCATTAAAATTTCTTGGCCATCACCTTCAACACTACTTTTAACTTTAGTGATGTAGTAAATTTGAACAGTAAATAAGGTACACCCTTCCTAAGACTTATTTTGGCTTGTATAGCTGTAATTAACCTCACATATTCGAGTTTTAATTTCCCTTTCAATATTCTTCTCTCCCCGAACTCATTTAATAATTCTATGACTTTCTTAAAGCAATCTACCTTGGTGTGATGCATATACAACTATTCCATTCCCAATCGTGTTGTACACTCTAGGGGTAATGTGTTTAAATTGGAAACAATAGGCATGCCATTTAGATACAATGGGAACACTCTCACCCAATGCTTCACTCTTTTCTTTGCTCCTCTAGCCAATTGGATTGGCCATGATTCCTCATGTGATATCTTGGTTAGTAGGCACTTCTCCATGACTTATGGGCTAACATAGCTATAGTTATATCCTAGATCAATTAAAATAGAGATAGTTCATTCACAAATCTTGCTTTCCATCTCAATTATGTATGTCTGATGATTGACCTATTTATTATCCAACACTGTGTAGATCTTACATATGCTCTAGGCCACTTCATAAAAAAAATCGGCCTCCCGAATATTGTAAAACTTTGATTCCATCCTTTTTATGCTATGGGAAATCCTTCCTCAGGTGATTTTCCCCACAAGTTCAACATTTATGTGGCCTTCTACCAAAATTATTGGTCTCTTCTCTCACGGGCTGGCTAATTTGACCTATGTTCATAGAATTAAATATTTGTTGGGTTCATCCCTGGTTCATTGAAGTTGTGCCTTCTCTTTTATTCATAGCTTGCAACCTTCAATCCTTCTTATGTAATTTTCCTTTGTACCTTAGACCACCTTTTGCCTTCCAATCACCCTTGAATTTTGGTTTTTGTTTTGATTATTCATAATAGTGCTTAAATTTTTGAATTGCATCTTCCAATGCTCATGGCTCATTGAATTTGATTATGTCTTTGAGGGATTGTGGTAGACCACTGATGACTCTTTGAACATTTTCCTTTTCCTCCTTGTGGTAAGGAACATACTGTGATACCTCTATGAATTTAGTAATATACTCCTCATCAGACATCAACCCCATTCTCAGATCATATAACTCCTTAGCTTCACTATCATAATACATTTTGTATAGATATTTTCTCTTGAAATGTACCTCGAACTAACCCCATGAAATTTATTCTTCTATTATGATTTTTAAATTCTTTAAGTATTCCCACCAGATGTTAGATTTTTCCTTTCAAGTTGAAGGTAGTCAATTTTTCTTTCATATTCTGAGAGTAGCCATGAACTCTGACAAAGTTTTTAATCCCAAGTAACCATGCTTCAACATATTTTTCTTTCTTTTCATGACCATAAATGTAGGAGGTTTGGCCTTCTTAAATTCTCTTGTTAGATACTCCTTTCCCTTTCCCTTATCATGATGTGGATGATGATGTTTCCCATGAACATTACTTGGTTTTTTTCCTCTGGTGGCTTTTCCTTTGTTCTATGGTATCTAATTGACTAACCCATCTTATGATGTTCTCACTTGAAAACCTATGTCTTTTCTTAGATATGCTCTCATCTTCTCCATTATTATTTTATTCTTGTTCTATGGAAATTTGCCTACTTCTATGGCTAGATCCCAACTCATGTCACTTTTGGTTCTATAAGTCTAACATGATCTACAATATGACTGCATTCACTTCTTCTTGTTTTTCCTATTCTGTGACAAACCTTTCATTGTTAGCCTTACAACTTCTTATTTTTTCCCTTAAGCTCCTCGCGATATCAATTAGGTCGGGAGAATTTTCCCCTTCTCATTTTCAACTCATCTTTCTTCATGCCCATGCTATGATAGGTCAAAATTATATTGTACCATTATGCTATTCATTCCTTGTTCCTTTAGTTCTATACTATACCATCCTTTGTTCTTCACACAGTTTTTGACCTTCATGTGTTGTCATACACACACATAATTGTTACTTTTAAACATGCATAATTGTACCATGTAGATTATCACCTTGACTTTTCTTGGAGACTACTGGTATGAGGCTAGTTGAAACAAGTCATTTCAAGTTAGCACATTAATCTCAATGAAATAATGCCAAATCATTAGTACTATGCTACATGCAGATATCACATGAAAACACACCAAAGGATACATATAATCAATTCACGCAATAGTGAGGTTTCTAATTATTATCATAAGGCTTTAAGTCCTCACTTGATTTCCAAAGGCCTAGTGTTGAACCATTGCTCTATTAATTTTGCGATAGAGGCCATCCAATGCAAGTGTTGAATCTGGAAGTCTTTGATACAACTTTGTAATACACCCCCTACTATCCTTAGCCCCAACTAAATGTAGAAGGAGATAGTTACTCTAATGACATGACCTCCAAACTCTAGTTATGAAAATGGGCTCTATTTTTTTTATAACTTCCTCGGAACGTAAGGTGGATGACATCGTTGTGTTTGTCTTATGGAGACCGTTTAAATGATATAAAATTTTCCTCAATTTGAATCCCAGATGAAAAGAGATGGTCGATTAGATAGTTCCATGTCACCTTGGCCTACCATGTGTGTGGTGCCTACGTGGGCATCCATGTTATAGTCTACCTGGTAGCTTCCAAAATAATCATGTTAGATCACATTATATCATTTTTCAACCCATTCACACCTAGTACCATATCATCCCCTTTACATGGTTTGTAAGTTTGATATATATATATATATATATATATACATAAATATTTTTTTTTGGTGCTTGGTTCACAGACACCTTCGATCAATGGGTGGTGCTACGTCCATTGGAAAATTTGGGCTGACGCCCCTCGGCCTATTGCAAGACCTAACCCCAAGAGCTTTCGGGAATTGACCCTGTGACCTACCATCTGGCGAGGCTCTGACTTGACCGATTGAGCTAACCCTTAGGGCTGGTATATATATATGTATGTATGTATGTATGTATGTATGTGTGTATATATATATATGTGGTGTGGGTCCCTTTATGGCTACATAACCCAGGAAAAAATTCCCGACGAGATTGCACCCAACTCTAACAAAGATGTTGGGGTAGAGGCATCGAGGTTATGTGGCCTTTTTGTGTTTCCCTCTTCCACGTGTTGTCTCATTTCTGGTTATTATTGTGCACTCGAGCTCCACCTTACTACATCGTCCTATCCTTTTCCCTTTGCAATGAATTAAAACTGCTAGGGTGACTTGGCCTCTGTTCATGGCATAAACACTAGCCCACCATGCCATGTCCTCTCGGCAATAAAATCCTAGGAATTTTATACCCAACACCATATGATACCATCGAGGAATAAACATCAGGGTGATGTGACCCAACTTTATCGCTACCATGCCATGTCCTTCCATATATATATATATATATATTTATATATATATATTTATATATATATATATATAGATATATATATATATATATATATATATATATATATATATATATATATATATATGTATATATATATCTATATATATATATATATATATATATAAATATATAAATATAAATATATATATATATATATATATATATATATATATATATATATATATATATGTATATATATATCTATATATATATATACACACACACACATAATTTTTTTTTTTTTTGCGCTTGGTTCACGGGCACCTTCAGTCAATGGGTGGCGCTACGTCCACTGGAAAAATCTGGGCTAACGCCCCTCGGCCTACTGCAAGACCTAACCCTAAGAGCTTTCGGGAATTGACCTTGTGACCTCCCATTTGGCGAGGCCCCGACTTGACCGATTGAGCTAACCCTTGGGCTGGTATACACACACACACACACACACACACATATATATACATATACCCAAGAGCTTTCGGGAATTGACCCTGTGACCTCCCATTTGGCAAGGCCTCGACTTGACCGATTGAGCTAACCCTTGGGGCTGGTATACACACACACACACATATATATATACATACATATATATCTATATATATATAGATAGATATATATGTATATATTTTTATGTATATATATATGTATATGTATGTATATATATGTATATATATATGTATATGTATATATATATATATATATATATATGTATATATATATATATATATATATATATATATATATATATATATATATATATATATATATATATATATATATATATATATATCCAAAGTATGTGGTGTGGGTCCCTTTATGGCTACATAACCCAGAATAAATTCCCGACGAGATTGCACCCAACTCTAACAAAGATTTTGGGGTAGAGGCATCGAGGTTACGTGGCCCTTTTGTGGTTCCCTCTTCCACGTGTCATCTCATTTCTGGTTATTATTGTGCACTCGAGCTCCACCTTACCACATTGTCCTGTCCTTTTCCCTTTGCAATGCATTAAAACTGCTGGGGTGACTAGGCCTTTGTTCATGGCATAAAAACTAGCCCACCATGCCATGTCCTCCCGCAATAAAACCCTAGGACTTTTATACCAACACCATATGATACCATTGAGGAATAAACATCAGGGTGATGTGACCCAACTTTATCGCTACCATGCCATGTCCTCTCGGCAATAAAATCCTATGACTTTTATACCTAGCACCATATGATATCGTTGAGGAATAAACATCAGGGTGATGTGACCAAACTTTATCACTAAGGTGACATGTCCTTCCTCATGTCACCACGTCACGCTAACGTCAACCTTCACCCAACCTATTAAGTGTTTCAACATCACTCCTAGCCATGACGCTTGCTAGGATGGAAAAGATCTCACCAGACCCTTCATCCCTTAGTTAAACACATATATTACATTACAAAATATTTAAGGGGATCCTTTATTGGGTTACACTTAATGCTAGGCAAATAGTCCCACTATGCCACATTGTCCTGGTAAATAAATCCCACTGGGATTTGCCTAATCTCCCTTCAAAGTCTCTGGGTTACCAAACCTTTGGGGCCCATCCACAAGTTATACAATGCTCAACCCTCAACTGCCCATATTCCTCTTGATTAAGGACTTGGTCACCACACCTAATTATAGGGTTGAAAAGGGTTTAAGCCATTTCCTCTAAGGTGCTAAGGTTCTACCCTCGCGCACACACATGAATATGTATATATAATATTTATCAATCTCCTTCGTTGATATCTCTCTTGAGATTATCAAGACTCAACCATGGCCACTAAATGACTATATATATATATATATAAACACTACACTATCTTGTTTGAGCTTATAATTTAGAATTTAAGGCTTAATAACTAAATCCTTTCAACCATGCCATCATTTAATTAACAAAGACATGCCCATCTCCCATATTCACACCTTTTAGGCTGTCATTGAGATGGATATGTATCAGTCCATTCCTTTAGGAAGGATTTAAGGGACCATCCACACCTATTTATATGAGAAATCATGCTTCTTATTGATGTTATGAGAAATTTAACCTCATAGTGACCAGTATGCAACATTAGATTCAATTAAGAATAAACAATCATTAATATATCAACCCTTCATGAACCTTCAATTCCTCGTACATTGCACAAAATTTAGAGATTTTCATTCACACCAAAATTAGAACTCCTCAACACTAACATGAGAAATCAACGAGTAGATTAAACATATGCATGATATTCAAAATATGGAGGCTTAAATAAACACTTATCTGATGAAGTGGGATTGGAAACCAAGATTGTGGCTTTAACTCTCCACCTATCATTAAACACACAAAAGCCAAACCTTTCTTGTAGTAGTCACCCCAAGCCAGATTCCAGAGCTTGAGAAGGAGTGCTTAGAAGTAAAATCAACACCACAACTGAAACAGGGTCTCTAGAGGTCGAATATTCTTTACCCCCAAACTAATCAAAAGTCAAATACAAGATATAAGAATCCATTTCCTTAGGCTCTGCAACATCTCCTAGTGGTTATATCATATAGATTGTTGCCTAAGTCAACCTTAATTATTAATTTCTTAATATCATAAGGACTTACAACTCAATACCAAGATGAGAGTTCTTTCAAATTTGGGGAAATTTCATCAACAAACAAGATACCATTAGAGTGTGGAGATCGTCCATCTAGGTATTTCATTAGAGAGTGCAGGCACCATTGTTCCCAAACTATGGCTACAACTCGTGGTTCATCAGCCTCTCAAGTACTCAAATGTCTCCACCTCCTGGCTAGTAGGTTCATCAATCTACAAGCTGCTTAGTGGGTTCATTAGCCTCAAGGTAAGCCACAACTCTCTAAATTCTTTTTTTTACTCAGCTCACAATCCACATGTTGTGGTTTAATCAATTGTGTTGTTACAAAGTGGACTCTCTCTGTTAGAATTATTTTTTTCTTGTATCTAATGAATCACCCTCTATAAAAGAAGGATCCCTTGAATAATTATCTTCTCATGCCTTATAATTCCAATCTTTCCTCTTTCGTATGCATAGAGTCATGGATTCTTCTCCTTTTCAATGCTTTCTTGTTCCATTGTAGAGTCATGGCTTTTCTCTTGTTAAATGTTGTAGTCATTTCTTCTGGTTGCATGGCCATACCCTCTTCGTCTCCCTATCAGTTTGCCAACACAAGTAAACTTCGTTAAATTTTAATTTTCTCTTTGCATATATTTTTTTCTAGAGAATTAGTATGGTTCTCAACCATTCCTTTTCCAGTTGAATTTATTATGCAATCATTTCATTAAAGGACATAATTGATCATTAATATCAACTAGGTCTCCTCAAGCAAATCTCCTTCCCCAAACTCTAGAATATATGTCCCAATTTCTCAGTGATTTTAATTAGCAAAATAAAGATTATATTTACGCTAAGAGGGGATTAGCTAGGGATGTCACACACACACACACACACACACACACACACACACACACACACACACACACACACACACATATATATATATATATATATATATTAAGTGATATGTGTTTATTTTGAAATAGGACTTACAAATTTTAATTTAATCATTAATGTTTATTAGGTGCATGGTATGGATTTAACATCCACTCAATATTTTAAAATATTCTTAATAATATTCACAAATAAAATTTGACATTTGTCTCAAAAGTAGTTATGTCATTTCTTCTCTTTTAATTAAATTAATTATTTAAAAAAAAATTTAGAACAACAAGTGTCATATGGAATGAATTATGGTTTTTTGGGCATGTAGTATTGATAAACCGTGGTATTGGACCATGGTACTGTAACGTCTATTTACGAGTTAAGAATATTAGTAGTAAAATTGGGGAATCTATATATATTAAAATTAAATGGTTGGTGTATCTAGATAGCCTCAAAACTCTTATTTCATAATACATCTCACATTTATAAAATCATAAAAAATATTATTATTATTAAAAATAATTAATATAAAATTTTATATTATTCATTTAAAAAACCAATATTCTTAACCATGGAGATTCACCCCAAATTTATCATGAAGATTCTTAATCTATAAATAGGCTTTGTTACAATTCCAACACACCTCATTTCATATGAAGCTTGTTCATATGATATTTTTTCTAATTAATCAATTTAATTAAAAAGTAAAAATGGGCAAACTACTTTGGAGATAAATATCAACCTTTGATTTGTGACTACTACTAAATAAAATATCTATCATCCACCTAATAATTATTGATAATTAAATTAAAATCCTAGAATCCTTATTCCAACATAGACATGCCTATTGACATGTATATTTTCAAATATGGTATTCATAATTTTAATTTAGTTGTCAATAATTATTATTAGATGGATGGTAGAGATTAGATCTCCTAAAATATTCTTAGCAATATGCACAAATCAAAGGTTGAGAATTGTCTCCATAGTAGTTTTCCATTTTTTCTATTTTAATTAAATTGATTAGTTAAAAAAAATCATATAAACAAGTGTCATATGAAACGAGTTATGAAATTAAATTTATTAATTTAAAAAATATGTATATCATATGAATAAGTGTCATATGAAGTGAGTTATGGATTTTTGGGCATGCGTTATTAATAATGTAATGTCCCCATCTCCTTAGGAGACATAACGGGGTGGTTTCACTAGCCTAATTAAGTTATCATAGGCTAGGATGAGAAAATTAATCAACGAAACACAATTTGCCAAGGAGGAAACCTTATGAAAACTAAAATGAGGAAAAAGGGACAAGGGTCCAAGGCTAAAAAAAAGTCACTTTTTAAACTATAAAGTGAGAAAACCCACTAAAGTGACTTTATTAAAATAAAAGGGTGGAAAAAGAGTTAAGTGAGTTATAAAAAGGGGGAATGATGAGTCTCTCTTCATTTTTGCATTCACTCACTTGAAAAAAAAGAATTTTGGAAATCTCTTACAAAAAAGACTAGGGTTTTTGGAAACACTCATTTTGGTTGTTAGTTTCAATGTTGAAACTATACACCCTAGTTAGTATTGGAGTGGAATCATTAAGATTTGGACATTGGGTTTCATTGTGATGGAGAAAAAGGAAGAGGTAGAAATTGAGTTAGTTTTAAAGGTGTTATTAATTGATTTTATAATATGATATTGGATATTCTACATGTCACATATAAGTTCAGTTCATAGTATTTAAGGGGTTGAGTTTCTAAACAATAATGGAGGGCCAAGTGACATTTGTTTGTTAGGGTAATAGGTCCAGATGACTGTTCTATGGGGGTCGAGTTCTACCATTTTAAAGGGGCCAAGTTTCATCTTTGTGTGTGCCTATTTCAAAAAATAAAGAAGGGATGAGTTCATCTCTACTTGTTGGTCAAGTTGATGAAGGGATTCACTATTAATGGGGTTGTGTCCATTATCTTAAAGGAGGTTGAGTTTTGATATCAAAGAGGTCGAGTTTACACCTACTATAGAGGGCTATAAGTGTCACTACCTTGTTGGTAAAGTTGACTATGATGTACATTCATTTTGTTAAGGTTGAGTACTTTAGTGAAGGGGTCCAATTGTTTTCCTAGTGTAGGGGCCGAGTTGCTGTTTGAAGAGGGTTGAGTGTCTTGATTTGTCTTTATTCAAGCTGATGGAAGAAACCAATGACATCATATTGTTGGAACATACCCAAGTTCTTCATTTTATTTCTTTGTAAAGTTCATATTAGATTATAAACTTGGAATTACATTGTTGTTACAAGCTTCTTCCATGGATTGTATATTTTCTAAGTGAAATATAAATTACATGTTATTGGTTTGAAGTCTTTATCAATCTCTTTTGGGCAAAGTGCATCTCTATTTGGAATTAAAAACATCAAAATTGCATGTACATGCAGACTAATTAACGAAATACCTCAGTGACAAAACACAACCAAACTTGGAAATTTTAGTGGGATTTTTTAGATATTCCTAGGGGGTTATCTTACAATGGTATCTAAGCATTGTATTTGACTATTGTGTAGTTAAGTAATTTGATGAGTAATGAAGACCATCAACTTATCACCTACAGGAGGAGATTCAAGTGTAGAGAACCCAACCTAATTGGGAGGAAGAAGAGGAAAGAGGTTCCATAAGAATAAGAAGAGGGATAAGTATGGTTTGAAAAGGATGAGGCAGCCATGGAAGATGGGGAAAACCAATAATTTAACAATCTAATTGGCATTCTAAATGATTTAGCTAAGGGAAATAAGGATATGATGGAGTTGATGGGAAAATTAACCAATAACAAAAAGGGGGAACAACAAAATAAGGAACATATTAATGGTGAAGGGTATAACAGTAAAGAAGGTGTTCATGCATGTACCACCATGAAAATCCACCCACATATATAAAAATTCATCTAAACCCACTTTACCACATTTTTTAGATGAGGCAATAGTAGGCCAAATGGTTCCATTAGATCACGAGGAGCATTTTGGGGCATATTTGGAGTATAGGAGGTAGGGGAAATACTTTCAAGTTTCCATGACTTTCATAGACTTCTGCAACCTAAGATGAAAAACAAGCCTAAAGGAACCAAGATGTATATGATGCATAACTAGGAGCTTCATAAGACACTAAGGAAACTGAAGATCCTATGTTTTCATGGATCCTCAAAGTGTTTAACTAGATCATGGGATTAGAAGCTGAACACATATTTCCATATCCATCAGATGATAGAGACATGTTCCATTAAGTTGGCTACCTTACATTTGGATGATGAGCCCCATGAATGGTTGTACCATGGATTAGTGATCTCTTTTCATGCTAGAATAACCACATATGATGAGTTTACATAGAAGCTCATTGAACATTTTGATAATAAGGACCTATAGATTCACTTCTGAGAGCTAGCACAACTCAAGCACACTAGCATGTTGAATTTTGAGTAGCTTGGGAGGTACTCCAATCCCTAGGGTTTAGGGTTTGGAGGTTGGAGCACCACAAGAGTTACTTGTGGAATTGGAACCCAAGGTTGGGGTTTTTCACCCATCGATGTTTGGACCAAAACCTTGAGACATTTTGGAAATGTGATGGATGGAGATGATAGAGGACAACAAGGAGAATCCAACGCTTCAAGAATCATCAAATTCCGAGATGTCCTTGATGAGATATGAATTTTTGAAGTTGACGATGAATTTTTGGGTGTTTAAGTCATGTAAGCTTGAAGTGAAATTAGCCAAAAGTCATGTCTCTTCACTAATTCGTTGATCCCTTCTAAAGTGTGTAAATTGAAGGTGGATGGAATCATTTTAGAGATAAAATAGCATCAAATCATCATCATTTCATATTTGAGATGGCCATAGGAAAATAAGGACAAAAGATGGAGGTTTAAGGTTGTTTTGGGCATGTTTCACCTTTATCATAGGTCCAAGTTTATTGTTGGATCAGGTTGCATAACCGAGAGGGGTTATAAGGATTGTTTGAGGTGCAGTTTTGCTAAAGGGTACCTCTGTTTGAGGGCCACAGAGGGTAGTCTCCTTGCACGGGGTTAAAAGGCCTAGTTGAAGAGTGTTAAGGGTTGTTGTAGGGTGTCATAGAGATATGGAGGAGTTCTAGAGAGCTAGGAGAGGGATGGGAGGCCTAATATAAGTCAATACTCTTCCTAGATCATAGTCCTAAACAACAGGAGCAAGGTACAACGGGACCACATCTATAGAAGGCTAGTTGTGCAAGGTTATGGGGGTTGTAACAGTGAGTCACAAGCCCTAATTAGGAGCAACAAATTATAGCAGTAAAAAATCTCTGAAACCAAGGTATGTTATGATGTGTTTGGGTTGATTTGGTGTTAGGGAGGATGTCCTAGTGTGGACATATCTGTAGCAGCCTTTGGGAGCCATTTGAAGGGCTTAACTTAGTGGTTAGAAGCCCCTTCTAGGAGTAGATTTCACAGTGGAGTATTGGGATTCATTAGATTGGTGGAGGGTAGGGTGTTGATGACCCAAATTAGCCCTTAATGAGCAGTCATAATGAGAGCTTGATAGCTGAAGGTTGTGTGAAGCATGGAGCCTAATGTGTAGCTCTTTGATGGATGAAAGAGACTATTAGAATAGCAGAATGGAGCTTAGGCATTGGCCAGGCTAGAAGAGCAGATTGGATAAGCCCGTGTCCTAGAGACTCTATGTGTTGTCCTTTGATGGACTAAGGGGAAGCTAGAGAGAAGAATGAGAGTGAAGGACTAAGAGGACGAGATAAGACATAGAGACTGCAACGATATTGTTAGTGTATCTTGTAATCTTCTACTTATGGATAATTGAGGGTCATTATCCCTTATATGGGAGCCCTAGAAATTTGTATTATATGTTGATCAATATAATGAAGTTGGGTTGAAGTTTGTAAAAATTTCTATATACTTGTGCATGTATTATTTACTGCTTTATATTTTTTCATTGTGAAAAGTAGCTTTGTTGATATTCTTGGTTTGGTAGTGTTAGAGATTCTAAGATTCTATGCTAGACCCAAGATCATGGAAATTCAACATGCCAGTCAAGAATGATATATCTCAGATTTTCATAGACTGGCAGTGATGGTCATTGATATATTCGATGCTTGGTTAGTGATGCTATTTTTTTAGGGTTTATTTGAACATTTGTGAGGTTGGGTAAGGCTTACAAGCCTGCCACTCTACAGGATGTAGTCAATAGAGAAAAAGACATGCAAGATGATGTTCCTAAAAGTATATTTCCTCCTAAGCCATCATCCCCAAGAAGAACAAATAAGTTAAACCATTTCAAAAGGAGTGTACCGAGAAACCAATGTGGATGAAGAGACCCTAAAAGAATTGATGAGGGAAATTCTATGTTCTAGCTGTCAAGATCCTTAAGCACTAGGACACAAAGGTACAAGGAAAGACAAGATTGATAAAACCCATGACATTAAGGGTTTATTTAGATAATGACAATGATAAGGAGGAAGAGGAGTTGGTACATGAACAGGGACACCAGAAAACAAGTGAGGAGAAATCACAGGCTAGGGATAAAGGACCTATTAATGCATCCATGTCAAGACTTCCTAGGTACCACATATTCAAAATCAAGAGGTTTTTGTTGGGAGATAAGATGAAAATGTGATTGAAAGTGGGGCATCCAATAAATTTATAGACGTAACCATGGTGGATCATAGGGATATTTTGATAGAGGAGTTTTAGGGCTTCATAATGGTAATATTAGGTGGAAATCATATGGGGTGCACTAGGTGGATTCCCAATCTAAAAACAATCATGAGAAATTACACACTGACAAATGAATTTTTGTGGTGGATGTATTGAATACCAATGTTTTACTCATATTATAGTCATTGTATTCCATTAGGCGGCACACTACACATCAGAGGAGTATGGAGATGAATTTCACGTACCATGATGGAAAAAAGGTAGTTTTGAAATCCATGCATAAGTATTCCCCCAAGATAGTTTCATCTCATAGTATGGAGGCAATGTTGTGGCATGGAGACATAGAATGGGAAATTAGATGTTATTTTCTAAATAGAAGCCACGAAATCAACCTCAAAAATATCTAGAGGATATCTAGGCATTTCTCCAAAAACATTAAAACATATTTGGAAATATTCCTCTAGGTAGACCACTAGATAGAGGATTTGAGCATGTCAAAGAGTTAGAGGGTGTTTAGGAAGTCATAACTAGCCCTTACTATAATCCTAAGGTATACAAGGATGATTTTTTTCCACTGGAAAAATCTGTAATATTTCATTAAATATGAAAGATTACATATGTAGATGCTTTAAAGCATATGCCTTGATTCACTGTTTGTCTGTACATTTTCTCAAAAAAGCATATCTATACTGTTTGTTTTTCTGTTAACAGTTCTCTGTATGCTGTGTAAAATTTTGATGCCATTTTTGGCATCCTTCAGTCTATACAAAAAGATTATACATAATATACTGTCATTTATAATAACTGCTGTCAAAAACTGCGAGTTTATTTATGTCGCATGTAGACCCGCTGTAGGATAAGTCGGGTCTATATATGGGCGGTGATAAAATTTCCGTTCCTGCTGATCCAAAAACTCTGTGATTTCCCATAATCCATTCTCCATCAACGCGGCCTCCTTGGAAAGTTTGTCAGCATCCTGGTTATGTTCCCTGTAGATATGAGATACATGGATTTGGTTAAAAGCTTCTTTGAACTGAAAGACTTCATCAAGTATGACATTTAGTGTGTGCGAGTGACATGTAGATATTCTATTGATCCAATTTGTGACAATCTGAGAATCTCCAAATATGTTGATGCTGGTGCAATGGTGACTTAATGCAAAGTGCAGCAGATGACGAAGGGATATGAGCTCAGCAAAGTTATTTGTTCCGGCGCCCAGGCCCGCTTTGATGTGGTAATAATGGTTCGCGGATTTGTGAAGGATGATGCCCCCCCCGCAGCTTTGTGCATTTGCTGCACCATCAAAAAATGCCCAAGGGGTATCTTGATCGATATTTGGAGGAGGTTTATGTCTGCGCTGTTTTCAGGGTGGCGGATCTGGAAGTTCATTGTATGCAGTGATAATGCCAGCTTCTATGAGTGGCCAGTGTACCTCCCGATCTTCGAAGATCATTTTGTTCCTGGTCCTCCAGATGGACCAGTTAACAATGATGGGTAAGTTCACGGCCTTCGTGCCCTTGTTTATGTTGCCCCATTCTACCCAGGTATTGATAAGATCTGTTCCATTCCATTCCCCTGAGTATTGTACAAATGGTTTAATGTTTTTCCAAACTTTCTGTACAGTGTTGCAACGCATGAAAAGGTGTTCTATAGATTCGATATCGGATTTACACAGCACACATCTCGTTGGCCCATATATAGCCCGGCGCATGAGGTTTTCTCTTGAGGGTATTCTATTCCGGAGGACGCACCATGTGAATAGTTTTGATCTGGGCGACGCTGATAACTTCCAGATTTGTTGCCACCATCTATCTAGTACCTCCGGTTTCCTCTGTATGATGATTTGTTTGTAGCCCTCTTTTGGAGTATATATCCCACTTTCTGCCTGTTGCCAAATGAGTTCATCTGGTCCCTCCACAATTCTGATATGAGATTCAGTGAGCGCAGCACAGTATTCTTGCCAGATTATGTGCCATCTTTGCGGGAGGTCTAGCTGGATGGCAGTCTTCCATGCCTGGTGGAATAAATCGGATCCCTCTTGGTCTGCTATCTGAGCAATCACCCTGATACCTTGAGAAGTGAGAAATTCAACCAGGTCTTGTGGAAGCCGATGTCTCCCCCCGCAACCACTCCAGGGGTCTATTCCTATTCGGGCTCTGCTTCCGTTCCTTATACGCCAAACAATATTGTTCCTAATGAGAGGAAGAGAGTGCAGAACGGCTTTCCAAATTGAGGAGATGCCAGATTTGTTCCAGTTGGGTAGCCTAGCCCATTCAATAGAGTTGAGGGGCCAGATGTACTTATGGAAGGTGATGTCTGTCCATAGGCTATGTGTAGTCAGCAGAGCCCAGCCCATTTTGGCTGCCAGAGCGCTAGCAAAAGATGCTAGATCCTTCAAGCCCCAGCCACCCCATTTCTTGGGCAGTGCTATCTTGCTCCAACCAATCCATGCGAAAGTGCGTTTCTCTTCATTGCCTGCCCACAGATATCTGTTGCAGAGTCTCTGGATCTTTGCAAGGATATTCCGGGGGATCCAAGCGAGTGCCATCCAAAAAACCGGAGTTGCTTCTAAGACTGATTTGATCAGTGTTAGTCTTCCTGCTCTGGAGAGATATCTGAAGCACCAGCATGATATTCTCTTTTCCACTTTGGAGACCAACCAAACCCAATCTGCTATTTTTTGGTTAGTGGGTTTTAGCCAGTAGCCAAGATATTTAAGACCCCGATCCAAGGGCTGAGTGGAATATGGGAAAGCTTGTCTGGCTGAGAAGGATTCATTGACAGTGGTGCCCACCAATGTGATGGTAGACTTTTCCTTGTTTACCTCCATCCCGGTGGCATGTGCAAACAGTTTTAAGATTCTGTTGAAAGTTGATGTGTCCTGGACACTGCCATCTAGGAGTATAAGGACATCGTCTACAAACAGTAGATGAGTAAGATAGCACTCCTCTGTAATTTTGAGTCCCCTGATGGTTCCTTCCCTTTTAGCAGAGATGATGAGGCGGCTGAGGGCTTCCATAACCAGAAGGAAAAGCAGAGGGGATAGAGGGCAACCCTGTCGGAGTCCTCTCTCCGAGTGGAAGAAGTGAGATGCAGCTCCGTTAATCAGAATACTATAGGTGGGGGAAGTGATGCAAGCCATAATCCAAGTGATGAGCTGATGAGGGAACCCCAGATGAATAAGAATCATCTTGATATAGAGCCAGCTGACTCGATCAAAAGCCTTGGAGAGGTCGATTTTGAGGAGAATGCATTTGAGATGCTTGGTCCATATGGAGTGTATGGCTTCCTGTGCAGAGCCTATGGCTTCATGAATCTGTCTGTTTTCCAAGAAAGCAAACTGCTGTGGAGCAATATGCTTTGACAAGATGGGCCTGATCCTGTTGGCAATGATTTTGGAGATGATTTTATAGAGGACATTGCACAGTGAAATGGGTCGAAAGTCAGCAAAGGATGAAGGGGAGTCCGACTTAGGGATGAGTGCAATGAATGTGGAATTTATGGCATGGTAGAGCTGTCCCGAGGTTCTACTCTCCTCCACGACCTTCAGGATGTCTTCACCAATGATGTCAAAGAAAGCCAGATAGAACTCAATGGTCCATCCATCTGGGCCTGGACTCTTTTCCTTTTGAAACCACTTTATGGTGTTTTCGAGTTCTTCCATGGTAACCGGATCAGTGAGGGCATCCATATCTTCATTGTTTACAAACCTAGGAAAATGTGAGGCCACATTGATGATTTCGGCTAGGTTTGTGCCCTCAGGGTTCTTGAAAATGCCTTTGAAGTGCGATGTGCCTAGGTGGGAGAGCTTGTTGAAAGAGTCCGCCAGACCCCCATCCGGGATGGGGAGATTCCAGATGGTATTTGCCACTCTCCTCCCTTTTGCAAAGTTATGGAAGAATCTTGTGTTCTCATCCCCAGCTTTTAGCCAGAGTGCCCTGCTCCTCAGCCTGATCGATTCCTCCCTGAGCTTGAGGATACTTTGCTTTTGCTTCTCCAATTCTACTAGGCGGGTCTTGTTCTCCACAGAGATGAAGCCCAAGTTGTTCTCATCCAATAGGGCTTTAATGTCATCTTCCACCGTGATGAGCAGCTCATCTTCCTTTGCCTTTTTCGTTTTTGCCCACTCTATCACAATATGTTTGAGTTCAGTTAGATTTTTGACAAAGCCCCTTGCCATCGAAGATTCTCGGCTGATAGGGTGGGCTTGCCAGTATTCCGTGACAATTTTGGAGAAGCTAGGATCCTGGAGCCAGAGGTGATTGAACTTGAAAGGAGCTTTTGGTTTTGGGTGGGGACCCAAGATCTCCATTAGAATTGGAGAGTGATCCGAAATACCCCCAGCTCCTACCCACTGCTTATAATGATGAAGTTGGTGGACCAGCGTTCCTTTCATCAGAAAACGATCTAGCCTTCGAGCCAGAGCTGCAGTCCCAATCCTGCGATTTCTCCATGTTGGGAGAGGGTTCTGCATTGGGATGTCGATTAGATCATGTTGTTCAAGCAATCTTCGCATAAAATCTGTTAAGGGATCTGCTTGTGCAGAGGATCCCCATGACTCCCGAAACCCCATTGAGAAGTTTAGGTCACCCCCCAGGATTATATGCTCCGGAGTCATCAGACTCCTACTGAGAAGGTTTCTCCAAAAACCTTCTCTCTGCTGACAAGGCCCGTAGATGTTGAAGATGCGCAAAGACATGCCCAGGTCCATTGAGAAGATGTCAGCTCCCATAAAACCCTGTCCTCCCCAGGATGAGTCCATTCTAATGGATTTTGGGTTGTAGCCCATGGCCAGTCCGCCTGATCTGCCCATGGCATCCAGCCCGATGAAATGCCATCTAGGCGATATAGCACTCAGGGAGTGTGTTATGGCCTCTGCAGGACCTAGGGTTTCCTGGAGAAGAATGATATCCGGCATTTCGACCTCAAAAAGTCGCTTAAGTGCTTGTTTTTTAGGGGAACTAGCCAAACCCCTGCAGTTGAAGGAAAGGCACTTCATGGGGGACCCCGATGTAGGGGGTTTTTTGCTCTAAGGGCCCCAACAATGGTGGATTGACGTCCAGAAGCGACTTCCGCCCCAGCACGCCGGATAGCTTTGTTTAGATTTGATTTCCGACCCCTGGTGGAAGAGGGTCCCTGGTCTAAAGGAACAATGCCCAGCCCATATTGGGCATCAGATGATGCAGAGTGTGAGGTTCGGGGGCGGAGGGAATAATGGTGAGGGGGCTTTGATCCGGAGGGAGACTCAGGTGGAGGGGATGAGGGAGGAGAAAGTGCGAGAGTGAGGGAAGGCGGAACAGTGGAAGTAATCTGAGGGGGCGGTGGAATCGTGCAATGTGCCATTGAGAATGAGTTGGAGTTTAAAAATTCAGATGAAAGAGTAGGAGAGATAGAGGGGGGAGAGAGATTTGTACCCGAATATTGAGCAGCTGCAGCAGCTGCCCGAGCCCGCGTCATAGGGGGAGAGGATGAGTCCTTGTTGATTATCGCTGGATTATGATGAGCTCCTTGGGGTGCCGAGACTCCTTGCACTGGCGGTGGAATATATGGCGCAGTCCTTCTGGGCGCGATAGGAGTGATCTTTGGAGGACTGTCCGGGCGCTTGATTAGAGGGCAATCTTTATATAGGTGCCCCACTTGGTGACACCGGTTGCACCGGAATGGGACTCCTTCATAGTCCAAGATCTGAATACGCCTGTGCCTCCCCCATTGCAGAGTGATATCCTCCTCTAATCCTTCCCTGGTATCAAGATGTACCAAAATGCGAGCCACTGTTTTCTTGCGGGTGTCAACATAGGATCGGTCGTGATCCAGATAAGTCCCCAGAGCATTTCCAATCTTGATGAAGGCCTCTTCGTTCCAGTATTGACGGGGAAGCCCCGACAGTCTTACCCACAGTGGCCCTGCAGCAATTTGCTCTCTCTCAGGATCAAACAATGGGGTCCATCTTTTTAACAGTACAGGAGCCGTCTCGATGTGCCAATATCGCTCGAGAACTGCATTCGTGTGCCCTTCATTAGCAAAGTGGAGGGAGAACCATCCACGTGGGAGAACCTCTACCTCCGGTAGCTGTGGAAGCAGGGTTCCCCATATCTCCTTAACCCAGCGTAGCAACCGATCCGCCGTGAATGTACGCCCTCGCACGTGACCCACCAGAACTGTGCAAGCTAGAGCCATAGTTTCCTCAAAGCTTGAAGAGTTGCCGAAAGAGACAGTGATGTCTTTCCTGGTAGCCCTAACACACTTCGATTTCTGCTTCTTTGAGCGAGGAGCAGACGGATGATCAGAGAGTGGGTTTGATGTTCCAGCCTGGGTGGGCTTATAGGGATTTGAATTTAAAACCGGCGTTCCAAAGCATCCAGAGGGTTTTGGCCCATTGATCGGGGGGGGATTTGATGAAGTTGTCTTCTGTTGTGGTGGAACCCTCGGCTCTTCTTGTGCGATTTGCGGATCTGTTAGCGGCGATGGAAATTCTTCAAGAGTCAAAGAAACAGGAGGTGAGGATGCGAGAAGAAAGGCGGTACCAGGCGAGAGTGGCGGCGCCTCTAGTCCGTGGAAAGATGGAACAGTGTCCGGCAATGAGACCACCGGCCGGAAGTCCAGTCCTGGAGGAACCTCTGTGGTCGGTGATGCATATCCCGAAGGAGCGAAATTAGGGTTTGCGAAAATCGTCTGACCAACCAACGGATCCTCGGAATAGTCCACGAGGTCCGTTTCCCGTTGTTCCTCCATGCCGGACAGCGACCTTTGTTCCCTGAAACCGTCGATCTGTCAGCAGCTCCGGAACCCTAGCAACCGAAACCCTGATCCTGTGGTCCTGTAACAGCGAATCTGTTTTTACCCGAAACCTTCGCGGTTTAAGATAATGCGCGGCGTCAGAGCCATTTCACTCCTCCTCCCTCCAGGTATACAAGGATGATATTGAAAGGACCATCAAATATTTTTTGTAGTTGGCCACATTTTTCATAATTCTATTCCCTTTACTTCTTCGGCAGTGTTGTCCATGAAGAAAGATGGAACCTTTAGGATGTGTATCAATTATCAGGAATTTAATAATAAAACAATCAAGAACAGATATTTGATTCCAAGGATTGATGAGCTTATGGATGAAGTGAAGGGAGCCAAATACTTCTCGAAGATAGATCTTCACTTTGGCTACCATCAAATGAGAGTCTGGGAACATGATATCTCGAAGATTGATTTCCGATGCCATTATGGGCATTATGAATTTTTGGTTATGCCATTTGGGTTAACCAATGCCCCTGCTACATTTTAGTCCTGCAAGAACCATGTGTTCAATAAAAAATTGCATAAGTATTTGTCAGTTTTATTTGATGGCATATGCATTTATAGTGAGACTTGGGAATATCATCACAAGCATTTGGACTAGGTGTTGGGAATCCTAAAAGAATAGCATCTCTATGAAAAAGAGTCCAAATGTGAGTTTGGTATGACTAAGATGCCTTATTTGGGGCATGTGATCAGGGAAATGGGGCCCAGATACACCAAGATAATTTAGGGCAATCATCGAGTAGCCCAACCCAAAGAACGTGATACAATTAAAAATATTCCTATGACTATACACCTATCACAGGAAGTTTGTTAATGGTCGTCATAGTTGACAACACTTCTTATATGCCTCACCAGGAAGGGGGATTTTTTTAGATAGAGGAGGCACATCCCCTTTGAGAAGATGAATTAGTTGATGAGTTAATGTCTTGTGCTAGCATTACCAAACTTCACTCAACCATTTGTGATTGAGTGTGATGCATCAAGGATAGGGATAGGAGTCATGTTGATGTAGAATAACCATCCCATTGCTTTTGAGAGTCAAAAACTTAGGTAATATGAGTGGAATTATTTCATATATGATAACAAGATGTTGGCCATCATGCATGCACTGACCAAGTTCAAATTGTACTTGGTGGGGAATATATTTAAGGTAAAAATAGATCACAATAGGCTAAGGTTCTTCATGGAGTAGAAAGAATTGAGTGAGAATAAAAAAAATGGATTAGTAAGCTTCAATACTATGATTTCGAGATTGAGTATGTTAAGGGAAAAATCAATGTGGTAGATGATGCCCTTTCTAAAATTCCACCCACTCTCTCTTTGATGGAAATTTCAACTGACTAGAAATATCTTCTACGAGTGGATTACTCCAAGAACAAATTTACTTGTGAGATCCTTTATGGGATGATTAACGATAATAGGTACCATGTCAAACATGAAATTATTTATTACAAATATAAAATCTACCTGGTACTAAAGTCTACTTAAATAAAAGATCATGCAAGAAATGTGCATCTCACCACTGGTAGGGCATCTTGTGTACTTTGAAAACTTATAGGAAGATTAGGGAAAGATTCACATGGAAGGGCCTTAAGATATATGTATTGAGATTTGCTATGGAGTGCAACATCTTCCAATAGGATAAAGCAATGCACATTCATCTTGCAGGACTACTTCAACCACTTCCCATACCAAATTAAAAATGGGAAATCATTTCGATGGATTTCATTATCGGGTTATCTTACGTGTAGGGGAAGGTCTAAATTTATGTGGCGGTTGATTGACTCATGAAGTTTTCACACTTCTTCATCATATATTTCTGATATTCGTCATAATAGGTGGTAGAGTTATTTTTCAGAGAGATATTCTGAGAGCATGGGCTACCAAATACCATTTTCAATGGCAAGGACAACAAGTTCATGGGGGGGATTTTTGCAAGAGTTGTTTAGGTTGGTTGGGACAAAGTTAACGTCAAGTACTAGTTACCACCCAAAAAATGATGGGAATACTAAGATAGAAAACAAATGGCTAGAGGGTCATATGGTAAACTATGTGTTGAACCAAAAAAAAGCTTGAACAAAGTGGTTTCACTTGGGAGAGCATTATTATAACACCAGTTATCATATGTTGATTGGTAAGTCTCCCTTTAGATCCTTGTATGGATATGATGCACCAAAATTTATTAGGTGTTTAGAGACAGTAGGGCACCTATAGGTAAGTACTAGATTTAGGAGAGACAGGACATAGTGCAACTCCTAAAAGATAATTTGTAGATGGCTCAGAATAAACAAAAGATTTATGCAGATAGGCATCAGTTGGAGCATATATTTGAGGTTGGAGACCTGGTATATCTTTGCCTACAACCCCAATGAAAATCCTCACTTAAAAGGAAGGGGGAAGAGAAATTGAACCTAGACTCTATGGACCATACCAAATTGTGAGACACATAGGAAAGGTGGCCTATGAGTTGGAGCTTCCAAATGGGTGTAAGATACACAATGTATTCAATTTTTTGATGCCTCAGGAAGGCCTTGGGGAAACAAATTGTCACTTCTACTAAGTTTCCACCATTGTATGAATAAGGGGAATTGATTCTAGTCCCAAAGGAAATTTTGGAGGTAGGGGAGAGGAAGCTAAGAAATAGGACCGTTAAATAATACCTAGTTAAATTGAAATATTTTCCAGTCAAAGACACCACATGGGAAGGAGAAAAAGTTCTCCAACATCTCAGATTGAATTTTGTTGAAGGACAAGCAATCTTGGGTGGGGAGGATTGTAATGTCTCTGTCTACTTAGGAGGCATAAAGGGATGATGACGCAATTATGTTCATGTAGGATAGGATGAGAAAATTAATCAAGGGAACACAATTCACCTAAAAGAGAACCTTATAAAAGTTAAAGGGGGGAAATGGGGACATGGATCCTAGGGTATCGAAAAGTCAATTTTAAATTATAAAGTGAGAAAACCCACTAAAGTGAATTTACTAATAAAATAAAAGGTAAAAGGATGACAAAAGAGTCAAGTGAGTTATAGAAATGTGAAAATGAGGAGTACCTCCTCAATCTTCCATTCACTCACTTGAAAGCTAGAAGTTTGGAGAGCTCTTGATAAAGAGACTAGGGTATTTGGAAACCCTCATTCTAGTTGTTGGTTTCAGTGTTGAAACTATACACCTTGGCTAGTATTGGAGCGAAATAACTTAGATTTTGACGCTGGGCTTAATTGTTGATAGAGAAGAGGGAAATACAGAAATGGATTAAGTTTTAAAGACATTATCAGTTGATGAGTTTCTAAGAAATATTGTAGGGCCAAATTACATCTCTTTGTTGCAGTAATATGACCAAGTTTGCCTCTACTATTAGTTGGTCGATTCAACTTTTCTATGGGGGTCATGTTCTACTATTTTAAAGAGGCCAAGTTCCATATTTGTGTGTGCCTAGTTCAATAATTAAAGAAGGGTTGAGTTCATCTTTGTGTGTTGGTCAAGTTGGTGGAGGGAGTCACTGTTGATCTGGTTGATTTTGTCATCTTAAAGGATGCTGATTTTTTCTATCAAAGAGGTTGAGTTTACACCTGCTATAAAGGGCCATGAGCCTCACTACCTAGTTGGGCAAGTGGACTATGATGTACAATCATTTTGTGGAGACTGATTACTTCAGTGAAGGTGTTGAGTTATTGTCCTAGTGTAGGGGCTGAGTTGTTGCTTGAAGAGGCTTGAGTGCCTTTCTCTGTGTCTATCCAAGATGCTAGAAGAAATCAATGACATCATATTGTTGGAACATACCCAGGTTCTTCATTTTCTTGCCTTTTAAAGTTCATATCATATTATAAACATGTAATTGCATTATTGTTACAAGCTTCTTTCATGGATTTTATATTTTCTAAGTGTGATATAAATTACATGTTGCTAGTTTGAAGTCTTTATTAGTCTCTTTTTGGCACAGTGTATCTCTATTTGGAATTTAAAATATTAAAAGTGCACCTACAATCATGTACATGCAAATTGTTTGACAAAATACCCCAGTGACAAAACTCAACCAAACTCAAAAAATTTAGTGGGATTTTTGAGATATTCCTAGGGGGGTATCATACAGCTAATCCATGATATTATAAGGAAATTTATTTATAGGCATGTTCATGGAAAAGTGGGAGTAAATATTCATAGTTAAAAGGCTTGTTATATATATATATATATATATATATATATATATATATATATATGGCCATAACTAGCACAACCATATAAATGGAATGGCTAATAAGTGTTGATAGGCATCAATTTTTATTTTTATTTATTTATTTATTTTTTACGGGTGGTTCACAGACACTGGGTGGCTGCTACATGCACGAAAAATCTGGTCAGATCAACCTCAAAGGGAACCTTTTAAAGCTCGCCGACCATACTAGCAGGGCCTAACCCCAAGTGTGTCGAGGAGAATTGACCCTGTGACCTCCCGATCGATGAGATACTTAACAACGAGGACTCGATCAGTTGAGATAACCCTTGGAGCTTCAATATATAATAAATATAAAAACATTATTTCATGACATACCTTACATTCCTAAAATAAATAAATAAATTATAACTTTATTTTAAATTAACAAGATTTTTAATCATGGAGATTCCAAAATAAATAAATAAATTATAACTTTCTTTTAAATTAACAAGATTTTTAATCATGGAGATTCTTAATTTGTAAATAGGATTTGCTACAACACCACAAGTGAATACCATGACTTATCAAGATGATGTGCCCAAAACACATAACTCATTTTATATGTCCCTTCTTCATAGGATTATTTTTAATTAATCAATATAATTAAAAGAAAAAAATGGCATAACTACTTTAGAGTAAAATATCAATCTTTAATCATAATAAGTATAATAAAAGAGAGATGTGTAGTTCATAAATCCTTAGTATAAAAGTAATATGTGGCATTTAAAATATTAATAATAAAAAATAATTCGATGTAGGTATTGATATGTGTTCAAAAATATATTAATGACAAAAAAACATTTTAATATGACAAAGTAAACCATAAATAAAATATATCAATGTTAACTATTTATATATTATATAAAGTAATTGAAAAATAAATAAATTATTGTGTTTAAAACATTTTAGATAGTCTCACTATTATAGATTTTGGTCATTTTTTCAGATATATTTTTGGTCACTTCTGTCTAAATTTTGGCGAAGATTTTTTTTGAATGGCAAGCTTAAACTCTGTAATCTACAAAATATAAGTGTCTAAGGGGATTTTCAAGGCATTGAATCCATTTATGCATTCAAAAATTCAAATTATATATATATATATATATATATATATTAATATTGTTTAACTATTACCTGTCAATTCTATATTAAACCTTTAAATAATCACAAATCTCAAAACACATAGAATAAAAACTCTCTCCATATGGAGTTATTAACTTGTAACATTGATAGTTCCAATATAAATCCACCTTTTATTAATAAGAATTGAAGAATTTTATTCGTTTATGATTAACATAAAAATATTTCATTTTCTTTCTCTATATGTGCAAAATTGATATTAAAATACTTATTTAATATTAATATTGATATTCATGTACTTTATTGAAAGCGCACATTGAAATGATTTTAGATAGTAAGGGATTTAGATGTCTTCCTTGTAGCGGAAAGTAATACGAATGCGCAATATTTTGGATATAGAAGACATAGTGGAGTGTTTTTTTAATTAACTAAAAGTTGAAAATGATATATTTTAACTTTAACAAGGAAATAACTAGCAATTTCCCCTAAATGTGAAAAGGTATACCGAAGGAATAACATATTTGGAACTCGATTATTTTGAAAAACCAAATCACTAAACATTAAAAACTCTTATTTCTAATAAAGTAAATATTATATAAAGGTCAATAAGGCCAATGACACATTCCCTAGGCTGCACAATGGGTTTGGCCTCTCTAAACTCACTTTCCAAATTTCTGTCAAAATATTTGCCGACCCTATATCGTTCCAACATCCATTCACCAATTTCCTATCCTTCCAAATTTCATTGATATGTCTTCCATTCATTGGAGTTTTGGTTCCATTTTAAAATGGAGATGTTTAACTTCTATGCAAGTTTCAAATCTAGTAAGAAATTTGTTAGCATGACATTTGGTGTTAGATAGAAGTAGTCGACAAATTTGTTTTGTTTAGTTTAATGGAGATAGGGAAATAGTCTGCAAATTTGTTATTGTTTTTTTATTATTATTAAAAGGTATTTAAAACTATTAAAAGTGTAGCTTCCAATCTTCTGGAAGTTCGAGAAAATTAATATACATTTTTTGAAGATAAGCAACAAGTTAATTGAAGTTAAATATAATATTCCTATATGAATAGGAAATAAATAATTTAATGGTTAGCCCATGTTTAAGGCCCGGGTCTACTGGAAGACATATAGTTACTCCATTTTCATTACCCAACTAACCCATGCATATATATTGACTTATTATGAGATGCACAGTACCATTCACGTGCATTTAACATTGTTAAAATATGCCCCATGATTTAAGAGAATGAAGTTCGTTGTTACAGTTGTAATTTCTAATCCACCATGGATGGTATTTGTTTGCACCAAGTAATTCTATGAAAATGAAACAAAAATGATAATTTCGAGTCAATACTAATCTTGGCTTTATTATTCTATTAATAATTGGATCTACTAATTCAAACGAAAATTCAGTTGATGGGATCAAAAGTTTTATGGCATGGTAAAAATCCTTCAATATATTCTGTGGTATTGGAGACTGGAAGACTAAAATTTCCTAGGAGTTGAGAGAAACAAAAAAATTGGATCAGAAGTTTTATGTGTGGACTTGTTTTGTAGTAAAAAAAATTGCAGCACCAACGAGAAGAAATTCCCTGCCTTGGTCTTCGAGACACAGAACTGTGGCAACATAAGTCGTAATTACACCAATCATTGGTAAAGAAGGGGGAACTGTAGCTAGGAGGACCAAGCATTTAATTGTTCCATCTTCGTAGACTCTCACCATATGGGGAACCTTGATGACTATAATATATAAGGATGATGACAACGACTCCATAGGCACATGGCATAGGTTTTGGTGTATCTACAGTTGAGTTATGATGAGACCAAAGCAAGCTACATTTTCAATTAGATTTCCAAGGTGTGGAACATTGTTCACATAATGAAGCAAACTCATTATTAACACATTCCTCTTCCCCGGCATTGTGATCTGAAAATGGGGCACTAAAAGGCTTCTTATCAGGCTTACAAGAACCTCTCCCACTCCAAAGCTTATATATTCCCAAGATCTATTCTTATGCTTGACAATTTGTGGAATTAAAAGAACTTGAAGTAGGTGTATGCTTTTGATTGCCCTTAACTGTTTATTTGCTTTAATTTTATTTGCTTAAAACTGATATGTAGCATATAAAAATGAAACATTGCGGCAAATAAAAATCATACACATAGCAAAAAGATGCAACAAGTAAACAAACCATAAGACAACAAGCTTAATATGGAGTTCACCCTGATATCTTGGGCTACGTCTCTGTGAGCTCTAGTCAACTCGACTAGGCTCTTTGGAATTATGGATGAATCTTTTACAAGTTCCACACTCAACTCCAATAGGTTACGACTGAACCATTGGGCTCAAAATAACATTTTTATCCCTGACCGTTTGTCTCTATGGCTCTTAGTTCTTGGCTCTGGCTCTCGGCTCTAGCTCTGGCTCTAGCTCTTGGCTCTCACAAGCTACTGGTTTTGCTTGACCTCCAAGTGATCCTCTGCTTCTGAGTCACCCCGACTCTGTAGACTGCCTCCTCTGGGCTTACACCCAGTGTTCAAGCATCTTTGAGCCCCTTGGGCTTCTCTGCACTTCTCTTGAGCATAACTTTTACTCTTTGTGTTATCAGTGCTTCGCTTGACCTCCAAGCGAATATCAACAACCTTCAGCCTCCCTGTCAATTGAGCTCCCTATGCTTTTTGTAATACAACAGTTACAGTCGCCTCCATCATTGAAGACCGACTGTTTCATTACAAGAATCCATTTACAAATAGAAAGGGATTGGTGGGCATGGCCAACCGATCATTTTGCCTCCTCTGGCCAAAATAGCCAAATAATGGAAATACACAGGAAAATGCATTGAGTTGTTTAATCAGAACTCAAAATGCATTCATTCGCATTGATAAACCTATCGGGTCTGTCTTGCCATTGCACATCGCAATCGCATAGGTGGAATACTTAAAACCCAAGAAATGGCCAAAAACATCAATACATGGGAATACACTGAAAATCTAAAAATCCGGACTTCAAATAATATGCAATCACCCCTATAAGCCTTTTGGGTCCGTCCTTTCATTGCATATCGCAATTGCATTGCGTATGGCCAAAAACCCAATACACGAGAAAATATAAAGAAATCCCTAATTCAGGATTTCAAAGTATATTCAATCACATTTATAAACCCATCGGGTCCGTGCTTTGATCGCAAATCACAATCGTTGCAGGCATGTGTCAATGACCCTTTATGTGGTTGCGATCGCCGATCGCTGATATCGGTGCATCACATATCGCAATCGCAACGGCCCAATGGACTGTGCAGGCGACATATATATATATATATATATATATATATATATATATATATATATATATATATATATATATATATATATATATATATATATATATCATCGATGCCGATCAACGATTGTAGTTGCATATCGCTCGTCGCAATGTCGGCATATCGCATTTCATCTTACCCAGGGTTCCGATATCGCATGCAGGCCTTCCTCCGATGCGATATATCAGAGATTGCTAGTCGAGGGTACTTAAGGCCTTTGGTCTAAGTCCCCCCTTTGAACCTTCCTATGCGATTTTTCCATAGAAAGCCTTTATTTCTCTTAAGTCCCATTTAATAAGAAAATGCCTCCTTTTCAAAGGACAATGGGCAATTTTCTTTTTACAATATCTCCATCTGGAGTCCGTTTTAGCCCATTAAAATTGTGTTAGATCCATAATGAAGAGATCTATGCAATGATACTATTTCCGAGAGCATCCTTTGACTTTCATTTTCCTCTATGAGGAACATTCATAGACTTAGAAGTCTATGTTAGATCCGTTGTGGATCACATTGGAAACTTGGGAGCATCAACATCTTCATTCATAATTTCTAAAATATCACCCATGCTTCTTGCCGATATGCACGAAAATACCCCAGACAATGAAGCAAATTGGGCATCGAGAATCACAAACGAACATGGAATTAGAGAGAACAGATCCCTCTTCTTGGAAGCGCACGCTAGAGCAAGCTACATATGGTCACAAATTCTAGTGGCAAATTTCATTTAAAACTTCCTGTACCCCATAATTTCCAAGATAAACTGTCTAATTAGTTTAATACTTCGCTGCTGATTGGCATCCATAAAAATCCACATCAATTCTCAAATCTATGATGCAAATCCCATCTCCAATGCCCCAACGATGTCGTGGTCCTCCTAGCGGATTGTGTATGTTTTGGGATCATTACTTTATCAATCAAAGAGATTTTGAGTGAGCAATCATCTTCAAATTATTATACAACATATCATTATGGTAGATGACAAGTAAAATTTAGGTAAAATATAGATTAGAGTAGGTAAAATAGCATAAGTTTGAACAAAATTTGGTGGTTTTGGGTGCTCTCTTATTTAAGAACTTATAGCTCTTTATGATTTCTATATTTTGCACTTGGGTACTTTTAAGTTCAGTTGTGTATGAAGAACATATGAGTTTTAAGATACTTGTTGTATCATATAGTGGGCACTGTGGATACTTGTTGTAAAATGGGCTCTACAAAATAGTTGAATTAAGACCTTGATTTTGGGGTTAGTATCCATCTCGATACCGTGTATACTGCAAAATCTGTGTAATACTGAACTGAAGCTTTGAATTTGAGGTCAAATTCCATTTGGTCACTCTGCGTACTTTAAGTTGTGAATTGGATAATGCAAAATATTGAAGCTAGGCCCTTGAATTTGAGCTTAGTCTGAAATTTTTCCTTTGGGGAAGAAGAATTTTAATTATTGTAAATGGAAGGCCTAGTTGGTCGGTTTGAAAAAGGAAAGATTATTTTGGGGCAGAATAAAGACTTGTAACTTCTTATTGTTTTTTTTTTGTGTAAATAAGCTTTTGTATTAACAAGTAAAACATATAGTACAAAACTTCTGCCGAGGCAGATTGCTGGCTGCATGGCAAGCCTTACTCAGTAGCAACAGATTGAAAAAGGAAGAGAGAGCTATAGAAGACATAGAGAGAACTAGAGCTGCCTAGAATAACACCACGCAGGGTGACTTGGTCCCAAAAAAACTGATTATCACATATCTGAAAAACACAGTAACAGAAAATATAGCAGAGTCCCACAAAGGGACAGGGAAGACTAATCATGGTTGTTGGGAGGGGTTGCATGCGCCTCTCTGTGCCTGGGGGCCTGGGCCTGGTGGATGCACGACGGACCTCCCTTCGGCGAATCAGCGGGCTTGCTATCCTTCTCAATGACTTTCTGGAGGAGCTTGATCAGAACAGAGAGCTTTTTACTAATAGAATCCATCTCCTGATGCAGAGCGCAGAGTTTAAATTCGCTGCTTTCGACCACAGCTCTGTGTTCCTTTGTCATCGTGGCTGCAAACTGCTGGAGGGTGCGAAGTTGCTCCGCCTGTTCCCCCTGAACGTCCATTGCCTTTGCCAAGATGGTCTTTATACGCCATGATTCGGCCTGAGTGCGGACAAATTGGGTTGCTCTAGTGCTGGGCGTACCAGGGTCATGCAACCAGTCGACTTCCTGGCTGAGCTGGTGATCCGAGAGCTTGGCTTCCTCTTCCTGAGCAGAGGCCTCCAAGTCTATAATTTTCCTCTTATTCCTCTGAGATGTTCTCCGCTCAAACAATTCTCGGGCTGTCTACAGATCTTTGTTTGCCGACTGATTTCGGCTGCTATTGCCCGCCATGAGAAACCTTTCGTGACTGATTCTCTCCTGGATGCAAATGCAAAAATGGAGACTCTGCCTTCTGAGCGCATGAAACATGATGCTCCAATGGAGAGCAGGAGCAAATATATAGAAATTGGCGGGGAGGTTTCGGGCTGGGGAGTGGATCGTGGTGTGATCCTTGCCTGTCCGATCACCATAAATGTTATTGTGCAAAAAATTGGAGGGGTTTTTCATTGATTGGGAATGTTTGCCTTCGCCGCCTCCTGCTCGATCTTGAGTGTGCCACGTGTCCCTCCGTCCAGCGCTTCTGCGTCGGGCTATGTCATCCTGGATCATGTTTCTGTACAAATCCCTGTAACCTGCTATATTCATGAATGCCCTCAACCGGCTTGTCCTGCGGTAGTTGTTAGGAGTTGATGGCCCCAGTCTCGTCGGCCTATCCATGTACTTGTGTAAGATTATTAAACGGAATGCTGACCTGCCCTTTCCGCAGCCACTAAATCTAAACGAGCGAGTTGAGAGCATCGGTCTTTTAAATGATGATTTTCCACCATTTGCCAACAGCTGTCCACCATTTCAGCTGGGTGTTCGATCCCGTGGTTAGCCAAGTGGTCGGCGACCGAATTTGCCTTTCTCCTTACCGCTTGGAAGATGAGGCCTTTCATTCTTCCAAGCAAATTCCCAATATTGTCTGTGACCATGGACAGGCGCCAGTGCTTCGTTACTTTGCTTATTGGAGTGCCCCTGTATATTTTCTTGGCCACTGCTATGGCTATCTCAGAGTCGCCCTCAATTACTGCGTTTTCTGTGTGATTTCTATGAAGGATTTTTAACCCCTTTTCCATTGCTGCGAATTCCATTTCGTTATTGGTGCCCTCACCCAGAGCTGTGCTGTAAATATGGAGAATTTCGCCTGAATGGTTTCGGATTATGCCTCCTATACCAGCTGGGCCCGGGTTTCCTTTCGAGGCCCCGTCGAAATTTAACTTCAGAAAACCTTCAGGGGGCCGAGTCCATCCTTTTAGCGTGCTGTTAATGTTCTTCTGTTTGGCCTGGGGGACGAGACTTTGGCCGGTGCAAATGTTGAAAGCATTTAAGATTCTCTGTTCCTCTGGCGAGATTCGTCTGGCAGGGTCGGCTTTACTTTTTACCAGAATTAATTGGCGGATGTTCTGGAATAAGGTAATTCTCAAATGTTCAAAATTCCTGTGTTCGCTTTGAAAAATCCTTCTGTTTCTTTCTTTCCACAAAGTCCAAGTAATAAAACCTGGTAGAGCTTTCCAGATATTGTTGATTTGAGGATTTTCTGAATAATTGCTTGGCCAATTGTTAATAGTGTTGTGTATGGAGTCTAAATCTCTGCTGTTTTGCTGCATGATAGCTTCTATCTCTTGCCAAATGAGGTTCGCCCACTCACATGTATTGAATAAGTGGTTCATGGTTTCAGCGGCTTGGTTGCACATAGGGCAAAAAGAAGGGCCTTCAAATCCCTTTTTCTGCAGGTTTTCCCAAGTGAGGGTCTTTCGCCGCATGAGAAGCCAAAGAAAAGTTTGAATTTTTGGCCAGAAGAGGGGGTCCCAAACCTTGATGAACCAAGATGCGTCCTCCCCCTGCTCTGTGAATTCCATCTGCCTTCTGGCTTCTTTGAGATTGAAGTTGCCATTGCCCTTCAGCCCCCATCTCAACTTGTCCTCATCTGCGGTTATTCTGATTTTTCTTTTGTTTAGGATTAGAAGCAGGTTTTGAAGGTTAATGTTTTCTTCATTAGGGTTTGCTGCGGCTGGGAGGGCCCATTCTCTCCATTCCTGATCCTGGCTATCAGGGTTCCAGTAGTGATGGACGGAGTGCTTTCCACTGTTCTGACAGTTAATTTTGTACGCTGCAAGATCTGGGTTTTCAAGCTTTGGGTGCTGCTGCCAGGAGTCTTCCCAAAAGAGGGCAGATTTCCCATTCCGGATCTCCCAAAAACTGTGTTCTTGGATTAGATTTTTATTCTTTTTTGCCAAATTCCAAATTGGGGAACCTTCTGGCAAAGCCTGAAGTCTTATGAGGTCCTGGTCTCTGCAGTTGGGAGTGTATTTCTCTTTCCAATGTCTGGCCCAGGGGAGGTTAGTCTCCTTCAGCCAGCGCCACCACAGCTTCGCTCCACCAGTATTGTTGCTAGTGTCGGGGTCGATTAGGTTTAAACCTCCAGCTAGTTTTGATTTACAGACCTTGTCCCAGGCCACGAGAGCCCATTTCCTTTTCTCTGCGCTGCCACTCCATAGAAAGGATCTTTGAATGGATCGGATTTTCTGCAGGATTGCTTTAGGCGCCGGGAGGATAGAAAGCATATATTGAGGTATGGCCTGAAGAATAGCTTTAGTTAAAACTAGGCGTCCCGCAAAATTAAGTGCCCTGTGAGTCCAATGTTTGCATCTTTTTTCCATGTTTGCTATGAGCCTTTCCCAGTGAAGCTTTTGCCAAGGCTTAGTGGTGAGCGGAGCTCCCAGATACTTCGAGGGAAGAGAACCTTTTCGAAAGCCTAGGATGCTGGTAAGATGGTTCTGAATTGAAACATGAGTATTAAAGAAAAATATAGTCGATTTGGAGTGGTTTATGTCCATACCTGATGCCTTGCTGAATATAGATAAGATGGATTTGAAAGCCTTGGCATCTTTGATCGTTGGAGAGCCATGCAGCATAGTATCATCGACAAACTGTTGGTGAGTGGTTGCAGGTGTGGAGGGGAAAGGGTGCAATCCATTAATTTTCCCTTCTGTTTTGGCTTTGTGAATATATATGCTGAGCCCTTCCATGACTATCACAAAAAGGAAGGGGGACAGAGGGTCTCCTTGCCTTATGCCGCGAGTAGGATAGAAGGGGGCCGCGGGGGAACCATTAACCAGAATAGAGAAATTTGTTGACTTGACAAGGGCGAGGATCCAGTTGATCCACCGAATGTCGAATCCAAAAGCACTTAAGGTGGCCTCCAGGTAATTCCAATTTACTTTGTCGAAAGCTTTTGAAAGGTCGAGTTGAATCATCATACCAGGGATTTTTCTGGATTGTAAAGTATGAATCATCTCCTGAGCCAAGAGGATGTTGTCCAGAATTTGTCTGCCTTCCATGAAGCCTGATTGCTCCTCTGAGATGATGTCAGGGAGGATTGGTTTAAGCCTGTTAGCAATGACCTTAGAAATAATTTTATAAATCACGTTGCACAGAGCTATGGGGCGAAACTTTTCCGGAGTTCTGGCTTCCTCTTCTTTGGGGATTAGGTCTATGAAAGTAGAGTTTAGGGCTTTAAGAATTGAGCCAGATCGTCTTGAATCTTCAACTACTTCCCATACCTCTGTTCTGACAGTTTGCCAACAAGCTTTGAAGAAGTTTATGTTGGAAATAATACTGAGAGGGGGGGTGAATCAGTATTATATAATTCGTTTAATAAATCTTCTTTATTTGTTCTTTGAATTATTTTTGCATGTCAGTACCATAAAATAATGAACATGAACAAAAGAAACAGATAGTCACACCAAAGAACACAAGATGTAAGGTGGAAACCCAATGTGGGAGAAAACCACCTGCTGCAATATGTCTCTATCTTCTTTCAAATTAGAAACTCCTTTTACAATGGTTTTGTACTGGTGCAGTCCTTTACCAGTACGCAGGCTGCAACCTGCAGAGAGCTACAACTCTCTCTCGTTTTCCAGTCTCTCCTGGAAGGGAGCTACAACCCCCTACTTCTTTTCATACAAGGACCACTTTTCATAAATTTTCAAACTGGATCCATAAGCATCAATTGATCATCAGGTGTAAGAGAATTACCCAATCAATTGTAGTAACCAGATCAACAATAATAGGACCAAACCCAGAACACAACAGTGATAAACAAAGATTTTAAGAGAAGGAAGCACCCTGCTCAACTGCTAGCCTGAGTCCGGACTCACCCTGCTCAACTGCTAGCCTGAGTCCCGGACTCACCCTGCTCAACTGCTGGCCTGAGTCCCTGGACGCACCCTGCTCAACTGCTAGCCTGCGTCCCGGACGCACCCTGCTCAACTGCTAGCCTGCGTCCCTCGCACTGAGTCTATTGAACTGCCTGCGTCCCGGCGCACCTGAACCCTTCTGCGCCTGCGTCCCGGTGCACCTGAAACTCTTCGCTCCTGCGTCCCGGCGCACCTGAACCCTTACTGCACCTGCGTCCCTCTGGGCATAGATGATTTCAAGACTTCAGAAGTAACCCAGACAATCAGATCCACAGATCTGAACATGCGCCAAGAGATCTCGGTCCATTAATAGATTCGCCTTGATTAGATCTAGACCAGATCTCACCCCATAAGATATTCAACAAAGACATACTCAAACCAAATGATCTCCTTTGCTTTATATAGGCAAGCTCCTCCTCAAATCAAGGAACAATACCACGAGCCGACACCTTAAAAACACAATACCGTCGGATAGATACCAGGAGTAAATCACAAGAAACCCCCACGTGTGCTTTTCTCTGCCTTAAAAAGTGTGCATTGGGTGGACGCACCTTCTGAACGGCTGGACTGTGTCCCTGGACGCGGTCTATGCATGGATTACCTGCGGGTATGCACTTTCTGAAAGGTGTACCTGCTTCCTTCTTAAAAGTTTCAATAAATTAAGAGATGATCATCAATCTTTGCTGCTGACATGAAGAACAGTGATCTACCACCTGAATGGCTTGCCATCAAGGACAACACCTGAACCATAATGCCAACAGTTTATAGTAAAACCATCAGGTCCGGAGCTTTATCATTTGGCATGTCCTTAACAGCCTCCTCCACCTCCTCCATAGATATCTTTCTTAACAAAGAGGCATTTTGAGCTGGAGTGATGATTTGGGGTATGGCCTGTGTTATTTCCTCTCTGTCTTCCGAACGATCTTCTTGAGATTCCTGGGAAATTTGCTTAAAGTGGCTGGTAAGCAAAGTTGAGATCTCATTGTGGTTTTGAATGACTTCTCCAGATGCATTGGTAAGCTTAAGGATTTTGTTTTCCCCCCTATAATCCATCGTCGATCTATGGAAGAACTTTGTGTTTTGCTCTCCCTCCTTCAACCATTGGATACGAGACTTTTGCTTCCAAAGGATTTCTTCCTGTTGGCAGCGAAGCTGCCATTGCTGCATAAGGATCTTTTCCTGTTCATTTGAGTCCTCCCTGTTAATCCCCGAAGCCCAGTCTTTATGAATTTGACTTAGGCGGTCTTCTATATTGTGCTTTTCCTGGAAAATATTACCAAACTCGGTTGTATTCCAATCCTTGATTTTGTGTTTGATGTACTTGAGTTTGGACTGAAGTTTAAACATTTTGGTCCCCCTTACATTTCTGGGTTCGTCCCACCATTTTTTCAACAGCTCTGGAAAATTTGGGTGAGTTAGCCAGAATTTCTCAAATCTGAAAGGCCTGTTTTTGGGAGTCTCTAGAAAAGCAGCTTCCAGGGCGATGGGCCAGTGGTTTGATCCCCCACTGGGGAGGATATCAGAGTCAACGGTTGTTCCTTCCAGTAAGATGTTTTCTGAGATCAAAAAATGATCAAGGCGAGAGGCTATCCTGTTTTCTCCTCCTCTTCGGTTACTCCAAGTGTAGAGCCCATTTTTTGGGGGGATGTCGACCAGTTGGGCGGATTCCATGAAATCAATGAAGAGTTCTGAGTCTTTGTTCAGACGCCGAAGGCCTCCTTTTTTTTCCAGGAGGGAGGTAATCATGTTGAAATCCCCTCCCATTATGATCTTTGAATATTTGTATCTTAGCTTTAGCTTCATTAGCGAGTTCAGGAAAGAAATTTTATCTTCTAAACGCTGAGGCCCATAGACATTTATACAGAGGTAGGTTTCAGAATTACCTGTTAATTGAAATTCTGTGGCGATGTATGATCTGGTAGCTTCCATGGAGGTGATTTCTATTACTCTGGAGTCCCAGAGGGTTGCAATGCCTCCTTCCCATCCGTGACTGGCTATGTCTATATATTTGATAGTTTTCCCTAACTTTTTGGTGATATTCTCCAGCTGATCAGTGGCACATTTTGTTTCCTGAATGAGCATAATATCTGGCTTTTCCTGTTGTAGCTTCCTCTTGAGAAGGCGTTGTTTGACGTGGCTGTTAAGCCCTCTTGTATTCCAGGAGATGATTTTCATTGATAATGATGTGGTTATTGGTAGGACAGGAAGGCGTGTAAATCCTTCATTTTTCCTGAATTGATCATAAAGATACCCAAATCATGAAGAACCTCTCCATTCGTCCTTCAGCCTCTTTTCTTATTTTTCTTCCGTCCTAATGAATGAATAAAAAGACTTTTGGATTGGTTACCTGTGCATTTCATGATTCCTATTCTTTTCTTTTGCTTGTCTAGCACCGCTTGTTGTCTTGCTATGAAGAGGTCGCCGATCTTCTTTATTTCTTCCTCCGGGATATTTTCCAACCCTTGTGTCCTCCAGTGCTTTTCCATATCTGACAGGTTTACCCCTTCTTTTTCTAGAACTTCATTGAGTTCCAGGTCTTCGCTTCCCCCATCGCTTGTTAGCATGTCTGTGTCTTCATCTCGTTCATCTGCTACTTCATGCGTTTGTATTGCTGTGTTTTCAGTGGTTTCCTCTGCATCCGTTGATCTGTGGTCTGTCTTATTTTTTTGAGGAGCTTCTGGAAGCCTTGTCTCTTTATTGTTACCTTCCGAGTCTGCTTCTGAGTCCAGAATGCTGAAGGGATTAAGAGTTATGCTGGGATCTGTCACTGCTTTGTTTACTCTTTTCCTGTAGGTCCTTTGTCGTGATTTTGGTTTTTTGAAAACCTCCTGGTTCTTGGCTGGCTGCTCAGGCTTGGCTTCTTCCACTGGTTTGATTAATGGGCATTTCATTACAAGGTGACCGTGTTCATGGCATTTCCTATAGCGGAAGGGGATCTGTTCGTAGTCGATAGCTTGAAAGTAATCTTCGTCCCTGAACTCTAGCCACAGTCCTTCATGTAAGGCACATGAGACATCCATTTCAACGCAGATCCTGGCACAGGAAGTGTACTTCCTTTGAATCGTTGCCTCAGAGGCTTTAATGAAGGTACCAAGTCAGTCTCCTATGCGCTTTAGAGTTGCTAGGCCCCAATAATCTATAGGTAAAGAGAAGAGGTGAATCCATATAGGGACTTGGGTGAAGGTTTCCTTTTCAGGAACGAAGTTTGCCTTCCAAGGCCTCATGTAGAGGCCAGCTGATGAAAGGAAGTAAGACCCTCCATCGAAGATCCTATCTTTGTCTTCTAGGTTAGAAAAGACAACAGTAAAGAAACCTTTAGCTCCGAGATGAAGTCTGACATCACCTTTTGGTCGCCAGTGTTGCTTGATCCATTGGCAGAGAGCTCTTTCTGTTGGCCACAGACCCATAAATTTACAAATGATTGCATGCTCCATCATGTGGTCTCTGTAGGCCTGAATGTCTGGATCTGAGAAGACCACTCGGAGGGCTTCCTTCTTTTTGGGTTTGCAGACTCCTTGCAGGGTATTTTTAGGGCTGAGGTTGGAAGCTTCCGTTTTATCCTCGTTATCTATGGGGCGTTTTCCCTCCCTGTGTTCCTTTTCTTCATCTGAGGGGGCGATTATTGGGTCAGAGCTATTTTGGCCTGCTTTCGGTTTGTTCCCGTGCTTCTCCTGCCTGTTGCTGACTTTTCCTGGCATTTCTGATCCGTGATTTGGATCTTTTTGCCCCTGGGTTGCTCTGCCGCTACTTGTCCCAGAGCTGTCTTTTCGAGCTTCATACCCAGAGATATTGAAACCCTCGTGAGTTTTGAGTTTCTGCATGACTATTTCTCTGTAAGATGGGGTCCCAGTGGACCCCCCGTCTGCCATTTGTCGGGCCAGAACACGGCCTCTGAGAAGAAGATCAATTAATCGGTCTCTGTGCGCTGCCAGAACTGTTGGTGAACCTGTTCAGAAATAGTGCTAAACCCTTTGTAACTTCTTATTGTTAATTGGCTCGTTGGATTACAATATTTTGTTAGAGTGTCATCATCTCATTTTTGTGTAACTTATAATTTAAATATTAAAAAATATTAAACTATTAATTGGGTTTGTTTTTATATCAAAAATCAAGAGTTGTGATGCTTATTTTTCCTTTAATTTCTTAATGTATATATAATTTTGTTCCATTTATCATTTAAAGACCTATAACTTCTTATTGTTAATTGGTTCATTGGAATACAAGATTTTGTTAGAGTGTCTTCATCTCAATTTTTTATAACTTATATTTTAAACATTAAAAAATATTAAACTTTTGATTGGCTTTGTTTGGATATAAAAAATCAAGAGTCATTAGTAAATATTTATTAAAGAGTCACTTTATGGAAAAAGCATGTGTATACCCATGTGCACCATACAAGAGTAAAGTTTCCAATTTGATGTTTTTCTTTTTTTGATTTTCTTTAGTATTCTTAGGTATTACTCATCATGTAATTTCCAAAATATGCAATGAATCTTTTTGGATGTAATTTCCAAAATCATTGATGTCATTACATAGTCCTGGAAAAGGATTGCACATTGCTAAAACTTTCTAATTTTTGTGTTTTCACCAAACTTTATAATTGTTGTGTTTTGCCATGTGTTAAAAAATTGTTGGATAGAGGAGGACGAAATTAAGCCTCTACTATTGGTTGAATCTGCTAAGCCAAACCCATCATAGGAACACCACGGGTGTAATTACAAGTATTGCATAGGAATTGAATAAATAACCCACTCATCGATCAATGAATTTTGGTATCCACTTTTAGAGACTTTAATTTAATTAGTTAATCTCAAGTTAAAGAATATATATATATATATATATATATATATATATATATATATCTATATATATATATATCTATATATATATATATATATATATATATATATATATATATATATATATATATATATATATATATTTTAACACCAAGTGTATAGAGGGATCAAATCTCTCAAGACATTAACATTTTTCTAGTGAAAAATTTGAGGAAAGACATACAATGACTCTTCTTGTCCTTAGTATATCTAGGGTTAAAGATTAACCTATGTTCGTTTTGAACAACACACTAAAACAATGTTTTAACTCTAATATTCTTTTTACTTCACTTGTTTTATGTATTATATACATAGTTGATGTTGAAATATTTTATATATGATTCACATTCTATACATTAAAATGTTAATACATGTCTCATGATGTTTAGAAATAGAAAACAATATTCATAGGATATAATCTCTCTCTCTCTCTATATATATAGTTGATAAACTTACAAAAAGAAAATTCTATATATATATATATATATATATATATATATATATATATATATATTGATGATTTATATTGGTAACTATGGTTTACTTGCCTGCTTGCTTGAGATCCACACTCGCTTGCCTGTAAATGGTCTCTACTCAAAAAATATAGAATGATATTATGGCCACCTTCAATCTGTTCGATATCAAAATCAAAATTTGAAAACAAAGCTTGACATCGAGCAAACTTGGCTTCATTAGCCTTTTTTATCTCTTTGTGCAGAGCTTTGTTCATTGTTGTGTGTCAATTCCTAACAACAACTACTTATTTATTAGAAAATTTTCAAACGTGTTTATAGAATTCAAATATGTATTAATTTCTTTGTCAATAATAACATAATTATTTTCTACTTCAAACCAACTTCCAGAGGCAAATAATCAAATTGTATTATTTCTTCTTTTCTTCTTTTTCCGTATTTTCTTTCTTATTTCAACACTTCTCCCCTGACCAATATCACTTGCATTTGTTTCTACAATCTTATGCAATGTGTCGTCAACTTATAAAGAATAGGAAAAGCCTTTACCTTGGATTTAATTGTTCTTAACACTCGCTATATTAGTGGTGAAAAGGGATCTATGTTGGTATATACATAATTGACATTGAAATATTTTATTTATGATTCACATACTCCACATTTAAATGTTACTAACATTCCCCTTCATATTTACAAGGAGAAATAAAACACACACACACACACACACACACACACACACACACACACATATATATATATATATATATATATATTGTTTCTTTTTTAACTATTACCTGTCAATTCTATATTATGTAGGTTTTAACCCTGTACATAAATTACCTGCATACGAATTCTTAAACAAAGAAAATAAACAATGCGAGAGCATAACCCATAAAACACATATGCACTGAGATTTTTCCTTGGATCCCAAAACCAGGACTACCAGCTTGATTTTTCATTATGTTCCTTTCAATGTTACAATACATATTTATACATGTCGAAGCATCCAATACCATGGACCGAAAACCATCGTGTCCAATACCATGGACCGAAAACCATCGCGTCCAAAAAACATGTGCGAAAATCATGCACAAAACCATAGGTGGGTCCGCCCAACCTAACATGTGGTCCAAAACCAAGATTTTCCGGGGCACTGCCCCGGACCCCATAAAGTGGGGTTACGGGTGCCCTTCAAACCCCCTATTAACTACGTGGAAAGAATATAACACAACCCAACAATCTCCCACTTGTTGTTTTCTTTCCACAAGGGGGCCAAAGGAGAGCTTAGTCATTTTTTCAGCCCTGAGATTCCCATTGCTTCTCTACACCAAGAGAACTTCTCAGAGCTCACAGATTTTGTCAATGCATCTGCAGTATTCTTCAAAGTGTCTACCTTTACCAGCAACACCTTTCTGTCTTCTATCATATCCCTCAAAAAGTGATACTGAACATCAATGTGCTTTATCTTTGAATGATAAGCAGGGTTCTTTGCCAAGAAAATTGCACTTTGGCTGTCACAGTCTATTCTTATAGCTCCCTGTACTAACCCCATACTTGAACACAATATCTACAACCAAACTGCTTCCTTGCTTGCATGAGTGGCTGCCATGTATTCTGCCTCTGTAGTTGATAGTGCCACTACAGATTGTTTCTTACTCATCTAACTGACTGCACCTCCAAATAGGTTAAACACATACCCACTTTTAGATCTTCTCTGATCTAGATCTCCAGCCCAGTCTGCATCAACAAAGCCATGAATATCCAACACTCTGTCCAATCCTGGTATTCCTTGGTAGCACAAACCATAATCACTAGTGCCACGCAAATACCTGAAAACCCGCTTCACTGCTGTCCAGTGCTCCTTCCCAGGTTTTGACATAAACCTGCTGAATACTCCCACTGCATGTGCAATGTCTGGTCTAGTATAGACCATTGCATACATCAGGCTACCCACTGCACTTGCATATGGAGCACGGGACATGTCCTCTTCCTCTTCTTGTGTCTTGGGACACTGTTCAGCAGATAACCTCACACCTACATGAATAGGAACCTTCACCGGTTTACTATCCTGCATATTAAACCTCTGGAGTATTGTCTCGACATACTTCCTCTGGTTTAACCATAGCTTCCTCTTTGACCAATCTCTTTTAATTTCCATGCCCAAAATATAGTTCGCAACACCAAGATCTTTCATGTCAAATTTGGAGGACAATTGGGTCTTCAAATCCTGGATAATTTCTTTGTCATTTCCAACCAGCAACATATCATCCACATACAAGACCAGATAAATAATACGGTCACCAATTAATTTAAAAGACACACAATGATCTGCTTTGCTTCTGGTGAAGCCAAGTCCTCGTATAAATGTATCAAATTTCTGATACCACATCCTTGGTGACTGTTTTAACCCATACAGAGACTTCTTTAACTTTCATACCAATTCTTTCTTACCCTTCACCGCAAAGCCTTCAGGTTGCTTCATGTAGATTTCCTCTTCCAAATCCCCGTGAAGAAATGCTATCTTCACATCCATCTGTTCTACCTCAAAATCAAAAGCAGCACCAATGGATAAAATTAATCTAATAGAAGTTACCTTGGCAATAGGAGAAAAAATATCACCAAAATCAATTCCCGGCACCTGGGAATAAACTTTTGCTACCAACCGAGCTTTGTATTTCTCCACCTTTCCTTCTGCATTTGTCTTCTTCTTGAACACCCATTTGCTGCCAATGGGTTTCCTTCCAACCGGCAAGTCAACCAGATCCCAAGCCTCATTTTTGTGCAAAGATGCCATTTCATCGACCATGGCCTCTTTCCAGAGTTTTCCATCCTCTGAGTCCACTGCTTCCTTCACAGTTCTGGGATCATTATCAGTAACAGAAAAAGCAAAATTTGAACTGAAAGTAGATGGACTATACCTTTATGGCTACCTTCTTTCTCGAACTGATCTTCTCACAAACGGAGTTTGTGGCTCTTCATCTTTTGATTCCTCCTCTGCTGCAGAGTCTGATTCTTCCTCCTTTGGCTCAAACTCTATCTTCTCAGGTTCCTTTGGTTGGACTTCATGTTGAATAACATCTTTTACCTCTCTGAACAACACATCTTGGCTGTACACAACCTTCCGTGTGACTGGGTTCCAAAGCTTATAACCCTTTAAACCATCCTTATACCCAATAAAGATGCACTTTTCAGATTTACTATCCAACTTGGTTCGTTTCTCCTTTGGAACATGTACATATGCATCACATCCAAATACCCTTAGATGTGAAAGAGAGGGTTTCTTACCAGTCCATACTTCTTGTGGAGTCTTATCCTCCAACGCTGACGAAGGTGATCTGTTGATCAGGTAACATGCAGTATCCACCGCCTCTGCCCAGAATTCCTGTCCTAACCCGGCACCATTGAGCATGCTTCTTGCCCTTTCCATCAACATCTTGTTCATTCTTTCTGCGACTCCATTTTGCTGAGGTGTATATGGAGTAGTCTTCTGCCGTGCTATACCACACTTCTTACAAAATTCTTCAAATTCCTTGCTGCAAAATTCTCCACCATTATCTGTCCTCAGCACCTTTATCTTCTTATCTATCTGATTTTCCACCAGAGCCTTAAATTCTTTAAACCTGTCAAAGACTTCAGATTTCTTCTTAAGAAAATATATCCATGTATTCCTTGAGAAGTCATCTATGGATGATACATAGTACACAGAATTACCCAGTGATGGAACCTTCACAGGTCCAAACACATCACTGTGCACAAGCTCTAATATCTGTTTCGTCCTCTTACCACCAGAGGGGAAACTCACCCGATTCTGCTTCCCATATACACAATTTTCACAGAAATCAAAATCTAGAGAGTTATTATTCGTACCTTCTACCATACCTTTACCATGAAGTATTCGAAGGCCCTTCTCTCCAATATGTCCAAGCCTTTGATGCCACAACATGGTCTTCTCTCCAGAGACCACTAGATTCTCTACTCCATTTTTAGGAACCATAGAACTATTGCACCCATCAACAACAGTGCTACCTTGCAGCTTGTACAGAGTTCCAATTCGAACTCCCCGCATTAATATCAGTGCTCCTCGAACCATCTTGCAGGTATCTTTCTCGAACACCGTCTTTACACCTGCATCATACAACTTGCTTACAGAAATCAGATTTCTGGCCAATGCAGGAATATGTAGAACACCCGGAAGTGTTCTAACCCTTCCACCTTGCAACTTCAACTTTACTTTTCCCCGACCAATGATTCTAGACTTCCTATTATAGAGCCTCTAACTTGCACTTGATTATCCATCATTACCTACAGCTTTTCTTCACTTATCCCTCTCTTTTGCTCTATTTTCCGCCCAGATCATTACATTTGATGTCTCTAAGCATAATTAGTTAACTTTGCTTATGTTTTACTGTTGGTTTAGATTTTTGACATATAAACAGAGTTTCCGCAGCTGTTCAGCAGTTCCGCAGCTGTTCAACAATTCTGCAGCTGTTCAGAGATTCCGCAGCCTTTTTGTTGTTTGATATGCTCCACGTGTCTTCTCAAGGAACGAGCCACATGGGCATGTTGGGTTGGATGTACACATGGATTGTATGCTATTGGTTGAGCCAAACCAGTCACGTATGCCCTTGGTCAACGCAGGTATTCCCTCGGTCAAACGGTCAAGTTCTGAACGGTGGCACAGGAGTCGTGAGAAGTTGGGACACAGAACTGTAGCTGGCACCTCTTCCCTGCCACGAGGACAGCTAAAGACAGGATCCAAGCATAGATTTGTCTCCCATGATGACCGTTTCCCTTAAAAGTGCACGGATTTACCTATGTGTTTGCTGCACAAACTAGTTAGCTATGACTTCGTGTTGCTGCGTAGTTAATAGGTTAAGCTGTAGTTGCTTAATACACGCAGAGAGTAGTTGCCTCTGTGCTTATAAATAAGCGTGTGCCAACGCTTGTAGATTAGCTTTTGGGATTATTGTAATTGCTGCGCTGATTTTGTATAAAAACTCTGTTTTATAAGGCTGTTCCTACAGCACTTTTCACTGTATTTTTGACATGCTGTTTTTATAAAAGAAGACTGTTCTGTTCACCTTTTCGTAGCTGATCTTCTAAGTTGGTTGCGTGGATGGAGGGCCCCCATCTATGACAGCCCATGTACATAGTGTTTGGTTTCATTTTCATGCTTTCAGCAATCTTTATTTCTTTTATCATGTATAATAGTTTGATTTCATGTCATTTTATTTCCAGCATTCATTTTAAACTGATCAGTATTCTTTTTGCAGGTTTTTAACCCGGGATTGTTTTGTCTTTGTGTATTTGCTTAATATCTGATGGTATTTTCAGTTGACAGATTCAAAGTTGCTGCCTTTACTTTATTTTCATAGCTGATTTCTAGTTTAGTTTCTCAAAGTTGTCTGCTAACATATTGATGGTCTCTTTATCATAAATTGTTCATCTTTTAGAGATCAGAATACTAATAAATTACAGCTGGCTTTGAGTACTTTTTAGACTAATCTTTAACTACTTTCTAATCGTGCTTTACATAGTACCATATGTTGGAAGCAGAGAGTTAGGAAGAGATGAACATTATAACTAGTCTTTAAAGTAGATTTTTCTCATTTTTGATCACTTTTTAAACTCATCTCTAACTACTTCCTAATCGTGTTTTACATAGTACCATATGTTGGAAGCAGAGAGTAAGGAAGAGATAAACATTATCATTGGTTTTTAAAGTGGTTTTCTTACCTTTTATTTGCAGCAGCATGAATGGTGTCTAGTGCCATTAGAAAGTGGTTCTTTGCTTTCAGTTCATTTCAAGTTATTTGTTTCTTTTAAGCTTTTTCTTTGCAATTTAGAAGATAGTTAGAAATCACCTATAACACACACTCACTCATCTAGAAATCACCTTACACACACTCACTCATCTATTTATAAAAACTCCATTCCATCTTAGGAAGATAAATTGACCACAAACAACACCCCCAAACGACAAAAAGATCTAAGAGGTTGCTTAAGTACATATAGTACACCTTCACTTCATCAGCCTACGAGCCCCGGGTTGACAATTAATGACATCAATTTAGAAACACTAAATTGACTAAACATTTTGGCGCCGTTGCCGGGGAAGTGAAATTAAGTAGCCATATTCTTAGAACAAAAAAACATAAAAATTTCAAGGAAAGAAGTTGATAACCTATCAAAGTATGCTCTCCTCTTGCACTGCAAGGTGATCTGGAGGATCAGAAAAGAGAAAGTTATTGATTTGGTAGTTTCTTGAGTATGCTCTCTTCTTGCACCTAGAGTGAACTGGAAGATCAGAAAAAGAACTATTAACTTGACTTGAAGAAAAATAATAAAAAATGACATGCATAGAGCTAGAGATTCTAGGGGAAGGTTTTTAGCTAGAGCTCGAAGTTCAATTTTTACAAGTCCATCTGCTTCAAGGGATAGACAAGAGACACCTCCCTTATCTCCAACCGACACTCCTAGTCCTAGAATTCCTGGAATTCAAGAGCCAAGAGTTGACTCTCCTACACCTTCTATTGAATTTGAACCAGGAAGAGACTCTTCTCTTTCTCCTACAGAAAGACCAATTGTAATTGAGGAAGTGGAATCATCCGAAGAAGAAGGAGAAATCTCTTCTCATTCACCTTTTGTAGAGGAACCAGAAGATTTTGAAGTCCCTAGGAGAACCATCATGGCAGAGGAAGAAGGAGGTGGTAGAGGTAGAGGTAGAGGAGGAGGAGGAAACAACAATAATAATGGAGGTAGAGGTCCCCTTGGAGGAGGAAATAGAGATGGGGATAATTCATTTGGGTTTCCCATTGTTAATGAGGATTCCCGAGCCACTATGAAAAACATATCACCATCTGTCCTCCCAAATTTCCATGGGTTAAGAACTGAGGACCCTGAAACATTTTTGTTTGAGTTTGAAGTGGTGTATCAAACTTATGACTACCTGGATGACTCTCAGAAACTCAAATTGTTCCCTTCAACACTGAAGGATCAAGCCTTGAAATGGTTCATGGGGTTACTCACTCAATCCATTAGGTCTTGGGATGAAATGAAACAGACATTTTTGGATAGGTATTTGGACTATTGTATGCCTACTAATCACAAGGAAGAGGTTTTTAAAATGATACAAAGAGAGGATGAGAGCTTAGAAGATTTACTTGAAAGATTTCAATATAATTTGAAAAGAGCAAAAATGAGTAGCTTGGATGAAGAGACCTTAAAAGCCCTCTTATTAAAAGCCATTAGGGATGAATGGATAGATATCTTAAACATGATGGGGAAAGGGGATATTTCTCAACTTTCACTCAATGATATAGCAGAACTTTGTATCCATCTCTCATGAGGCAAATCAAAAACTCAAAAAGGGCCTAGAGATCCTTCTCTCCTTAGAGCAAATAAATCTGCAACAGGATCAGTAAGTAGGGCTGAAATCGGCAATATGCTTGATGAATTCAAAACTGACATCTTAGGGAGTCTTAGTGAACAACTAGATACCCTTAAGATTCACAATAAACAAAAAGCAGAAGCTGAGGCTTTGGCCATTTTTTGCTCGAAATTTAGAAAGAAACATGCTTTAAGGGAATGTCCCTTGGACACACACGTTGTAGAAACATGTGTAATTTGCTCAGAAACTCATGAGACTATGGATTGTCCTTCAATACCTGGCCTCAAAGCAGTCTTTCAAGAGGATCCAAGTACACTTGAATCTCTCTGTTTTATTGCAAGGAGACCTTGGCAAGGGCAACAGAATCAAGGGTTTAACAACTCTATGAATTCTCAATCCCAACCAAATTGGAATCCTTGGCAACAACCTTGGCCTCAACCTCAAAATGCTTTTCAAGCATGGATGCAAAGCATGCAAAATCCTTATGGGAGATTTGCTCAATTCTATCAATATCCTCCATCATTTCAGAATCAGCAGGCTCCACAACTTCCAAATCAAGGTCAACAACTATCATTGCCATACCCTCAACAACAACAACCTCCTGCAAAAAATCAAAATTCTCAACTATCGCTTCAATCCCAGCAGAAATCAAATCAACTTCCCTCTCAGCCATTACCAAATCCAAATAATAGGAACCCTCAAAATGCTTACATGATGGAAGGTCAACCATTCCCTACCTATATGGTTGTTCCTCTCAATGAAGTACAACTCAGATCAGGTAGAATCTTAGATCAACCTTCCACAAGTGTTCAACAACCAAGCATTTCTGAGGAAGAATCTCTCAAATTCAATAAGGGTTATGAAGTATCACTTCAAAACCAAAATATCCAAAAAGAAAAAGAAAAAGAATCAACCTCTACAACTCCCATAGTTGAGCAACCTACACCTTTAGCTACACCTCCTTTTCCTGAAAGATTACAAATTGACAAAGGAGTGGAAAAGCAAATATGGGTGCCTGACTATAGTTTTCTAGATGAATTGAAGAATGTCTGTATCAAGATCCCCTTGTTACAAGCCATTAAGGAAATTCCCATTCTAGCGAAGACAATAAAGGAGTTGAGTTTGAAGAAAACAGGAAAGAGAACCAGAGATACCAAAAGGATACATCTAGTTGGAAAAATTGCAGACATTATGATGGGTAAGATTACCATGCAAAAATATGTGGACCCCGGTAGCCCTATTGTCAAAACTCATATTAATGGGGTTGAAATCCCAAATACTTTGATTGACTTAGGAGCCGCTATCAACATCATGAGTAGATAGACCATGGATCAGTTAAAGCTTCCTAACCTTCTCTTTACACCTACTTTACTGCAACTTGCAGATAGATCAATCATTAAACCTGATGGTGTATTGGAAGACATTCCAGTCTCCCTAGATTCTTGGGAATATCCAGTTGATTTTATGATTTTAACTCCCAAGAACAATCTAGGAGGACATCCTCTTATTTTAGGAAGACCTTGGCTGGCCACAGCTGATGCTTTCATAAGTTGTAGGTCTGGGGACATGTATATATCAGATGGTAATTCCACCAAGAAATTCAACTTGTATCCTCTAGCAAAGGCAATAACAGAAATAGGAGAAGATGAGTGGGTTGATGATGAGGATACTATTCAACCTGTTCTAACCATCTCTGAGATCAGTGAGGATAGTCAAATTCTAAATACATTAGAAAATTTTGAAATACCTTTAGAATATGACTCTACACAGTTTCAGTTAGATGCAGACATTGAATATCTCTCCTCTAGATAGATGTCTCTCTTCTCAATGGAAGAGTTTGGTAGTTCTACAGTTGAAATCCTTCCAGGAAAACCATTGAACATTAACAAAAACTTGGAAAGACCACAACAAGAAGAATTAACTAAACTGTTGCAAAAACATTCCACTGCCTTTGCATGGGAATACACTGACATGAAAGGAATCGATCCTAAGACTTGTATTCATCACATCTATATTAATGAAAACAGCAGACCTATCAGGCAACCACAAAGAAGGATGAATCCAAACCTTAGGGAAATCGTGAAAGAAGAACTCCAGAAATTGCTCAAGGTAAACTTCATTTACCCCATTTCAGATAGCCAATGGGTTTCTCCCTTGGTTATAGTGCCCAAAAAGAATGGTAAATGGAGAGTTTGCATTGATTATCGAGAATTGAACAAGGCAACCTTAAAGGATCATTTCCCTCTACCTTTTATTGATCAGGTACTAGACACTTTAGCAGGTAAAAAGTATTTCTCATTCCTGGATGGTTTTAGTGGGTATAATCAAATTCAGGTAGCACCTGAAGATCAAGACAAAACCACATTCACTTGTCCTTGGGGAACTTTTGCCTACTGAGTACTCACTTTTGGATTGTGCAATGCACCCGCTACATTTCAAAGGGCTGTACTAGGAATCTTTTCAGATCTGATTCATGATTGTGTAGAGGTATACATGGACGATTTCACAGTTTATGGTAATACATTTGAAGAAGCTTTGGAAAATTTGGAAAAAGTACTGATAAGATGTAAGGAAACAAATCTTTCTTTAAGTCATGAAAAGTGTTTTATGATGTTTACTGAAGGGATTGTTTTAGGACATCATATTTCAGGAGATGGGATTAAGGTTGATAGATCCAAAGTTGAAGTCATCTCTAAGTTACTTGTTCCAAATTGCCAGAAAGATGTTAGAAGTTTTCTTGGGTTTACTGGATATTACAGAAGATTTATTGAAAACTTCACTAAGATAGCATCTCCTCTTTTCAAATTGCTTACCAAAGACTGTGAGTTCAAATGGGATCCTGAGTGTCAATCTGCCTTTGAAGCTTTAAAGACTAGAATATCTGAAGCACCCATCTTAAGGGGGCCAAATTGGAAACTCCCTTTCCACATTTCTACTGATGCTTCAGATACAGCTCTAGGAGCTGTTTTGGGACAAAAGGATTTGATCCCTTATGCCATTTATTATACAAGTAAAAATTTGACTCCCACTGAGTTAAATTATACTGTTACAGAAAAAGAGTTCTTAGCTGTGGTACATGCGATCAATAAGTTTAGACACTACATAACCGGCTATGAAACCTTTGTCCATACTGATCATTCTGCCATAAGATATTTAATGAACAAACCTGTTACCAATGGTAGAGTTACAAGATGGCTTTTACTCTTACAAGAATTCAACATTACTGTGTTAGATAGACCTGGAAAACAAAACACAGTAGCTGATTTCTTGTCTAGAATCCAAAACACTAATGAGGATTCTCCAGTAGAAGATAAGTTTCCAGATGAATACTTGTTTGCAGTAACTACCAAGACTCCTTGGTATGCAGATATGGCTAATTATCTAGTTACAGGGAAGCTTCCTCTACACTTATTTCCTAATGAAAAAAGGAAAATCATTCAAGAGAGTTCACATTATTCTTGGATTTCTAATGAATTGTTCAAAACAGGGCCAGATTGTATAATCAGAAGGTGTGTTCGGGAAGATGAAATGCCTGACATCCTTAAGGCATTTCATGATGAACTATGCGGTGGGCACTTTGCTGACAAGAGGACAACCTATAAAATCCTTTCTCTAGGATATTATTGGCCTTCTCTCTTTAAAGATGCAAAGCAATATGTTAGAAGGTGTGACAGCTGCCAAAGAGTTGGGAAACCAACTCCTTCAAATGAAATGCCACTACAGCCTCAGGTATGCATCGAACCCTTTGAGAAATGGGCTCTAGATTTCGTTGGACCAATTAATCCACCATCAAAGCAAAAGAAGTATATACTGGTTTGTACTGATTATGTTACTAAGTGGGTAGAAGCCAAGGCATTGCCTTCTGCCACTGAAAATTCAGTTGTTCAATTTCTTTTTGAGGATATTTTCACTCGTTTTGGTGTCCCAAGGGAAATTGTAACAGATCAGGGCAGCCAATTTACATCTAAATTGATGGAGAAGCTGATGGAGGAATATAAGATCAAACACAGAACATCTACTCCCTACCATCCGCAATACAATTGCCAAGTGGAATCTACCAATAAAGTTCTTGAAGGCATTATCACCAAGACTGTTCATCTTCATAGAAGAGATTGGGCGGAAAGGCTTCCTGAAGCCTTATGGGCCTATCGAACCACATGGAGGAACACAACAGGACATTCTCCCTATGAACTTGTTTATGGGAAGGAAGTCCTGCTTCCCATTGAGTTCCAAATCAAGACCTTCAAGATGGCAGTCCAATTGGGAATGAGCCTCTCAGAAGCCCAAAAACACAGAATGGACCAGCTAAATGAGCTAGATGAAATAAGACAAGATGCAATTCTAAGGACCGATCTAGTTCAGCACCAAAGATCTAAATGGCATGATCGTCATATCAAAGAAAGAAAGTTTCAGAAAGGAGATTGGGCTCTATTGTTTGATTCAAAGTTTAAGGAATTCAAAGGAAAATTTCAAACTCATTGGCTTGGGCCATATGAGGTTGATGAAGTCTTTAGTAATGGAGCAGTTCGAGTGAAAACTATTGATGAATTTCATACTCCTCTTATTGTGAATGGCCATAGATTGAAAATCTACCAGAGGCCACTCTCAAAAGAGGAATTTGTTAAGTTGTTTAAAGAAGATTCTGCAATCAGGTTGGTGGAGAAGGATTCTTCTCCTCGATCAGCCTAATCTTTGGTTTTTGAAAAAAAAAAAGAAAAGAAAAAAAAAAAAAAAGAAAAGAAAAAAAAAAGAATAAGTGTATAAGCCTGAAAACCAATCTCTGATTGGCAGTCTTATGCAGAAAACCTGAGGTGAAAATCAAGGTCACCTGACACCTCTTGTTTTCCAAAAAAAAAATCTCTCTCTCTTCCATCTCATTTCACCATTTCATCCACTTCATTCACCATCTTATTCATTCAACCACTCTCACTCCACCTCATTTCTTTCCATTCATCCATCCATTCCATTCCATTCCATCAATAAAGTCATTGTCAGATTTATTTTTACATAGCTAAAGTTGTTTTGTGCAGTCAGAAGGGTATTTCTGCAGTTTCTGCAGCTGAGGAGCAATTCCGCAGCCAATATCCCAATTCCGCAGCCAATACACTTTCTGTACCTGCATAAAAAAAATAGAGTCTGTTTAAAGAAGGAATCTACAGTCCAAAGGTCATCAGCAAAAATTGAGAGGTCATGTAGCAGCAACAAATAATGAAAGGGTAATGTCAGATCAACAAAAGGAATCAAATGCGGACACCTAAGGTATGATCTAATCTCTAAACCTATGGTTATAACATTTTGCATAGTTTACGGGTTGTGTTTTTTGCCATTCAATGTAATGATTGCCAATTCTCTCCATTACTCGACCGAAATCCCCATATCTCTCAATCTTAACAGCCACCATTTATCACGATTTAAAAGCCCACACACGGCTGCGTTTCCATTCAAATTTTTGTACCTAAGTGACGTAGACAATTGTACTACGACTCTCTGCATTATGATTCCGCAGCCAAATGTACACTCATGACCGAAGTTGAAGGACTTAATCGTTTCTTCCCATCATTCATAACCCTCCTACACATGTATTATCTCATTCACGCAGTTGTTTCACTTCCGCATTTTCCTTGCTTTCCACTGCTCTGCCTTATTCACCACTCTGTCATCGTAACCATACTCTGTTTTCGTCTATCTCCTCTGCTAAACTTTGACCACTGTTGTGAATGTATTACGGCTGTTGTGTTGAAGCCGTAAGACTACTGTGTGGAAACCACTGTTGAAGCCGTAAAGATGTTGAGTTAAAACCACTGTTGAAGCCGTATAACCCTTCCTCAAGAGTATTAAAACAGAGCCAGAGAATCGATGGGTAAACTTCTGAGGGCAGAGCCAAAGGGCTCCAAATTTCTGGAAGGATATCCCTAAGTCAAAGACCCTTTGCAAAAGGCAAATTGGCTCCAGTGCATTCAAAAATTCAAGGGTTATCATAGAGAGGTCACAAAGACTTTTGCACGTTCTTTCAAGGAGAAAGACAACCAAGTGGAGATAGTAGATCTGAAATTCACAGTCACCGAGAGCAGTTTGGCACAGGCCACTTCACTACCACAAACTGGAGAGAGATGGTTCAAAAACCGATCAGTACAAGACTAGCAATGGAAGCAAATTCTGAAGAATCCAGGTATGGACACTAGCATCTTTACAAAAGGAATCCCTGTTAATCTTGTCAAAGAAGAATGGACAGCTCTGCTTCTACTAGTACAAAAATTCTTTACATGTGAGGGAAGGTTTGGAGTTCTATATGTTTATCATGCCAAAATTATGATGCATTTCTTAGGAGAGCATGACATTAACCTTCCATACTTTTTACTCTCAAGCCTTAGAAAAATGTGCTCAATAGTCCAAAGAAATCCAAGAAACATTGAGCCACATTTATACCATCATGGGCTTGTCAAAATACTAGTTGAAGAATAGTTAAAGGCCAAAAGGGATACCTGGGAAAGGTTTCTTGTGAGAAACCACTTTGAAGAAGCAGGAGAAACCTCTGTGCCTAGAAAGAGTAGAAGAAAAAGAGAAGAGGTTACCCCTGAAACTGCTGTCCAAGAAGAAACTGTCCAAGACCTTGTTGAAGAAGAAAATGTTGCCCATCATTCTGAACATGAAATTGACCCTGAACCTGCTGAAGACATTGATCAAACAGCTCAAGGAATCATTGCAGAAACCCTACAAGAAATTGTACAAGAAGCTGCTCAAAAGAAAAAGGAGAATAGGAAGAAACAAAAGAAAGATAAAGGAAAAGCCAGAGCCCAAGAAACCTACCTTAATCTTGAGAATTCTAGTGAAGAGGACACTCAGCCATTGGCACATAGGTTGGCCCAACTTCATGAGGCTGCCCTTTCCAAGAAGATGCAATAACAAAAATAGAAGCAACAAAAAGAAAAACAGAGCATCACCACCGTGAGAAGGAGCAGCAGGATACAAATAAAAATGGGGGCCACAGAGAACAAAGAGTCATTCTTTATTGACTTGAGCACACCTCAAAAGGTTGCTACAAGACTTGACTTTGAAAAAAGCTCTCCACATGTTGAGCAGGTTGAGACTAGCCCTCCATGTGAGGAAAGTCCTTTTGAGCATGAGCCTGAATTTGAACATGAACCTGAATTTGAGCATGAGCCTAGTCCAAAGAGGTCACCAGAGATTGACCCAGACCAGCAAAGAGTATACAACTACTTGGAAACATTAGAACAAGCTGTTGCTGGTCCAAGCACTCTTCTATCTCTTGAACAGCAAGTTCAATCACTGAAGCAAGAAGTATTTGAGCTAGAGGTACTAAATTGCCACATCAAACAAGAAAATGAAAGACTGAAGGAACAGAGCAATGTGGACAAGATGGTCCAAGATAACACCATGCTTCATATGGGCCTTTGGCAAAAGGAAAACAAAAAGCTCAAGAAGAAATGCAGAAAGTTAAACAGAGCTTTGATCAATTTAAAATTCAGATGTTTGATGAAAAGACCAAGAGTCAATGTGGCCACACAGAGGAAGAAGAGAAGACTAGATGTCTTAGCAGAGGCATCTCAGCAGGTGGACTAAACAATGTTTTCGTTGCATGAGGACATGCAACACCCTCGTAGTGGGGGTATGTAGAGCCTTTAACTTGCACTTGATTATCCATCATTACCTACATCTTTTCTTCACTTATCCCTCTCTTTTGCTCTATTTTCCGCCCAGATCATTACATTTGATGTCTCTAAGCATAATTAGTTAACTTTGTTTATGTTTTACTGTTGGTTTAGATTTTTGACATATAAACAGAGTTTTCGCAGCTGTTCAACAGTTCCGCAGCTGTTCAGCAATTCCGCAGCTGTTCAGAGATTCCGCAACCTTTTTGTTGTTTGATATGCTCCACGTGTCTTCTTAAGGAACGAGCCACATGGGCATGTTGGGTTGGATGTACACATGGATTGTATGCTATTGGTTGAGCCAAACCAGTCACGTATGCCCTTGGTCAACGCAGGTATTCCCTCGGTCAAACGGTCAAGTTCTGAACGGTGGCACAGGAGCCGTGAGCAGTTGGGACACGAAACTATAGCTGGCACCTCTTCCTTGCCACGAGGACAGCTAAAGACAGGATCCAAGCATAGATTTGTCTCCCATGATGACCGTTTCCCTTAAAAGTGCACAGATTTACCTACGTGTTTGCTGGACAAACTAGTTAGCTATGACTACGTGTTGCTGCGTAGTTAATAGGTTAAGCTGTAGTTGCTTAATACACGCAGAGAGTAGTTGCCTCTGTGCTTATAAATAAGCGTGTGCCAACGCTTGTAGATTAGCTTTTGGGATTATTGTAATTGCTGCGCTGATTTTGTATAAAAACTCTGTTTTAGAAGGCTGTTCCTACAGCACTTTTCACTGTATTTTTGACATGTTGTTTTTATAAAAGAAGACTGTTCTGTTCACCTTTTCGTAGCTGATCTTCTAAGTTGGTTGTGTGGATGGAGGGCCCCCATCTATGACAGCCCATGTACATAGTGTTTGGTTTCATTTTCATGCTTTCAGCAATCTTTATTTCTTTTATCGTGTATAATAGTTTGATTTCATGTCATTTTATTTCCAGCATTCATTTTAAACTGATCAGTATTCTTTTTGCAGGTTTTTAACCCGGGATTGTTTTGTCTTTGTGTATTTGCTTAATATCTGATGGTATTTTCAGTTGACAGATTCAAAGTTGCTGCCTTTACTTTATTTTCATAGCTGATTTCTAGTTTAGTTTCTCAAAGTTGTTTGCTAACATATTGATGGTCTCTTTATCATAAATTGTTCATCTTTTAGAGATCAGAATACTAATAAATTACAGCTGGCTTTGAGTACTTTTTAGACTAATCTTTAACTACTTTCTAATCGTGCTTTACATAGTACCATATGTTGGAAGCAGAGAGTTAGGAAGAGCTGAGCATTATAACTAGTCTTTAAAGTAGATTTTTCTCATTTTTGATCACTTTTTAAACTCATCTCTAACTACTTCCTAATCGTGTTTTACATAGTACCATATGTTGGAAGCAGAGAGTTAGGAAGAGATAAACATTATCATTGGTTTTTAAAGTGGTTTTCTTACCTTTTATTTGCAGCAGCATGAATGGTGTCTAGTGCCATTAGAAAGTGGTTCTTTGCTTTCAGTTCATTTCAAGTTATTTATTTCTTTTAAGCTTTTTCTTTGCAGTTTAGAAGATAGTTAGAAATCACCTATAACACACACTCACTCATCTAGAAATCACCTTACACACACTCACTCATCTGTTTATAAAAACTCCATTCCATCTTAGGAAGATAAATTGACCACAAACGACACCCCCAAACGACAAAAAGATCTAAGAGGTTGCTTAAGTACATATAGTACACCTTCATTTCATCAGCTTACGAGCCCCGGGTTGACAATTAATGACATCAATTTAGAAACACTAAATTGACTAAACACCTATCATCTCCTAAGAAGACATCACCACCATCGTATTTCTCATACTCACAGAACCACTCTCTATGGGGAGGGAAGTGAAAGGATGCACCTGAGTCAATCAACCATGCCTCATGATCTACATGTGTACTTGAAGAAGCCAAGTACACATCCCCACCTTCATCTGAGGTGGTTTTCGCCTCTGCAGAAGGAGCATCATCAGATCCCTTTCCTTTATCAGGAGCTTTAGATTTACAATCCCTTCTGAGATGCCCTTCCTTTCCGCATTTCCAGCACACCACCTTTGTAGGTTTTCCTGGAGATTTAGATCTCCCTCTAGATTTAGATCTCCCACTCGATGACTTATTTTTGTTTCTGTTCTTGGACCGTCCTTGTACAGACAAGGCATCACCATTCTGGTTGTCCATATTTTTCCATCTCATCTCTTCCGTCAGCAAGGCTGAGACTATTTCATCAAATTGCAAAGCAGTTGCATTGCTACCTATTGCAATAACCAAACTATCCCACGAATCTGGTAGAGAACATAACAGACTGATGCACTTATCTTCATCTGAAATTTTAATATCAACAGATAATAACTAACTTACCACAGTATTAAACACATTCAGATGCTCTGTCACCGAGTCTCCATCTTTCATCCTCAGGTTATACAACTTTTTCCGCAGGAACAATTTATTCACCAGAGACTTAGATTGGTACAAAGTCCCTAACTTGACCCACAAAGCCTTTGCCATAGCTTCCCCTGATACATTCAGCAATACTGAATCCGAGACACACAATCATATTGTGCTCTTTGCCTTCCGATCCAACTTCTTCCATTCTTCATTGGTCACTCCCGATGGTTTAGTACCCGGATCTACCGCGATCCACTAATCTTTATCCACCAACAGATCCTCCATCTTGAGTTTCCACAACTCAAAATTCTGACCATTGAACTTCTCAATCTCTATCTTTCCACTGCTCGCCATCTTCTTTCACCACCAGAATCGATCTCGCAGATCTCCCACTGAACAGGGTCTACCACAGGCCTAAGCGAAACCCCTCAGCAACAAAGGCGTCCCCTTGAAGCCAAAACAACTCTGATACCAAATGTAGGTTTTAACCCTGTACAGAAATTACCTGCATACGAATTATTAAACAAAGAAAATAAACAATGCGAGAGCATAACCCATAAAACACATATGCACAGAGATTTTTCCCTGGATCCCAAAACCGGGACTACCAGCTTGATTTTTCATTATGTTCCTTTCAATGTTACAATACATATTTATACATGCCGAAGCATCCAATACCATGGACCGAAAACCATCGCGTCCAAAAAACATGTGCAAAAATCATGCACAAAACCATAGGTGGGTCCACCCAACCTAACATATGGTCCAAAACCAAAATTTTCCGGGGCGCTGCCCCAGACCCCATAAAGTGGGGTTACAGGTGCCCCTCAAACCCCCTATTAACTATGTGGAAAGAATATAACACAACCCAACATATTAAACCTTTAAAGAATCACAATATAAATCCACCTTTGATTAATAAGAATTGAAGAATTTTATTCATTTATGATTAACATAAAAATATTTCATTTTATTTCTCTATATGTACAAAATTGATATTAAAATACTTATTTAATATTAATATTAATATTCATGTACTTTATTGAAAGCACACATTGAAATGATTTTAGATAGTAAAGGATTTGGACGTCTTCCTTGTAGTGGAAAGTAATATGAATGTGTGATATTTTGGATATAGTGGACATAATGGAGTGTTTTTTTTTTTTAATTAATTAAAATCTGAAAATGATATATTTTAACTTTAACAAGGAAATAGCTAGCAATTGCTTCTAAATGTGAAAAGGTACACCAAAGGAATAACATATTTGGAATTTGATTATTTTGAAAAACTAAATCACTAAACATTAAAATCTCTTATTTCTAATAAAGTAAATATTATATAAAGATCGATAAGGCCAATGGCACGTTCCCTAGGCTGCACAACGGGTTTGGCCTCTCTAATATTGCTTTCCCAATTTTTGTCAAAATATTTGCCGACCCTATATTGTTCCAACATCCATTCACCAATTTGCTATCCTTCGAAATGTCACTGATATGTCTTCCATTCATTGGAGGTTTGGTTCCATTTTTAAAATGCAGATGTTTAACTTCTATGCAAGTTTCAAATCTAGTAAGAAATTTGTCAGCAAGACATTTGGTGTTAGATAGAAATAGTCAGCAAATTTGTTTAGTTTTGTTTAATGGAGATAGGGAAATAGTCTGCAAATTTGTTATTGTTTTTATTATTATTATTAAAGGGTATTTAAAACTGTTAAAAGTGTAGCTGCTAATCTTCTGGAAGTTCGATAAAATTAATATACATTTTTCAAAGATAGGCAACAGGTTAATTGAAGTTAAATATAATATTCCTGTATGAATAGGAAATAAATAATTTAATGGTTAGCCCATGTTTAAGGTTCAGGTCTACTGGAAGACATATAGTTAGTCCATTTCCATTACCCAACTAACACATGCATATGTCTTGACTTATTATGAGATGCACAGTACCATTCACGTGAAATTAACATCAATAAAATATGCCCCATGATTTAAGAGCGTGAAGTTCGTTGTTACAGTTGTAATTTCTAATCCACCATGGATGGTATTTGTTTGCGCCGAGTAATTCTATGAAAATGAAACACAAAATGATAATTTAGAGTCAATCCTAATCTTGGCTTAATTCAAACAAAAATTCAATCAATGGGATGAAATGTTTTATGGCACGGTAAAAATCTTGCAATATATTCTGCGGACTTGAGACTGAAAGTCTAAAATTTCCTAGGAATTGAGAGAAACAAAAAAATTAGATTAGAAGTTTTATGCGTGGAATTGTTTCACAGTAAAAAAAATTGCAGCGTCAACGAGAAGAAATTCCCCGCCTTGGTCTTCAAGTCACAAAACTGTGGCAACATAAGTCATGATTACACCAATCATTGGTGAAGAAGGGGGAAGTGTAGCTAGGAGGACCAAGCATTTAATTGTTCCATCTTCGTAGACTCTCACCATACCAGGAACCTCAATGACTACAATAGATAAGGATGATGACGACGACTCCATAGGCACATGGCATAGGTTTTGGTGATGAGGCCAAATCAAGCTACATTTTTTATCAGAATTCCAAGGTGTGGAACATTGTTCACATAACGAAGCGCACTTGTTATTAACACATTCCTCTTCCCCGGTATTGGAAACTTGGGATCAACAACATCTTCATTCATAATTTCTAAAATATCGCCCATGCTTCCTACTGATATGCACAAAAACACCCCACACAATGAAACAAATTGGGCATCGAGAATCACAAAGGAAATTGGAATTAGAGAGAATAGATCCTTCTTCTTGTAAGTGCATGCTAGAGCAAGTTGCATATGGTCACAAATTCTAGTGGAAAATTTCATTTAAAACTTTCTATACCCCATAATTTCCAAGATAAACTATCCAATTAGTTTAATACTTCGTTGCTGATTGGCATCCAGAAAAATCCACATCAATCCCTGGATCTATGATGCAAATTCCATCTCCAATGCCCCAACGATGTTGTGGTCCTCCTCGCAGATCGTGTATGTTTTGGGATCATTACTTTATCAATCAAAGAGATTCTAAGTGAGCAATCATCTTCAAATTATTATACAACATATCATTATGGTAGATGACAAGTAAAATTAAGTTAAAATATAGATTAGAGTAGGTAAAATAGCATAAGTCTGAACAAAATTAGGTGGTTTTGGGTGCTCTCTTATTTAAGAACTTACAGTTCTCGATGATTTCTATATATTTGCATTTGGGTACTTTTAAGTTTAGTTGTGTATGAAGAACATATGAGTTTTAAGATGCTTGTTGTATATTATAGTGGGCACTGTGGATACTTGTCGTAAAATGGGCTCTGCAAAATAGTTGAATTAAGACCTTGATTTTGGGGTTAGTATCCATCTAGACACCATGTATACTGCAAAATCTGTGTAATACTGAACTGAAGCTTTGAACTTGAGGTCAAATTCCATTTGGTCACTCTGCATACTTTAAGTTGTGAATTGGATCATCCAAAATATTGAAGCTATGCCCTTGAATTTGGGCTTAGTCTGAAATTTGTCCTCTGGGGAAGAAGACTTTTAATTATTGTAAATGGAAGGCCTAGTTGGTTGGTTTGAAAATTAGGAAAGATTATTTTGGGGAGAAATAAAGACTTGTAACTTCTTATTGTTAATTGGCTCATTGGATTACAATATTTTGTTAGAGTGTCTTCATCTCAGTTTTGTGTAACTTATATTTTAAATATTAAAAACTATTAAACTCTTAATTGGGTTTGTTTGGATATACAAAATCAAGAGTCGTGATGCTTATTTTTCCTTTAATTTCTTAATGTATGTATAATTTTGTTCCATTTATTATTTAAATACCTATAACTTCTTAATGTTAATTGGTTCATTGGAATACAATATTTTGTTAGAGTGTCTTCATCTCAATTTTGTATAACTTATATTTTGAACATTAAAAAAATTAAACTTTTGATTGGCTTTGTTTGGATATCAAAAATCAAGAGTCATTCAATAAAGATTTATTCAAGAGTCACTCTATAGAAAAAGCATGTGTATACCCATGTGCACTATACAAGAGTAAGGTTTCCAATTTGATGTTTTTCTTTTCGTGATTTTATTTAGCATTCTTAGGTATTACTCATTGTGTAATTTCCAAAATATGCAATGAATCTTTTTGGATGTAATTTCCAAAATCATCGATGCCATTACATAGTCTTGGAAAAGGATTTCACATTGCTAAAAATTTCTAATTTTTGTGTTTTCACCAAACTTTATAATTGTTGTGTTTTGCCATGTGTTAAATTTTTTTTGGATAGAGGAGGAAGAAATTAAGCCTCTACTATTGGTTGAATCTGCTCATCCAAACCCATCATAGAAACACCTTCGGCGTAATTACAAGTATTGCACAGGAATTGAATAAATAACCCACTCATAGATCAAAGAAATTTGCTATCCACTTTTTAGAGACTTTAATTTAATTATTTAATCTCAGGTTAATGATATATATATATATATATATATATATATATATATATATATATATATATATATATATATATATATATATATATAGATATATATATATATATATATAAATTGATTAAATTTTAGCACCAAGTGTATAGAGGGATCAAATCTCTCAAGACATTAACCCTTTTCTAGTGAAAAATTTGAGGAAAGATATACAATGACTCTTCTTGTTCTTAGTAGATCCAAGGTTAAAGATTAACCTATGTTCGTTTTGAACAACACACTAAAACAATGTTTTAACTCTAATAATTTTTTTACTTCACTTGTTTTATGTATTATATACATAGTTGATGTTGAAATATTCTATATATGATTCACATTCTATACATTAAAATGTTAATACATATCTCATGATGTTTAGAAACAGAAAACAATATTCATAGGATATAATCTCTCTCTCTCTCTCTCTCTATATATATAGTTGATAGACTTACAAAAAGAAAATTCTAGAAATATATATATATATATATATATATATATATATATATATAATGATGATTTATATTGGTAACTATGGTTTACTTTCCTACTTGCTTGAGATCCACACTCGCTCGCCTGCAAATGGTCTCTACTAAAAAAATATAGAATGATATTACGGCCACCTTCAATATGTTCGATATCAAAACCAAAATTTGAAAACAAAGCTTGACATCGAGCAAACTTGGCTTCACTAACCTTTTTTATCTCTTTGTGCAGAAATTTATTCATTATTGTTGTGTCAATTCCTAACAACAACAACTTATTTATTAGAAAATTTTCAAATGTGTTTATAGCATTCAAATATGTATTAAATTTTTTGTCAATAACAACATAACTATTTTCTACTTCAAACCAAATTCCAGAGGCAAATTGTATTATTCCTTATTTTCTTCTTTTTCTGTCTTTTCTTTCTTATTTCAACACTGCTCCTTGACCAATATCACTTGCATTTGTTTCTACAATCTCATGCAATGCGTCGTCAACTTATAAAGAATAGGAAAGCCTATACCTTGTATTTAATGTTTTGTACTGCTTTTGTATGTTTGTGAGTCCAAGGAGGAGGATTTTTGCCTAATATTTCATTCAATTTTTATTATCTTTTACACAATGTTTATAAAAATGGCTGACATAGTTGAGACTCCCTAGAAAACTCTGAAGTTCGGTTTTTTCAGTGATTTAATCAAAATTTTCTACAAATTTGATTGCCTTAGTCTATAGTGTTATTTGACCTTTAAAAATAGTGTGGCCAAGAAACTTGATGCTAGTCCTGAATAATTCCATTTCCTTCTTCAACTCAACCAGGTTTTCATCTTTTACTATATATAGAAACATTCTTAGATGCTTGAAATGTTGATCTATAGAATCAAACAACACAAGAATGTCATCAATATAAATGATCAACTAGTTGAAATATGGCTTAAAGACCCTATCCATCACCCTTAGAAACTTGGCCGGAGCATTTTTCAGCTCAAAGGGCATGACATTCCATTCATAGTGATCGAATGGAACATTGGAAGTTGTTTTAAACTTATCTTCTTCTTTTATGCCCACTTGCCAAAATCCATCCTTGAATTCAAATTTTGAAAATATCTTTGCTCTTGCAATTTTTTTCACCAAGCTAGATTTGTGAGGCATGGGATAAGTGTTATTTGCAATAACTTGATTTAAAGGTCAATAATTTACTACCAGTCTTGAAACACCCCTAATTTGTTTAGAGTGTTTGTTAACATAGAATCCATAACAGTTCCAAGGACTTTTTTATTGTTTGATCAGTCCCCTTTTTAGCAACCCTTTGATTTCTTCTTTGCATAATGCTTGATATTTTTCATTCATTGGGATTATTGCACTTTTTTAGTGTTCCGCTTAATATGCATACTTGTATTGAAACTCAACAAAATATTTCCTTCTTTCCCAAAAATAAGTTGGATTTTCAGAGCATACCTCTTTCTCAAACTATGATTGGAGTTTTGTTACTTCTGCTTGCATTTTTTCATCTTTGACTTGATCTTATATTTTTTTATTAGTCTTCAGTTGCTTCAACTCTTTAATATTTTGTTGTTTCTATCTCATAGTTTGTCACATTTGGACCATAGTAGAGAGTTGGGGCATAGATATGAAAGGAATGATAATTTTTATACTCACTTGTGATTTTATTGATCCTTTAAAGTTGGGTACAATGATAAAATATCTTTCTCTTCCTTCTGGCGTTCTCATGGTTCCATACAGATCTATTGTTGCTAAGAAAGGAATGCCTATTACGAAGGCAATAAGGAATTTTGCAAGTAAGCACTTTATATCCATACAGAAATGTCCATAATACAATGTAGCTTTAGGAACATCATAATTCATTCACATATATTGATTGTCTAAGCCAACATCTAAGTGGTTTGTCTTATGCCAGAATAGAGATGGAATTATATCTTTATATAAGATGTTTAAATTAGACCCAGAATCAATGAGATCTTTTAATTTGAAAATTTTTCCTTGAATTTTAAATTTGATAAGCACATGATATTCTTATGTCGTATTGGAATTACCTTCATGGAATTTAGGCCTTCAAATCTCTAGGCATGGAATAGATTAATATTAGGGTTTTCTTCTTTTAAGGGGACATCCCCCAAAGGTGGAGTTCCTACTGCAAGCATATTTATTTGGTTTTTCAATTCCATAATTTCTTGCCTTGCCCATAAATTTTTTCTATAGACACCTTCTTCTTGACTTTGCTCCTCCATCTTATTTACCTTTGTCAAAGTTTGGGTTATTTCATTTATATTATATCTAATCAATTATTTAGTATTCTTCTCAAAAGATACATAAAAAAATATTAGTTTCATACCAATGTATTATGTAGGCTTGTAGGTTTTTACCATAGTCTTCAAAAAGGAACCCAATAGTGAAATTTTCATGTTTCCTTCAGGAAGTGATTTGATTTGTGCAAACATTTGGGTGTCTCCATCTAAACTTCTATGTGCCATACAAACTTTAATTTTTGGCTGGTATGTCATCTTCAAAATATGATTCTTATGTTCCTTCATATTTACTAATTCCTTCATAGCTGCAATCATAAATTTCTTGATTTTTGAATGTACAAAGATTTGTAATTAATAAGGCTTCCTTTTATGATTATGAAATATCTTCTAAACCATATTCAAAGTCATATGTTCCAATGTTGGAAGAACAACACCCTTCTTTCATTACATGAACTGTGAACTTCTTCCCTTTTTATGTGAAAAGGGTGACAAGGACAATATTTTGTGACATGTTTATTAGACCCACATCAATTATAGTGAACAAAAGTGGGTTGTGTCCTCTTTGCCATTTCTGTTGTTTATTTTTCTTTTCTTTAGCCTCTGCAGTTTTTCCTTTCCTTTCTTTGAGGCTTCACCTATTGGGAATTTGTTAGCAAGATGACCTGCTTGCCCACAAAACGAGCAAGGGCTTATTCATATTGTTATTTAAACCTTTTTAAGTATTATATATTCTAGAAAATAATAATGATATTTCTAGAAAGTTTTATACTTCTTTCTTTTTTTGAGGTATTCTCCTATGAAAATATAGCCTAGATTTATTTCCTCTTTTTTTTTTTTCTCCTTAAAATCATATTAGCCTTCTTTCTCCTTCTTATAGGGTCATCCGAAGTCAATACATAATTTCCACAAATTGATTTACTATCTAGAATTATAGACAATTTTGTATAGACTTGATGTCTTGCATATTTGTACATAGGCCAACTGAAGCATTAGTGATGATACAAAGATTTCAACCCAACTATGTAGTTCATAAGGCTATTTAAATACATCATGTGTTTTAAGATACTCAACAAACTTACTTGGGATGGCCACAAGATATATATGTTTTCAGAACAAATTTTTGTTGTCCTTTACTTCATAAATTCTTTGGGTCCATTATTTGTGGAAATCCTCGTACTTAATGGAACATTGGTGGTATGTTTGTAGGGTAGATTAGACAAGTGATAGATAGAATGTATGTTTCATACAAAGTTATGTGCATGGAAGGGAAAATAGAGGTAGACGCATGTAATTATATAATAAATTCTTTACTACTAGCCTAGAAAAATGGTGGGAAACAGAATCATCCCCTATGCTAATTGAGAAAATGGAAAAGTAAGTGCTCAAAGATGAAATTGGGGAAATAACATTGCATGAGAATGGTTCAACCCAAAACAATATGATTGGGGAATTAACCACCATGATCCATGCACATTGGTATGGAATGTAGAAAGATATTACAATCAAGCATGCATTAATTTTGATGAATATGAAGTGCAAGAAAATGTCATAACATGAGGATTTCCATAGAGAATGGACCCAAAGAAGTTATGAAGAAAAGGACAACAAAATTCTCTCTGGAAATAGGTATATCTTACAACCATCCCAAGTATGTTTGTTGAGTATCTTAAAGCACAAGATGTATTTAAACGACCTTATGAACTTCATAATTGAGGTGAAATATATTGTATCATCACTAGTGCTTTAGTTTGCCTATGTAAAAATATGAAATTCAACAATTCTACACAAAAATTGTCTAGACTTCCAGATAGTAAATCAAATTTGAAAAATATGGACTCATTTTCGATGACCCTATCAGGAGGAGGAGGAAAAAGGCTATGACCATTTTAAAGAAAATCACAAAAAGAGGATATAAATCGAGGCTAGATTTTCACAAGAGAATACCTCAACAAAGAAAGAAGTATAAAAATTTCCATAAATCTCATTATTATTCTCTTAAGGATATAAAACTTAAAACATTTAAACATCAAGCTAAACAAGGCCTTACTTTGTAGTTGTGTGGGAAGCAAGTCATCTTACTAACATATCCCACAAGGTGAAGCCTCAAATAAAGGAAAAGGAAAAGATTTAGAGGCTAAAGCAAAAAAAATAAAAATAGAAATGATAGAGAGGACAACCCACTTCTATTCATTTTAATAGATGTGGGTCTGAAAGGCATGACACAAACCATTTTTCTCATAAAAAAGTGAAGAAGTTTATGCAATGAAAGAAGGATTTTGTTCTTCTAGCACTGAAACTTCTGAATTTGAATATGATTAAGAAGATATTTCAGAATTAGGACAGGAAGCCCTGCTAATTATAAATCATTGTACATGCATAAATCATTAAATTTATGATTGCACCTCTGAAGAATGCAATAATATTGAAGGAATAAAAGAATCAAATTTTGAAGATGATATACCAGTCGAAAAATTAAAGGTTTGTATGGCACAAGGAATATCATATCGAGACGTTCAAATGCTTTCACTGATGAAAGCACATCCTAAAGGAGTCGTGAATATTATACTACTAGATTCATTTTTGAAGGCTATTGTAAAACCATACAAGTCTAAAAATCCCACAAGTAAGAAACCACTATTTGTTGATGCACATTTTGAGAAGAATATAAATCATTTATTAAACATAACATAAATGAAAGAACCTAACCTTTGACAATAAATGATTTAGGAAAAGAAATAAATTGTCGTAAAAGGGAGGTTACAAAATTAAAAGGAAAAGTTACATAGGATGGAGGAGCAAAGTGAGGAAGAAGATGCATATAGAATCGATTTATGGGCAAGGCAAGAAATTAGGGAATTGAAAAACCAAATAAAGATGCTTGAAGTGGGACCTCCACCTTTGGAGGATGTCCCCTTAAATGAATAAAACCCTAATACTAATATGTGTCATGCCCAAATAGTTTAAGGGATAAATTGCATGAAGATAATGGAAATACAACATTAGAAATATCATGTGCTTATCAAATTCAAAATTTAGGGAAAAAATTACAAATTAAAATCTCTTAGTGATTTTTGGTTTAATTTAAAATTCCTGCATAAAGATATGATTCCATCTATATACTAGCATAAGACAAGCCACTCAGTTGTTGATTAGGAAATCAATCATATGCAAATGAATTATGAAGTTACTCAAGCTACATTATGCTTTCGACATTTCTATCTAGATATGAAGTTCTTAATTTTAGTTATTATTTCCTACATGATGTGGACTCCTTTCTTAGCAATAGTAGAGCCACATGGATCCATGAGAACACTAGAAGGAAGAGCAAGATATTTTATCAGTGTACCCAGTATTAAAGGATCAACAAATGCCCAATCAAGTACACAAATTATCTTTCCTACAAATGCCCAATCAAGTACACAAATTATCTTTCCTTTGATATCTATGCCCCAACTCTCTACTATGGTCCAAATAGCATAAACTGTCAGGAAAAAAAAACAAAATGTTGAAGATTTGAAGCAAGTAAAGATAAATAAATAGATATAAGATCAACTCAAATATGAAAATTAGTAATCAGAAATAACAAAACTCTAGTCGTAGTTTGAGAAAGAGGTATGCTCTGAAAATACCACTACTTTTTGGGAAGGAAATAAATATATTTTTTAGTTTCCATATAAGTCCTCATATTAAGAGAAACTCTACAAAAGCAAAGCAATCCCAATGAATGAAAAATATCAAGAAATATGCAAAGAAGAAATCAAAGGGTTGCTAAAAAGGGGATTGATCAAATAATAAAAAATTCCTTGGAACTATTATGGATTCTATATTAACAAACACTTTGAACAAATTAGGCGTGTTCCAAGAGTGGTAACAATTAATTATATATCTTTGAATCAAGTTATTGTAGATGTCACATATCACATACCTCACAAATCCATCTTGGTGAACAAAATTCCAAGAGCCAAGATATTATCAAAAGTTGATCCCAAGTCTGGATTCTAAAAGTTGGCCATAAAAGAAGAAGATAAGTTTAAAACAACTTTCAGTATTCCAGCTGAACTATGAATGGAGCGTCATGACCTTTGGGATCAAAAAATCTCCAAGTTCCAAAGGGTGATGGATAATCTATTTAATATTCATTTTTTAAGGCCTTATAATATGGTAATCACTTCTAATGATTCCTTAATTTATCCTTCGCATGTTCACATTTATCATTAGTCAATTACACATAAGATGTCAATAATAAAAACAATAATGATAGTACGATCATAGAGAGACAACCAAACACAAGAGAATCAAATTTTTACCTTAGGAAATCCCTCTTCTAGAGAAAAACTCAACAACCTTTTCTTAGAGAATATTTCCAATTAAACAATAGATACAATATGGTTTTTCTAGTCAAATAAAGTCAAATTTCCTAGAAAAAAAGCTCAGGTCAAACTTAGTAAAAATTGAGAAATTTTGGTCTCCTAAACTTTTGGCCTGCTACAATTTCAACCTCCTAAATTTTTGGCCTTTGCACCTTCCTCGAAATTTCAACTACTACCTGGAAAGATACAAAAAAACTTTGGCCTTCTCCCACACATGCAAATTCAAACAGAGGTCAAATAGAGATGAAATTATTGGTCAATGCTTGGACTAGCTCGGTTAAACTTTGGGTTGTTTATTTCCTTTCTCCTTCGCATAGATGAACATAAGATATAATACTTGATCAATATGAATTGATGTCTAGTGGAAGAGGTCGAATGGCCTTTATATAGTTATGAAATGAGCATGAATTGGTGTTTCTACATGATGGGCCGAATTGACCTTTTTGAAGAGCTCACTTGATTTTTTGGGGCAAAATAAATTCACTTTTAATTTTTAATTTTTTTCTTTTAATTTTATTTTTAGGGTCAATTTGTTAACTAACCATAGATACAAAATCCAACACTCATTCTTATCCAGGGAGTTATTCATAATAAATTCTTCAGTTGATATCTTGTTGAAAAATTTATCCATCCCAATAAAAGGTTGAAAGGGTTTGCTATGTTGATGAATCCATACACCTCATGTTCTATAACAGAACCATGTGGAAAGGATTCTGCATCAACATCATTCTCAACACCTATGACCTATGATGAAAACTTGGGCTATTACCATTCCTACAAGAAAAATGAATGGTAACATACCTTCCTGATGCAAAATGTACTCACTCTACCCGTTAGCCAAGTACCTATTGGAAATCTAGGGGAGCACTCTGGGCCTTGATATTCTATGGGCCATTCTCCCTAGCCATATTACATGGCCCTTGGTCATTGTCTTTGACATATCAATATCCATACCTAGGGAGAATGTTTTCCCATTGTTGCTACAACATCAACACTCCATCTAACAAAGGGAATCATTCTCAACTATTCTAAGCTTATCCCTGAAGTATACAAACTTCATCATGGGACAGAGGCTTTGTGAGAATGTTAGCATCATGTTCATATATAGAAATTCATTGGAGCCTCACTTCTCTATTATGTACAATGTCCCAAATGGGGTGGTACCATGATATCGATGTTCTTCAACCTATCATCATGGTCATCTCGTGCACCTAATTAAACATTGCTGTGAGTATATTTTGAATGCTTCACAACTCGCTAAACTAGTTGTAATATACTCAGCCTCTCCAATCCTAAGTGTGATAGAAGTTTTCTTCCTACCCAAGCATAATCCAAATCAAATCATCATCCTGATTTGCTCTTCATATCTTCACCACTCTTTCCCCAATTTCAATTTATATATCACTATAGTTGCTTCCTTCACTAGAACCATCACTAGAACTTCTTGACATTGAAGCAGATGTTGTTGTAGCATTCTGGCTACTCCCTCTACCACTGTGCTTCTTGAGATTAGTTACAATGTAAATGTACATGGAGTGGTTATCCATCCTCCCAAATATCTAAAGGATCATGATAATATGCTTACCTGACTTCTCCCATTCTTATATTTCTAAGAAGTAATACATCCAACCAAGATCCTTCATCTTGAACTTAGAGGTCAAATCCCTCTGACACTAAAGCAGGGCTTCACTGCTTCGTTTATCATATAGGAAAATCCTCCTGCCATTATTTCTCCCTCTTTCACGTTAGCCCTTATACTCTCATTAGAAACAAGTCATATGATAATAGACTCATCAGGTATCCATTCATCCAAGAATACCATGCCCGAGGTTCGTACAAAGCCTTCTTTAGTCTATAAAGATGAGATTCCCTCTCATGTACCTCAAATCCCTGAGATAGCTCTATATACACTTATTCTTCCTCATTTACTCCATTTAGAAAATAAATCTCCACATCCACCTGATGTAATCCCATAAATAAATAGAAATAATAGTACTAACATAAGTGCACTTGAAAACTGAAGAAAATTTATTTTCATAGTCCTCTCCCTCTTTTTAGGAGAATCCTCATGAATCTTGCTTTGTACTTCTCTCTATTTCCATCTACTGCATACTTCGTCTTATATGCACTTGGAAGTTACCACTAACTTTTGTTTGGTACAATTTCCTCCACATCATCCTTCAAACTTGTTGGCTTCCTTGCTCCCTCTGAACTAGGAGCTCTTCTGGTCATCAATATAATTTCTCCCTCTTGAACACAAATCAATTTAGTTGAGTTTATGCTCGATCTTGGGAGAATCTCTTGCCACAAAACTTGCTTTGATCTTCCCAATGCTTTCATCTATTTCAAATTCCTTGGTAGCTTAACGATGTATTTGCAACCCTCTCTAGGAGGTCATGGAAGAAATTATTATAACCCAACAAAAGAAACAACAAGAGATTGACTAATAGAAAAACAATAATAATCAAGGAAGAGAGAGGTATAAAGTAATGATACTTTGTTTCAAGGATTTGAGGGAAATTTTCAACTCCCTCTTTATCCTTACCTTCTTAGATCCATATGAAAACTCATCATCTCCATCATCATCATCATTCATTAATGCATGTTTTTCTTTCCTTCCTTTCTATTAGAGTCGGTCTGTTCAGCCCTCTGTCAGAGATCAAAACCTCTTTTGTTGCATTTCATTTTAAGCGTCTCATTTAGCTTGATCATCTGAATTATATTAGGAGCATCGATCTTCTGACGGAAGGGTCTTGTCTCCATACTTCCCTCATGTCATGTACCTGCTGGTTTGTGTCTAATCATCAAAGTTCATCAAATCAATTTTACAATCATCATGGATGGTCTTTTGGTCAGCCAAGAGTAATTTCAGTCATTAGGTCTAGGGTTTTGCAAATTTTGTCTTCATATTGTCCAATAATGCCAACAGGCATATGAAGAAGGTTCGAAATAAGTTTTCATCGCAAAGTTTCATCGTTAAAATGATTGATCGTGTCTTTTCTTCAAAACTTTGTTTTGAAGAAAAATCGCCAAATTTCGTCTTTTGTAATAAAAGCCATGTAATTTTCAAAGTTTTCGGTTTTGAAATTCTTCAGGAGCAACCTTGGTCACCTTTTCCAAACACCATGCCATCCATCCCTGCAGAACAGACAAAGAGATTCATTATCAGCTCAAAAATCAAAAGGAAACAAGCAAAACAGAGTTCTCTTATAAAAGTCTTAAAGTCTTCAAACAGTGGGTTTTATAAAATAAAAAATCGAAGCCCATGCCATGAAAGATATTTTCATTTATTTCACAATTCGTTGGCATAGCAAAGGTCAGCTAGGAGCCAAGAGAAATCATGGAGAAATCAGTTGCAGGGCGAAACTGTGTTTTGAAGGCTGAACTGTTGACAAAATTACAGTCGCGGCGCGTTGGGAGGTGGTCGCGGCGCATATAAAGTGCGCAGTGCATAGAGCCGCCCATTATAGTGTTCTTTTTGAATGTGTGCGGTGCATATAGAGTGCGCGGTGCACCGGGTTGTGTGCACAGCGCACAGGGCCGACACATAAAAAACTTTGCCACTGTTCCATAAATTTAAACAACTCAATCTCCTATGCTCCTTGTTAGTCAAATCATCTTGCAATGGACATTGAATAATGTTTGGTGTGGTTTAGAGGGTTCATTTGGAGAATTTGAATGTTAAAATTTAAACCCTATACTCATATCAAAAACTGCTCCCTTAGGGTTTGAATTAGAATGTCAAAATCTGACTTTGGTGCCAAAACACTCCAATTCCATTTCTCATCTGTGTTTCCCTTTCCCACCACTGTCATATCATCATACAATGCCTCCCCTTTTCCCCCATTCCCTTATAAAATTATTCATATTACTTGTTCCTAAATCCTATTATCCCTATCCCTAAAACCTACCATCTCCCATATCATTTGCAAAATTCCTAAATCCTTAAACCCCACATTCCTAAAACACAGTCAAGTGACCGTTATTGTATTTTAATTTCACTTGACAGTCCACTATACCCACTGTCCCTATTTCCCCTTGGCAACAAAAGTCAAAGACATCAAACTCTTTATATTCACCTTAGGCAACGTAGATGAAGAAGGCATCAAGGAGGCATGAAGGGACATGATCTTGTCGAAAATTCATTGGCTGAGCATGATACTTGATGATGGACCTTCATTCCAAATTTCAACAAATTTGGAGAAAATTTTGGTCTAAAACAGATTTTTCCGCCCAACGCGTAGCGCCACTTAGCGCGCATTTATAATTGGGAGATCCTTTGGAGGGAAACTTTACATTTTTGGATTTTTCATCAAAAGATATGCATGCTCATGGATTACCTAAGGATTTCATCAAGTTCTGGGTTGCCAAAAGGGTAAAAAACACACAAAAAATGACCTCGCTGCCACCTTTTGCACTCACAGGAAGCAGTCTTGGGAGATTGAATTTTTGGAGAAGAAAATAACATCCAAATCTAGAAATTCAACTTGGGTTGGAAAGTAGACAGGAAGGGCTTTCCAACGAGCTATCATGAGCTCAATTTTGACTTTTGGAAGGCCATCAAAATCAGCCTAAAAGTTGTGCTATGCATACAGATTTCAGGCGCGACGCATAGGAAAATTTGGCCTATTTTCACTCTTCAGCTCAGAATTTCGCCTAGTTTTGAATAGTTTCACTTTTTCATGTAACTCTTGATCTATTTTGATGTAATTTCATGAACATGATGTAATTTTGGGACATATTTACTTGTTTTAGTAGATTCATTCACTAAAAAGTGAAAAACAACTTAATGAATCATTTTCCTTTTATATAGAGGCAAGTTGTTTCATTGCTTATTTTCCAGTTCCTTGTTTAGATATGGTTGAAACAACTCCTAGAATGATGAGCTAGTCACACTGAATCAGTCAAAAGTGCGGACACAACCGACCTTCCTAGAAGTCTAAGACATTCTAATGAAAAACAAAACAAACTAGAGCTATCCTTCTCTAAACATGCATTATGATATGAGAAATCAAGTGTTTCATTCTTACCTTTGTCCAAACGCTGTTGTAGAAGTCCAAGCTTTGTTGATTTGGATGAGCTCCTCCTTTTCTCCAAAACCTGCAATCACCAACAGTCAAACAATTAAATAGCACCTGATTATAACGTAAAACAAAGCATATTCAACATATAGACCAAGGAGTACATGAAATAACTCATAAACAACAAGTTATTGAGAAGAATGGACCAATTTGCATTAAAGGTAAACAAAAGGAACCATTACAACCTGAGCCTTGGTGTTGTGCAAGCTCCTTCCAGGGTCCACAAGAGTCTTCATCTACTTTGACAAAGCTCACCCACTTCCAAATAGAACAAGCAAAGATGGCAATCTCTCCTCACAAGCTTCTAAATGGGAGTCCTAATTCCTGCAGCATTTACCCTTAGAAATGTATAACTTTCCACCTCCCTCCTTCTGGCCCAATGCCTATATTTATAATGCTCAAGAGGAAGTTAATCAGGTCCACCATCAATGGGATAGTCCCCTCTTTGGGTGGGATAGCTCCCTTATTGATGGGATAAGTTCCTCATTGCTAGGGGTGCATGAACCATCTGGAGGCGCTTCATACACGTCAAACAACCTTCTAGAATGCTCTAGAAATGACCACAAGTAAGTTTTTGAAGATAAAACTTGCGCATTTTAACCTTTTCAGAGGGACGCACCTGACCCTTTAGATACAGAGCGTCCTTGGACGCAGACATCATGAACATTAGGTGCGTACCCGCAGGCAAGGTTGAGAGAACCTGCGTACCCAGAGATAAACACATTTATAAAGACTTTCTCTCTTTCTTGGAGTTTGACATGGATAGCAGAGGCATAAGACTTGCTTAAGAGGGTAGTATGACTGTTGATAGAGCCATACCAACTGTAAATAGCCATGGTGACATTTTTTAGTGTAACAGATTGCCCCCTAAAGGTCGAAGCCTGGAATAGATTAGGGTTTTGTATTATCTAGGAAGGGTGAAGCACTTTATCATTTCAAGTATTATCTCGTGGAGAGCCTGGTTAGAACCTGCAATTTTCAACACAAAATACATGTATAAGATTATATCATCACTGAGGTAGGCATCCCCATACTCAGATCAAAACTTTAACTAACAGACTAACTACTCTGATACAGGAATGATCTTGTAGTACATCATAATCATAGACTTTTGTAGACACAGTATGGGCGCAGCCATCTGTTTATGATTAGTCTACTTAGATAATGAATTCAAAACTCCTCGCAGCCTGGATGGTGGAAACTAGATCCAGGGTCTTTATTTCTACTTCCCGAATTGGTACGATCCTAACCATGCGAATAAATGAGTTGTTGTCGAACATGGTAGAAACCACTTGATTACCAGTCAATGATGTAAACTGTTAACAAGCGTGAGAGAAACCACCAGTAATGTCAATGGTTCTCAAAGTACCCAGTACAATCCATGAGATGTGAATGAATGAGTTGACGTCGAACATTTCACGGAATCCTTCGATCGAAAGTCAATGATGTAAACTGACATCAAAGGCGAGAAACCTGCCATTGATGCATGCAGACTTCAAGGTACTGACGATTTCTAAGTCATCTCTCTAGATAATGTGTTGATGTCGATAGAAAGTGACCCGTTGCAGGCAAGCCCACAACACGAAATCATTGTTCAAGTTGAAGAAATGTTGCTGTAAGGACTGACTCAGGGATGGTCAAATGGATGACAAGTATTTTGCAGATGAAAGTTTTGTTTGCAGACCTCTTGAACACATAACGACACGACAGATGGTTTGGTGCTAAATAACTCAAAGTTAATCCCCGGAACCTGGCTGAAGACTTTCAAAGTGGTTTGATCAACTGTGAGGTAAAGAATTTCCCAACCCAGGTGAATGAAAAGTGTCGTGTTCAAGAGTGGTAGTAAAGCTTCTTCTGAGACAAAAGGTAACAAATAGGCTCATTCTTCTCTCTTTTCCCCCACCATTTCTGGCAAGTACCTCTTTATTTTTAACAAGCTTGAGGAGGATAACATGTGCTTGATTATAAGCTCATCCTTCGGATGAGTCCAACCTAGTTTTGATTCGAACCCTAGGAAGGAGTGGTTCGTTCCTGTTTGTAATTGAACAGGTCCTTTACTGTGAAATGTTTAACGAGCCCAGTATAGGAGAAACTCGGCGTTTTTAAATTTTAGAGAGTCTGAAAAACTTAAGAAAACTCTAAGTTGAACTTTTTCGTAGATTTGTGTCCCTCAAGCCCGAAAAAGTATAAAATAATACCTGGGGGAACCGCTTGATCTTGCGATCAAGGAGTACTTTCATAATTAGTGCCACTGACCTGAAAAGTAAAAAGCGATCAAGGACACGTCGTTTTATTTCCGTATCGAGTTTGAAACGACAAAAACCCGACAATCTTTTCCTGATTTTACGGTCAGAAAAGAGCTATAAGGGGACCGTCTTTTAATTCCATTTTAACGAGTTTAAAAGAAACGCTCGGCAATCTTTTCATTTTTTAGGAGTCAGAAAAGGGCTTAAAAGATGACTCTGATATTTTTGTTCGTGAAAAATGACAATTTTCCCTCTAAATCCCTTCGTCCTGCACAAAAACGACACATTACTCATACCTGTTTAAGATAGGAAAAATTTCATTGAAAAACATCCTTTCATGGTGAAAAATGAAGAAATCCATCCAAAAAACCTATAAAAAGACTTTTTACAATATCATTTTTACCATTTTACTGTTGAGGTTGAGAAAAGGGCTTTTGGCAAAAAACTTCCCGTGGTCGCTGCGGAAAATCCGACCGTCAGAATCGAACGCCGTCTCCTCCAGGTATTTCACAACATCCTCCTTGTCAATTTCATCCGTTTAGAAATTTATTTTAGGTTTCATTTTTTATTTTTGGGGGGTTTTGGGTTTTGAAAACCGCTCCGCAGGGGACGCAGGTTCCCTAAAGGCTGGCTTGCGTCCCTCGACTTTTTCCTACACAGGGAAAAGGTCGGGGGCCGCAGGCTACCTTCAGGCCACTTGCGTCCTGGCGCACTGTGTGCCAAACGCGGGGTGCGTCCTCCGCAAAACGCGGATTTTGAAACCCCAAGCTCCCAAATTAACCATTGAATTTACCCAAAATTTATTCTAATGCCTGTTTGTTCATGTGTAGGGCACTTATCATGCTGGATTGGAGAGAAAGAGAGCATGAGGAGGTTGATGAAGCTGCAATCAATCATCAACCTTCCCTCGATGCCCTAAGAGGATGTGGATTATACAAATACTGGGCCATACCTGGCATGAGGGCTCAGGTAAGATTCTTGGAGTGGCTGGTCGAGAGATGGAATGTTCAAGAGCAATGCTTTTATATCGGGGGGCAACAGCTCGAGATAGAGCCCTCTGATATCTACTTTCTCACTGGCTTGCCGAATAGAGGCGAGAAACTCAATCTAGCCGGGACTAGGCCGGGTGGCCAATCCCTTGATAGTCTCTGAGCAGATTGGTGCCTACCTGATCGACACCATGTGAAAGGCATAGAGATCAAATACATCTCTCGGCGTGAACTCATGGTCTTAGCTTTCACTGTGACCAGGATTTGTGGCTCAGCCACTTTACATATTGCCACTGGGTCCCAAATGCGGATGGCAATCGACTGTCTCCAAGGCACCATCTTCAACTGGTGTGATGCGGTGTCGGCTAACTTGAAAGCTCAACTGACCAGGGCAAAGACCGGGAAACTAAAGACCTTTGGATATGGGCCTATAGTCGTGATCTTTGCCTTAGAGAGAGTTCCGATGCTGATCCCTTAGCATCTCACTGCTGATATTTTGGGTCCTTAGGAGCCAAAGCTGATACGATGGGTTATGGTGATGGCCCGACATCCGGACGAGGGTGCGGCAGTTGTTCGATTCACTGACAGTTATTTTCACTGGTTAGAGGACCAGGTGTTTGCGATTCAGGACTTTCCGTATGCTGGAGTAGATTTTCGAGGTGATCCGGACATGGTTCTTCCACAGGGAGAACAATGGGACGACAGAGGTGCTTTATTTTTCACGAGTTTTCAAATTATGTATTTTTTTGTTTTTTATATATATCGTCTCAAAACTGACAATAAAATTTTCAAAATGCAGATGTTGGTCCACAACGTCCAGCCAACCTCCGGCCTTTTGAGAGGAGACATCCAGTTGCACCGGTACCGGCCCCACAGGACGCGGCGGCTGCAGAGGTACTAGCTGAGTTGGAGCATGATCTACAGCGTCTGACGGCAGATATACCTAAGACTACTATGGATGATATTCCTATCAGAGTTTAGCGCTATGTAGTCGCAGTCCCTGGACCGTTTAGGAGATTTTTGCGCAAGGTAGCCCGTGCAGTGGTGTCGTACAGGGAGCACCACCAGTGATTGGCTAGTCACTTTGTAGACACATGTGACATTTTTTACTTTTTTGTACTCTATCATTTTTGCCGATCTTAAGGTGTTTTTCGACCTATGATCGAAGACGATGTATATTTTTTGACACACTCCTATCTATATATATATCACTATTACCGGCTTATCTTGTTTAACATGTATGATGAAATGTTTTTAAATTTACTTGCATGATTATTGTAAATGTCTGTCCAACACTCGAGAAGCAATTGCATCTGCTAATGTATTTAAGGACCCTGGAATATGCTGATATTCAATGTAATCAAATTCACGTTCCAAGAGACGCACTCTCAAAAACAACCTTAATAACACAGGATTCCTAATGGCATAAACTCTATTAAGCTGTAATACAACAAGTTCAGAATCTAACCTCACTATCAAACGTCGAATTCCAAATGAAATAGATTCGGATAATAATTCAACCACTGCACTGTATTCTGCAATGTTATTCGTTGTTTGACCGAGGCTTACCCCATGCATAGAAACTAACTCGTCAGAGGGTGAATAGATAACCCAAGCTGTGGAAGAAATATTCCGTGTACTACGACAAGCACCATTAGCAAATCCAATGTATGTTTGGAGAGGCGTCGACATCTGCAATATCAAGAGCAAAACCAAGATAAGCCAGAATAATGACGAAAAAACACACTCGCTAAGCTAAGCACACTGACTAACTAACAATCATACTAGCTAGAAAGAAAACCTAACCTAACTAAAAATCCTCCATACCCACCATTTAAGCATAATACCTCTTTAAGTAAAGTCCATTTCTGGGTTTACCCAAAGAGTCCCCATCAAAATCTACCAGCTCATAAGCCCCTTTTGCTAGCTTTCTCTTTACAATATAGGGTCCATGCCACATAGGAACGAATTTTCCAGCACCTAGCTTATCGTTAGCTTGATCATATAAAAGCACTAGGTCTCCCTCCGAAAAACTTCGAGGGGTCACATTTCTATCATACTGAGCTTTCATTCGCTTTGCGTGAGTCTCGATTGCCAATGCAGCGTCACGTCAAGTCTCATCTAATTTAGCTAAGTACAATAAACGTTTCTCCTCTTCGGAAGTAGCTGGGAGTAATTCGACAGCCATTTGAAGTGATGGGATTTCGCATTCAATGGGTAACACAGCTTCCAAACCATAAACTAGCTGGAAAGGAGTGAACCCTGTTGAGGTTTTTACTGAGGTTCGGTATGCCCATAGCGCCGAAAATAACATGTTGTGCCAATTCGACCGATGAATACCAATGGTTCGTCGGATCATGATAACCAGAACTTTGTTGATAGACTCAACCAAACCGTTGGCTTGCGGATAATAAGGAGTAGAGCTGTCGTGGTGCAAACCAAGCTGGCTTGTAAGCTCAGTCATCATGATGTTTCGAAAATGGCTCCCATGGTCAGTAATGATTGCTTGTGGGACACCAAACCTAGTTATAATATGATTGAATACGAAAACTGCAGCTGTTTTTCCGCTTGCGTCGAATGTAGGCATCGCCTCGGCCCATTTAGTGAAATAATCAACCGCGAGGATGATATACGCATGCCCCCCGGCTGAGTGAGGGTTACAAGTAATAAAGTCGATACCCCATTTGGCGAATGGACCAACGGCAATTATAGGGTGGAGAGGAGCAGGCGGTGCGCGCATCTTTCGATCAAACACTTGGCAGTTGTGGCACTTCCTGACTGCAATGATACAATCCTTAAACATAGATGGCCAGAAGAAACCAGCGCGCAACACCTTCTGAGCTGTGGCATACCCAGACATATGACCGCCACATGCTCCAGAGTGACAATCATTCAAAACCCTCTCAGCCTCTTCATGAGTTAGACAACGTCGAAAAACTAAGTCTGCCCCCCGGCGATAAAGTGTATCTCCAATAATTTTGTATTGCTGGGATTGAAACCGAATTTTTCGACGTTCCGCCTTTGAAGCTTTAGGCCGAAAGGTTTGGGTTTGGAGATAGATGATTATATCCCCGTACCACGGATCTAAAGTACTGATAGGAAACAAAGATTCGTCCGCAATGGACTCCTCCGCCACAGTCTCTGTGTCAGTACGCGGGAAGTCACACATCAATTCCGCAAAAACTAAGGATTTCTTAGACTTGGACTTCTCGAACTCCAAGTCGAACTCTTGCAGGATAACGATCCATTTAGAGTACTTGCCCCCTAGCAGTTGTTTTGTCAGAATGTAAATCATAGGGTTGCAATCCGAAATAACTGTAGTTTTACGGAGAAGAATGTAGTGACGAAAACGCTGGATAGCTTGAACGGCTGCCAGGGCCAATTTCTCCACATGCGAATATTTTAGCTCAGTGGGATTTAAGGTCCTACTGAGATAATATATCACATGCTCCGCTCCGAATTCATCTTCTTGCACTAACACCATTCCAATGGTGGAATGCGAAGTTGCGAGGTATAAGAAGTAATCCTGGTTGTAGTTGGGAGGATGCAACAACGGTGCATGGGTCAACGTGTGTTTAAGTGCATCGAAAGATTGTTGGGCAATCTCGTCCCAAAAGAATTGAACGTTCTGTTTCAACAACCGTGTAAAACCTTTAGTGACCTCGGCGTAGTTTGGGATGAATCGGCGTAAAAAGTTTGCTTTCCCTTGCAAACTTTGGAGTTGGCGCAAACTCAAAGGAGGAGGCAATTTGATGATAGCCTTGACTTTCGAGGGATCGATGCGAATGCCGGCTTTTGAAACAAAAAATCCCAGCAATCGACCTGTTTTTATACAGAAAACACACTTGTGGGGATTCAACCGAATTCGATAATGCCTACACCTCATAAAGATTGCTCGTAGGTGGACAAGGTGATCAGCTCGACGTAAAGAATGAGCAGGCAAATCATCGAGATACGGTTGCACAATGTGCTTGATGTCGTGAAATGCGTAAGACATCACCCGTTGAAAAGTGGCCCCGGCATTCTTAAGCCCAAAAGGTAATTTGCAATAAGCAAACGTCCCCCATGGACAAATGAATGCCGTTTTTGGTTGGTCGGCAGGTAGAATATTGATTTGATTATAGCCCGAAAAACCATCCATGAAGGAAAACATTTCACTTCCGGCACAATCATCAATAATTTGATCGATATAAGGCGTAGGATAGTTGTCTTTTGGACAAGCTCGATTGATATCCCTATAGTCGATACAGATTCTTATTGTTCCTTGTTTCTTATTGACCGGAACAATATTCGATACCCAATCCGTTAACGAGATCGGATAAATGAAACCTGCTTTCAACAGCTTTTCGACTTCTGCTTTAATCGCAGCCGCTTTTCGAGGGTGAATCTGACGCAACCGTTGCCGGATGGGTTTAGCATCCGGGTAGGTCTTTATTTCATGAACAACAATGGCAGGATCGATTCCCGGCATTTCCTCGTAAGACCAGGCAAACACATCGCGGAATTCTTGGAATAGGGCCTTGTAAGTTTGGATTTCTTCTTCTGTACATGCGGCACCTATATGAATGTTCTCCTCAATTCCGGGCTTCACTGAAATATCAATGGGAATAGTACGAGAAATATTCCCTAAATTCAACTCTGAATCAGAATGTTTCGTTGGATCCTGAGCGTCTTTGACATATTCAGCGGTAAAGATAGATGAAAAAGCATTTTCAAATGCATCATCCTTAGGTAAAAACGAAGATCTGTGATGGAGATCCTCCCATGGTAGATCGTCTACACTTAGGATTTCGCGAAGTTGTTCGTCAGATGACACGACTTCGGGAAACGCTATCCGTTCTAAGGTTGAGGTGAAAAGTGATTCTTCACTGACCACATTCATTTGGTTGATCTCGGTTGAATGAGATTCGGTAAAAGACAAGAGAGCTTCATAGGAAATTTCATATGGACTCAAGGGCATAGCATCACCGAATGAGTCTATCTCAGAGTCAGATGGGACGATCCAAGGATCATCATAAATAATGTTTTCTGATGTAATCATATGAATTGTTGCAAATGGAGGTTCTACGCTTAGTGGAGGGAGAGGAAAAGTTCCCAGTAAACCGGAATCCTTAACTAAACCTACACCAACGTCCCTATAAGGGATTGTCGTCTTACCGACATGCTGGATACTCTCCGAAGAGGCTGGGTCGGACGAAAAGTATGTCAGCTGATCAATAGTCACGATCTTACCGTTATGTGGAAACTTAATTACTCTGAAGACCGATGAAACGACCGCTGTCATAGCATATGACCAACTTCGACCCAAAAGAAGGTTGTAGTCTAGAGGGGCATCAACCACTTCCACATCCAGACTAATGGTTTTACCTTCTACCCCTATAGGCAATTCCTGTAGAATACCAAACGGACGGAACCCACGGCCATCAAAGGCCTTAAGGATGGTGGGGGATTGGTTCAACGAAGGATAACCAAGGGATCTCCAACATTGAATCGACATAATACACGTAGAAGCTCCCTCATCAATCACAGTCCTATGAATAGGCCTGTTTTTGACTATCACTGGAATTTGGAAAGCCATTTGATGGGGGAGACGCGGTGTACTATTTTCTAGATCGAAGATTATTAGATTCGGGTCCTGAACATCAACAGCTCCTATAGCCGACAAAAGCAATTTTCGTTGTGCTGGACATGATTGCAGCACTTCTAACGCCGACATTGCAGAGGGTGAAACAGCTAAGTCCTCAACAATGTTGTAATTCTGGGCCGCTCTCGCATGTGGATTGAAAGCAGACCTTCGAAGTACACCCTTGGCGGGCGGTTTAATTACTAAGTCTGGGTTAGGTTTCTCGATCTGTAGTGGATCGGAACCAGGAGCTGAGGTTGACGGGTGAGAGTGAGAAGATTTTGCTTCCTTACCGTCAACAGGATTCTTACTACCATAATCTTGCGATCGAGTCGCAATCCTTACACGAGACATCATCAAAATGGGTTCTTCACTGGCATTCGAGGAAGAACCTATCATCTTATTCTCCTGCTCCGGAAATGGATTTTTTAACACAGCAGGAGTAGGAGAACCTTTGACTATTTTCACAACCTCTGCCCGATGAGGGCAATCTCTCGTAAAATGATCCTCTTCACAAATAAGACAAGGATATCGAGGTTTGCACTTTTCGTCATTGGTTTCCGACTTTTCTGTTTTCTCCTTCGGAGCCTTGTCTGCTTTAGCCTTCTTCTTTCCGCCGTTTTTTGATTTGGCCGTAGATGACTCTACAGCGTGAATATCGTCGGTAAGTTCAGGAGAAGACTCTCCTGTCGGGGAATCGGGCAAAGTGATAATAGGAGTAGTCGAAGACTTGGAAGACTTCTTCTTGCTCTTTGTATTCACGATACCAATCATACCATCAGCGGCATGAGATCCCGAAGGAGCAGCAGCGATTTGATTCGACTTTGGAAGATCCGGAATCTTCTCGTGTAATGTACCCGACTGAGTGTAAACTAAGTCAAGGTATTGCGCCTGAGCAATGACTTGCTCCTCAGTAACTACTCCGGCCTTAGCTACATCTTCAGTAATTCTTGGTAATAATGATTTAACAAACCATTCAGCTAAGATTTGGTCCGGGATAAAAACTTTCACTAGCCTTCTTCGACGTCTCCACTCATGAATGTGATCGGAAATATACGTGGAGGTTGATTGTTTTAGTGAAGTTAATAACTCCGTGCCGTTATCGTATCTGACCGGCAACTGAAAGTGAGTTAAGAACGAGGTAGCTAACTGGCTAAAATTGTAAAAAGAGGCCCGTGGTAACTCAATGTACCACTTGGCCACGAGACCAATGAGTGTACGCTGGAAAAGACATAAGCGGATCGAATCATCTGAGATAGAATTTGAAGCACACCAGAGGTGGTAAGTCATCACGTGATTGGACGGATCCTCTCCAGACTTACCTTCGAACTTGGGTATATCGCTGGGCAACTTATTTGGCATTGACGGCTAGAACGGAAGATATTGAATTGGATCATTCGTTAGGCTCGTCAAGTCTGGTAAATCTAAAGTTGCGATAAACGGTAACTGTCGGTTAGGATCTCTAAAACTATGGGTCACAATACCGGCCCCAGGAGGAGGATATCCAGGATAACTAGGAACAGGAATCGCATTTGGGATATTATATCCTCCTGGAAAACCAGGATTAACCGGACCGTACTGGGGTTGCTGAGGTTGTTGATAAGTGTACCCAGGATACGGTTGATACTGGTAAACTGGTTGTTGGACAGCTTGCCCAGGTTGGTACTGTCCCTGGTACGGAGGTTGAACAAATTGAGGTTGAGTAGTGACAACCGTACTTATACCAGGCTGGCCTATAGGCATCTGGACCGTGGTTTGAATCGTAGATCCAGACAACGGTAAAGATGTCTGAGGAGTGGTTACAGAGACAGTAGAAACCGGAGCTGTCGATACTCCAGAAGTAAGTATGGTAGATGTGGCGGTAGTTGCAGTAGCCGTTTGAGATGGAGTACTAGGTGCAATTGGCGCCTGAGTAACTACCGAAGTTACAGAGGTTTGAACACTTGACTGGACAGGTTGCGGTTGCTGGGGTGGACCAGAAACTACAGGTTGTCCGGCTTGAGGTACCGACTGTATACTTGGCTGCAACACCTGTTGACCCTGTGACGGATCCCACACTAACATTCCAGGGTATTGACCCATAACAGGTTGAGGATACTGAGACCCATAGCCGGATTGAGGATAGGATTGATAACTGTAAGGTGCAGTTCCCATACCTTGACCATATGTTTGACCTTGAGGTGGTTGATAACCTTGACCTGAGTATTGACCTTGAGGTTGATAACCTTGAGGTAAATACGGGTACTGGGGTTGACCTTGACCTTGAGGTTGGTACCCTTGAGGTTGATACCCTTGGGGTTGCCATCCTTGAGGTTGCCATCCTTGAGGTTGATATTGATACTGAGGTTGAGCTTGGGGTACATATTGAGGCTGGGGTTGACCTTGAGGTATGTATTGCCCCATAGGAGCGTACTGACCTTGAGGTTGTCCCCCAGACACGAATGAAGTACCTTGAAGTTGCCCCCCAGGCATTAACTGAGGCTGCCCCCCAGGCGGTAATTGGCCACCTTGAGGTTGGGAAACGGGAACTGAACCTGACATCATGTAAATGTCTCCTACACCCAATGGTACATTACCACTGTTTCCAACTAATAACCCATGATCAACGGGTTGAGGAGATGCTCCTGCAAAGGTACCAGAAAGAGATTGATACCCAGTAGGAACAGAAGGACCGCCATGTAAAAAAGATTCAGGACTTTGTGTAAACACGGACGACTGACCAGACATATCTACAGGAGTATGAATACCTCCAGGTGGAAAAGGAGTACGAGGTGTAGAAAAACCTAGCCCAAAGTTGTCTAAATAATTGGTTAACGAAAGGTACCAAGTAGTACTTCTAGGAGGACTGTAAAAGATAGATTCACGCTCCCTTAGATCAAGGGTAAGTTGATCTTCAGGATCAGAGACGCCTATTTCTTCCTCTGGAACAAGTTCTTCAATAGCAATCAAACCAGTAGGAAGATTTTCGGTGATAATTCTTTCTATTCTCGGTGAATCAGGAACACTAGAAATCGGAGTAACAGGTTCAGATATTTCTGGTTCTTCGCCTGTATCACTAGACGAAAAACTACCAACAAGCTCAGAAACTGTAACAGCTTCGGGATTATAACCTGTCTCTAAGCCTTGGTAATCTGAATGGACTACCAAGGAAGATTCTCCTTCTTCAGGTGAACCTACTCTACTGCCACTAGGAGGAGTTACAAGGACCTTCAAACCTTCTAGATGACTGGACTCGTCTCGAGGAGGTTCACCCCTAAGTCTACGGGATCTTCTCAACAATTCGGCCACAGAAACAACTTTAGGAGACTGGCCCTGAAGTCTACGGGACTGTCTCGGTAATTCCGCCACAGCTAAAAACTTTTAACTACTACACACGAAAACAAAGTAAAAATTTCAAATCAAACCACCTAAAGTCTCTAAAGAACCAAACAAATTTGAAGCACTCGCCTAAAGAATCTAGGGCGTCAAACCAAACACAAACAGTAGCCTTCCAGACCGAAAGCGCTAGTTGGTGATGAAGCCCAACCTCGCTGGATTCAGTACAGAAGTGGCGGGTGGAACAGTTACCCCGACAACCTGCTTAATGAATAGACTGGACCAAGTTCCTCCACTTTAACCGTATCGAGTGAAGTGAACCCCCCAGAAAATCCAAGTGAGTCTAGCCGACGTCTGCTCCAGGTACAGTGGGATCTTCCCTCCACCGTCACCTCGGTAGAATCCTAAAGATAATGGTCACTAAGGTTACCAACCGCAACAAATGCACCTGGGGGAACAGTCTAAACTCCGACAGCACGCAAGGGCAGAGTAGCAAGCTCAATCCCCTTACCGGCTCCTTGACAATAATCCAAGGTTTACCGACAAGTGACCCCTGGCTCCTCGACAATGGTTAATCCGAGGTTTACCGTTTGTAATACGTGCGTGTCTGGCGTCGTTCCCAACGAGGGGGGATTGATCCCCTCACTGGTTCGGACACGAGCTCGTGCTTCTCCTTTAAGAGGAGCTTTCCCAGAGTACAAGTGAGACAATTGGATTTATTCTATCACAAGATAAGCTACTTGTTTGGTTTTGTTGTCTTGGAGAGTTAATTACTCACCTACTCCAAGACACTAGCCTGATCTAAATTGGTGTTTCAGAGCCCTAGTAAATAAAAGTTACTACTTCGATTTTACTTTAAGCGTTACTTTTATGGTTTTCCTTTAAAGACAAAAGGTAGTGGAAGTGAAACCAATGGTGTGTAGACTCGACTCCAACCACTACAAAGATGCACCTAAGATGATTTACGCTACTTTCCTTTTTCAATGAAATTCTTAACTAAGAGAGTTGAGAGAATGCAAATTTTAGAGAAAACAACTTCTTTAGAAAAGACAATCAAAGAAACAATTCTCTTTTTCTTTTCAAGCACACAAACCTAACCACTCTTTATTTGCATGAAAAACTCTTTTTCTTTCAAAACTTTTCAAAGCTACTTGAAACAAAACTTTTCAAAGGAGATGTTTTTGTATTTTCTCTTTTAAATAAAGCATATAAACCTATCTTAACAAAAAAAACAATCTCAAAAAACTATAAAATCTATGAAAACTTGACTCACAAGCAAATCAAAAGAAAAATTACTCTAAACAAATCTAACAAGGCAAAAGCTCACAAAGATGATTCTAGGTTGTTTTACTTGATCTAAATCAAATCAAGGACTAGCTAATGCAGAATCAAAAGACTAGTCAAAACAAAACTCAAATCTTTTTGTTCTTTTTGTAAAATGGAATTCAAGACTTAAACAACAAGCACTTCGAAATTGGCCCAAGAGACAACTCAATGGTAAGTTACTCTCACAGGTAGACTTTATGACAGGTCTGACTTCTTAGAATGCTGACAAAACCAGAGAGATCTAAGGCTTGACAACTCCTACCGCCAAAGTCACTACAAGACCTACTCAAAATCAAACCCTAGGGCTTATACTTCGACGAAATCCACTAAAACACTCAATGCTATCGAAACAAGTTCAGGTGAAGATTTTTGACAAGGGACTAATGAATCTGGGCAGAAAAAACTAAGAAAAAACAAAATCTAAGAGAAAAAAATGCAAAAAATGGAATTTTTTCAAATTTTAGCAGGGGACGCAGGCAACCCGTTAGCACAGGTGCGGGCCCGCTCTGTGCACACAGCAAAAGTGCGTCCAGGGACGCACTGTGCAGCACTCAGAGGGTGCGTCCTACTGAAAAACTCAAGAAAAACCAAAATAAAACTAATTCTAAGCTAACCCACCCAGAGACAAAGTCACAGAGCCAAAACCAGAAAAATAAACCAATTTTCTCAAAGCAAAGTTCACACAAAGGAAAAGACTTTTCTCATCAATGGAATCCCCAGTATGGTCGCCAATTTGTCACATGGAATCAGTCAAAAGTGCGGACACAACCGACCTTCCTAGAAGTCTAAGACATTCTAATGACAAACAAAACAAACTAGAGCTATCCTTCTCTAAACATGCATTATGATATGAGAAATCAAGTGTTTCGTTCTTACCTTTGTCCAAACGCTGTTGTAGAAGTCCAAGCTTTGTTGATTTGGATGAGCTCCTCCTTTTCTCCAAAACCTGCAATCACCAACAGTCAAACAATTAAATAGCACCTGATTATAACATAAAACAAAGCATATTCAACATATAGACCAAGGAGTACATGAAATAACTCATAAACAACAAGTTATTGAGAAGAATGGACCAATTTGCATTAAAGGTAATCAAAAGGAACCATTACAACCTGAGCCTTGGTGTTGTGCAAGCTCCTTCCAGGGTCCACAAGAGTCTTCCTCTACTTTGACAAAGCTCACCCACTTCCAAATAGAACAAGCAAAGATGGCAATCTCTCCTCACAAGCTTCTAAATGGGAGTCCTAATTCCTGCAGCATTTACCCTTAGAAATGTATAACTTTCAACCTCCCTCCTTCTGGCCCAATGCCTGTATTTATAATGCTCAAGAGGAAGTTAATCAGGTCCACCATCAATGGGATAGTCCCCTCTTTGGGTGGGATAGCTCCCTTATTGATGGGATAAGTTCCTCATTGCTAGGGGTGCATGAACCATCTGGAGGTGCTTCATACACGTCAAACAACCTTCTAGAATGCTCTAGAAATGACCACAAGTAATTTTTTGAAGATAAAACTTGCGCATTTTAACCTTTTCAGAGGGACGCACCTGACCCTTTAGATACAGAGCGTCCTTGGACGCAGACATCATGAACATTAGGTGCGTACCCGCAGGCAAGGTTGAGAGAACCTGCGTACCCAGAGATAAACACATTTATAAAGACTTTCTCTCTTTCTTGGAGTTTGACATGGATAGCAGAGGCATAAGACTTGCTTAAGAGGGTAGTATGACTGTTGATAGAGCCATACCAACTGTAAATAGCCATGGTGACATTTTTTAGTGTAACAGAGCTCGACCCCTAGAGGCATGGGAAGGAGTTAGGCTTGTCTATATCATGTAATTTCTCAGTCGTTTTCAGGGTTGGACACTTGGGATTGCTTGGCACTCCATTGTACATCTGATTTCTGCATTTTTGGCAAAGGAAAGAACTGGGTTTGCAACAATTTTTGGGATCCCTGTGGCTCTGTGTTTTGATGGTGTTCTTCTCTATGTAATTTGTGAGTTCACTGATATTTATGTGCATAATTTCCTTTTCTCTTTTTCTTCTGAAATTAAACAAATGAGTGACAAAGGTAGAATTCATTAGCTTGTTGTGCTTTGCCTTTCAGTTTTGTTTAATTTTCAATGTTTTCTTTAGTTTGAAGAGGATTCTTGATACCCTCTTGCCCTCTTTAGCTTCTCATTAGTCTGAAACCTCCATCTTTACAAATCAAAGCATCAAAATGATTGCCTTTCTTTCCCCAATCAGAACTCTGCAAAACTGGCCTTCATCCCCGGACCCAAATTTGCCTTTCCCTTGATTCCAACAAAACTCCCAAAAAATCAAATCAAATCCTTGCACTTCATACCTAGCCTAACATTAGAATATATTTCAGTCATTTCAAGCCCTCATCGATCATAATTTCTTGATATTGACCCGGAGAGAGCCCTCTCCTGTCCTCGTAGGGCTAGCTACGAGGCTGAGCGTGGTTTCATGTGGACCTAGAATCTTACCTTTTCAGCCTGAGGTAAATCTAGGCATTAACATAGTGGCGACCATACTGGGGAATAAAATTTTATTTTTTTGTTATTGTTCTTTGTTTTATAGACTACAGACAGAGCCTAAAGTTAGCCAGGTAGCCTTCGAAACACTTTTTCTTTTCATTAGTGCAAGTATATAAAAGCTGCTTCAGTCATCTCTGGTCTAGTCTTATAAGCGGAATATCTAACTTGCAAATTTCCCCAGTAACATGTATCATGTTCAGATCTTATTGTTGATGGTGGACAAAGATCAGACACAGCAAGGCTGAAATCATTCACCTGGCGACTCCAGTGTCGAAGAATCCCAAGGTTCAGAATTTTTATGGCGACTCTACCCTTCAAGAATCAATAGCTTGAAAAATTTCTTGGTCAATTCATTGTTATCAAAAAATGGATTTGCTTGCTCTCCAGTATGCTCCCATGAGCCGAGATCACATTCCAGGGTTTCCAAATAAAATTCCAAAGGTAAATTGGTAAAGGAATTTGCCTATGTTTAAAGATGATAATAGGAATGATGTTGCTTTACATCTAGTTAGATTTCACATGCATATTCGCAAGTTGAAGGTTGATTTTCCTGAAGATTGCTTGATGAAGATATTCATGGCCACTCTGGAAGGTGAAGCCCGATCTTGGTATGAAAGTTTGCCGCCTGCTTGTATTTACTGTTTGAAATATTTTCATACCATGTTCTTTGAAAGGTATAAAGAGTCTTATCCATCATTAAATTTAGTTCAGAACTGTTGCAAACATGCTTATAGTTTTATTGAAAATCTTGAGAAAGTTTATGAAGATGATGACTTCATGGATGATGAGATCATGGAAGCCCTGTATGAAAATCCATTTTAGCAGCATAAAGAGAGTGATACTTATCAAGATGATCAGGAAAATTTGCAGTAGGATCAAGATCTAAGAACGGTGGAAGATGATGAAAGAGAAGGTTTTATTTCAGATCTATCCATAGAAGAAGTCAGCATGCAGGAAAGTCAAGTTTCAATTTCAGCATGTGATAGAGTCAAGTCGGTTATTTCAGATCTAGATTTAGATCGTGATGATCAAGAGTACCTTGGTCTGAATCCCATGAATTCGAGCTGTGATGTTGAGATCATTTGGAATGAAGAAGATAGAGTTATTGACCAAAGTGTTCTCATTTCATTGGAACCAAGCCTTCATGAGGAGGTAATCCAGTTAGTTCATGAAAAACAAGATGATATCTTTGTTCAAGTAAGTAAAAAATCTTCTTTCGATAACTCAGTGGTAAATGATGATTTGATTGCCATGTCATATGAAGATGATCAACAATGTTTTCAAATTTTCGAAGATCAAGGAATTGAGGACTGTCATTCAGGTTTTTCATGTTTAGAAATGTTATTTCAAGAAGACAATACTTACTTGAGCAAAAGGAAACAAAAAGTATTATCTCCTCTGTATGAAGATGAGATAGATCAACTCTTGAAAGGTCATGTTACAACTCAAGTTAACGCAGATCTGCAGTGTGCACATGGTTAAGAAGGTGATGGTGAAACTTCTTCCTCTTTTGAAAATGATGATAGTCTTGTAATTAGCTTTATAGATCAGCAAACAGATAATATTTTCTTTTATGAAGATGATAAGGTTGTCATGTTTGATGACCTTGAAGATTGTTTTCTATTTAAGAATGACCTTGACCATGAAATTGAGGAATGTGAGTTTGAGAGACACAGTAAGCCAGAATTCAAGTCAGTTACTATCAATCAGCAACTCGCTATTCTTTTAGATCAGAATGATGGGAGTACTTGTATTTTTGCTGTTGGATCTCAAGACAAACTAGTGCTTCAAGATTATCAAGATCCCTTTGGAATTCTTTTGCAAGCATTAGAAAAGATAAATGTTGTCTGGTTTGTTATCATAAGCCTTGGTTTCAGTGGTTATTGTGAGTTGCCTACATGTACATCGTTCTGCCTGCTCGGGGAAAGTGAGAGTAGAATTTCATTGAGTAGCCATTTGTTGGATTGGTTACATTGGAAGGATCATTACACATGATTGTACATATTTCATCAGTAGGCAGGTGGTAGTCATCAGGATTTGAAGTTCTCAAATCTAGATGGTCTGTTGCCCATTTAAAATCTTTGTAAGTACTTGTTTGAGTTAAGTCAGTATTGAGTCATTTTTTGTTTCAGTCAGTTGAAAGATAGTTTCAGCTGAGTGCCCAATTTCAATGAGTCTTGAGTCAAAGTTTCATAGTAATTTGTTTTTGGGTGTTTTGAAGTTTTTGACTCCATTTACCAATGGATGGAGGCATTGTCTGCTCTCCCAAAGATCTGCGGTCCTTGGCACCTCCAAGGAGCTACCATCCCCATTGGAGCCACTGTTAGAGTTGGTCTATTCAGCCCTCCGTCAGAGATCAAAACCTCTTTTGTTGCATTTCATTTTAAGCGTCTCATTCAGCTTGATCATCTGCATTCCATTAGAAGCATCGATATTCTGATGGAAGGGTCTTGTCTCCATACTTCCCTCATGTCATGTACCTGATAGTTTGTGTCTGATCATCAAAGTTCATCAAATCAATTTTACAGTCATCATGGATGGTCTTTTGGTCAGCCAATAGTCATTTCAGTCATTAGGTCTAGGGTTTTGCAAATTTTGTCTTCAAATTGTCCAATAATTCCAACAGGAATATGAAGAAGGTTCAAAATAAGTTTTCATCGCAAAATTTCATCATTAAAATGATTGATCGTGACTTTTCTTCAAAACTCCGTTTTGAAGAAAAATCGCCAAATTTTGTCTTTTGTAATAAAAGCCATGTAATTTTCAAAGTTTTTCAATTTTGAAATTCTTCAGGCGCAGCCCTGATCGCCTTTGCCAAACACCATGGCATCCATCCCTGTAGAACATACAAAGAGATTCAATATTAGCTCAAAAATCAAAAGGAAACAAGCAAAACAAAGTTCTCTTATAAAAGTGTTAAAGTCTTCAAACAGTGGGTTTTTTAAAATAAAAAATTGAAGCCCATGCCATGAAAGATATTTTCATTTATTTCACGATTCATTGGCATAGCAAAGGTCAGCTAGGAGCCAAGAGAAATCAGTTGGAGGGCGAAATTGTGTTTTGAAGGCTGAACTGGTGATGAAATTACAGTCACAGCGCATTGGGAGGTGGTCGCGGCGCATAGAGCCGCCCACTGTAGTGTTCTTTTTGAATGTGTGCGGCACATATAGAGTGCGCAGCGCACAGGGCTGACACATAAAAAACTTTGCCACTGTTCCATAAATTTAAACAACTCAATCTCCTATGCTCTGTGTTAGTCAAATCATCTTGCAATGGACATTGAATAGTGTTTGGTGTGGTTTAGAAGGTTCCTTTGGAGAATTTGAATGTTAAAATTTAAACCCTATACTCATATCAAAAATTGCTCCCTTAGGGTTTGAATTAGAATGTCAAAATCTGACTTTGGTGCCAAAACACTCCAATTCCATTTCTCATCTGTGTTTCCCTTTCCACTGCTGTCATATCATCATACAATGCCTCCCCTTTTTCCCTATTCCCTTATAAAATTACTCATATTACTTGTTCCTAAATCCTATTATCCCTATCCCTAAAAACTACCATCTCCCATATCATTTGCAAAATTCCTAAATCCTTAAACCCCACATTCCTAAAACAAAGTCAAGTGACTGTTATTGTATTTTAATTTCACTTGACAATCCACTATACCCATTGTCCCTATTTCCCCTTGGCAACAAAAGTCAAAGACATCAAACTCTTCATATTCACCTTAGGCAACGTAGATGAAGAAGCCATCAAGGAGGTGTGAAGGGACATGATCTTGTCGAAACTTCTTTGGCTAAGCATGATACTTGATGATGGACCTTCAGTCCAAATTTCAACAATTTTGGAGAAAATTTTGTCAATTTTGGTCTAAAACAGATTTTTCCGCCCAACACGTAGCGCCACTTGGTGCGCGCTTATAATTGGGAGATCCTCTAGAGGAAAACTTTACATTTTTGGATTTTTCATCAAAAGTTATGCATGCTCATGGATTACCTAAGGATTTCATCAAGTTATGGGTTGCCAAAAGGGTCAAAAACACACAAAAAATGACCTCTCTGCCACCTTTTGCACTCACAGGAAGAAGTCTTGGGATATTGAAGTTTTGGAGGGGAAAATGACATCTAAATCCAGAAATTTCACTTGGGTTGGAAAGTAGACAGGCGGGGCTTTCCAACGAGCTATCATGAGCTCAATTTGGACTTCAGGAAGGCCCTCAAAATCAGCCTCAACGTTTTGCTATGCATACAGATTTCAGGCGCGACGCATAGGGAAATTTGGCCTATTTTTTACACTTCAGCCCAGAATTTCGCCCAGTTTTGACTAGTTTCACTTTTTCATGTAACTCTTGATCTACCTTGATGTAATTTCATGAAAATGATGTAATTTGGCACATATTTACTTGTTTTAGAATATTCATTCACTAAAAAGTGAAAAACAACTGAATGAATCAGTTTCCTTTTATATAGAGGCAAGTTGTTTCATTGCCTATTTTTCAATTCCTTGTCTAGATATGGTTGAAACAACTCCTAGAATGATGAGCTCGACCCCTAGAGGCATGGGAAGGAGTTAGGATTGTCTATATCATGTAATTTCTTAGTCATTTTCAGGGTTGGACACTTGGGATTGCTTGGCACTCCATTGTACATCTGATTTCTGCATTTTTGGCAAAGGAAAGACCTAGGTTTGCAGCAATTTTTGGGATCCCTGTGGCTCTGTGTTTTTATGGTGTTCTTCTCTTTGTAATTTGTGCGTTCATTGATATTTATGTGCATCATTTCCTTTTCTCTTTTTCTTCTAAAATTAAACAAATGAGTGACAAAGGTAGAATTCATTAGCTTGTTGTGCTCTGCCTTTCAGTTTTGTTTAATTTTCAATGTTTTCTTTAGTTTGAAGAGGATTCTTGATACCCTCTTGCCCTATTCAGCTTCTCACCAGTCTGAAGCCTCCATCTTTACAAATCAAAGCATCAAAAAGATTGCCTTTCTTTCCCCAATTAGAGCTCTGCAAAATTGGCCTTCATCCCCAGACCCAAATTTGCCTTTCCCTTGATTCCAACAAAAGTCCCAAAAAATCAAATCAAATCCTTGCACTTCATACCTAGCCTATCATTAGAAGATATTTCACTCATCTCAAGCCCTCATTGATCATAATTTGTTGAGATTGACCTAGAGAGAGCCCTCTCCTGTCCTCGTAGGGCTAGCTACGAGGTTGAGCATGGTTTGATGTGGACCTAGAATCTTACCTTTTCAGCCTGAGGTAAATCTAGGCACTAAAACTTTCATGAGCTAGGGTTTTGTTATTTAGTGGAGTCTTTGATCTAGGTCTAGCTCTAGGGTTTTATCCACAAACCATAGGGATTTCTTATCCAAGACTTCTAAGCCTTCCAAATTTTCTTCAAGATTTGTCATGTGAAATTTTTTTGTTGTAGCTAATATAGGTGGGACAATTTTATCAACTCCATTTCCAAATGTCAAAAAAATAAGTGGAAAATAATGTCTCATAGAGTCCCCATGCCTCTGCATATGATATCAGTCAATCATGGATGGTACAATTTAGTGTATAAGAAAAGGTATAAATATCATTGACCCCATATGGTATCTATAAGGCTTGTGTTCTTCCCTTTTACTAATAAGCATTGTAAAGAAACAACACCCTCCAACTATCATCATCAAGGACAAAATATTGTAGGTCGAACCGTAGTTACAAATATCCAAGGAATAGCTTATGGAAGTAACATGTCTTCAAAGACTATGGCATTCTAGTGTCCTATATAGCATCACCGAAGGGAACTCACTCCATCAATAACCTTCAAGTGGGATGAACATGGTTCATACTTCTTTTATAGAAGAGTCATCTGCAAATTTTGTCCATGGGTTTCGTTCACATAGTTAGAGGTGTTGGCACAAAACAAAGATATTTATAAATCTTAGATGAATTCTATTGACACTTCAAGTAGATTGGACTCTTTAAGATATTGTAGCAACAATTTTTCCTTCATATATGAAAATGACTCGATCTTTATAAGAGGATTTCGGTCCTCAAAATTGATGAGGAACTTGGCCTCTTCTTCATTGTTCAATCCTTTAAGATTCACTTCTTCAAACAATGGTGAGGGTCAATTAGAGATTAACTCCCTTTGATTCTAGAGAAAATTCATTAGCAAATTTAAATATTTTAACCACTTATAATTATATAGACATTGTGGTCATACAAGTTGTCCTTCTTTACATGAACTTCATCTTTTGATTAACATTAATAATTTTTTTCCTGAGGACTCTCAATCTAGTTGTAGATATAATACCTTGTGCAGCTCAACCACACTTTCAATTCTATGTCTTGGTCAAGCTTTCTTGAGACCAGGTCAATCATTCACAAATATATCTCTAGAACAATAGCATCTTGAATTTAACCTTGCTATTCAATTCAACTCTCAATATAGATTTTTTTTCAAAGGCATGGATACAATAAAACCTCTTTCAAATTATACAACTGTTAAAGACTACATTCAAATTTGAAAAAACAACTCCTTTGCTTCAAATATATAAGAAATTTGGTTTTAGATTTGTGATTTCTTGGTTTTGAATTACTCTGGACACCTATTAGCAGAGGTTATTAGCCTTCTCTTAGAATAGTGTCCTAGCCACAAAATAGGCTAACCTCCTCGACCCTTTATGTTCATCATAGTGAGACTTATTTGGTCCTTTATAATCATTGTATGGAGTTTTTTGGCCCACTGAAACTAGGGTTGGGTTCCTCAAGAGAATTTTGATTATCACTTGGGCACAAAATTTAAAAACAAATTTGGTTTAGGAAACTCCTAGGGCTAGACTTATTGTGTAGGCAATCCTTTCTGCGGACAGAAATGGTCCCTATAGTCCTATGGGAGGATCTAGAAACTAAAAAATATAATTACATGCAATATTTCCTAATTCATACTAGAAAATGAAAAGGAATATAGATCTCCTACCTCTCTTTAATGCTAATACCCTTGATGTCGACCTTGACTCTTTGGCTTCCAAGCTCACGATCTCCTCTTCGCTGGTGTAGATGAGTTACTGTAAGAAAGGTCAAGTGGAAACAACAAAACTATACAAAGCATAACATTTTCTAATATAAATTATGTAACAAATCAAGGAGCATCACAATAAATGGATAATAGTTGACACATTTATGGAAAGAAAACATATATTTTATTATTAATAGATTAAAAAGGGAGAATTACAACCAATGAAGCCTTGATGTTGGAAGCCTCCTTCAAGTGAGATTCCAAGTCCAAACCTTAGCCTTCAAACATCTTTTCTCCTTTGCAAATGGGCAAAATTTGGGCACAATTCAACACTAAGATGTCAACCAACAAACCAACAACCAACCATGAGTGGATGGTGTGGATTTCATTTTATAAGAAAGGAGAGGGAGTTGAGGGTCCATGAAAAGAGGGAGGAGTTCCACATCTCAAGGGAGAGATCCATGGAAAGAGGATCTAGGGCCGGGAATGGGAGGTCTTGTTCCAATATTCATCTACATGAAACCACATCGTCATTCTTGAGCTTTCTAGTGAGGGAAGATTCTCCTCCACTTTGGGAAAAACATCTTGAAGAGGACCAACGTGAATTTTCCTGATAAAAGTAGCATTAACAACGCTAAACATGTGTAATTCTGGAGGTGAATAGCACAAATTTTCCTGATAAAATTAGCGTTGGGCTTGTAAAACAAGGTTTTTGACAAGCTCTTCATAATGATTTCAAGGAAAGTTTTCTTCCTTTTCTTCAGGGATGTTCCAAACATGTTTCATGGTGAATAAATTGTTTGTGACAACTTTCATCACTTTGTGACACTTACAACATTGACGAGACAAAGTGAAACACTTTAGGATACGAGACTGGGAGTGCGACAAAATATTGTATAACAGATGCCCCCTAAAGCATGAAGTCGGAATAGGAAGTGATGGTTGAAATGATTTACAAGAAAAGGCAAGGACTTAGAGAATCATCGTCAGAAGACCTGCGAATCACAAATAATACAATATATCTAACATCTCTGATGTAAGTATGCTTAAAGTGTAAGCATATAACAATACATGGATCCATGACATGGATGCAACCATCCATATAGAAGGATCATGTTTACAATCATGAATACTTAATAACTCCATGCAGCCTGGATTTATCAAACGAAACCCAGGGTCTTCATCTCTGTCTCGATCAAACCAAAGTACGAATCTCACCATGTGAATAAATGGGTTGTAGTCGAACATGGTAGAAACCACCTAATTACTGGCCAATGATGTAAATCATTAATTGGCATGAGAGAAACCTGGTGAGCACTAGTATTGCAGCAATAATGCTGCAACTCCTGGGCTTCCTACTTTACTTTTATCAACCCGGTAGTTCGTGACAAACTTGGAAGCGACGGTGCTGTATGCACAAGTACTAGTTCTTACTGCAGGTTGTCACTTGGTCAGCTGGAGTAAGATCACTAGGAGCTCAAGCCAACTTCTATGGATTCCAGAAGAATCTCTATATGTGATGAAAGAAAAGGAAGCTTACTCTATAGAGGCTACTCAACTTGCAGAAAAGAAAATAAGACTGAAATGTAAAGTAAACCTAGCAAACCCTACTTAACCAACTAATCCTACTTTTTCAGAAAGAGAGATGAAAAATCATGAAATGAATGCCATTACCTACTCAAGAAGTCAACAACATCTACTCAAGCTATTTCTAGAAGTAAATGAGTAAAAAACATCTTTTTGGATTTTTATGTATCTTTATGTGAAATTGTCATGCATGTAATTTATTTGATTGTGAATGTGACAGTGATTAGGTGGCGATGGAGGGTGACTTTGGGATTTACAAAGGTGTAGGATGGTGTGGATGGTCCTAGGAGGTCTCAGGTGGCCTTCTGGAGGCTTTTCCCACAATCGGTCTTCAAAACGAAGCCTATAGGAAAATCTACAGGAGGCTGCAGGGGACCTACAGGAGGTCTACAAGTGGTCTATAGGAGGATGCTGAGAGCATTTTTGGAGGGTTTGGAGGTAGGAAAGTGGGTCTAAAGGGTAGCTGAAGGCTAGGGTGATGTGTTAAGGTGTTTAGGGTCCATCAAGAATGACTAGGAGAGAGAAAGATGGTCGGATTTGTTCAAGGAAAAAGAGGAAAGTCTATGGGAAAAGTGTAGAAAACTGAGGCAGATTTGTGAGGAACTTTGGGCGACCTGTGGAACGTAGATAAAAGAGAGATGGTGATGGCTGATTGGCTGACTTGTTGTGAGGAGAGATTTGCTCCAAGAGAACTGAAAATAAAGCAATGAGATTAAGCAAGCAAGGAACTAGATACATAAAAAAAAAAAAAAAAAAAAAAAAAAAAAAAAAAAAAAAAAAAAAAACAGAATTTTGCATCAAGCTAGTCTAAACTCTGATCTAGGAAAGTAAATGCTGAGAAATGCTACATGGAAAGAAAGCATGGTAGGAAACTTATTGCAAAGATAGAAATGAGCATGGTGAAATAGATCTAAAGCAAATCATTAATCTTCTAACAAACTGCAACACTATAAATCCTATGGAGAAGGAAAATATGTGTTTTTTGTGGCAACAAGAGGGTCTTGGCCTTGGTTCATGGTCCCAAAGGGAGGAAAGGAGGCCAAGGATCTATTGATGGCCTTTTTGTATCTTATTTCTATCACTATTCAACCTGCTATAGAAAACTCAAATGGAAACATCCTTCTAAATCATCAAAAGCAACCTATTCTTAACCAAGAAAGAGATTTATCTAACAACAACTAATTCATAAACTAAAACAAAGCATATAAATACAAAACAAGAGGAGATTGGCTGCTTGGATTGGGCCTTAACACAAGATCTTCAGCCCTCTAAGGTAACTCAGTGCTAGCTCAAAAAGGATCTCATATTTATTATCTAAATAATAATAGGATTACATGAAACTATCAACAAAAGTAAGCTCGAAATTGAGCAGAGCCAAGCTGCAACAAAAATTCGAAAATTTGACCAAATTCCTATTGAGGGCCTAGGCCTCTCTACTTATACAATTGAAGCTCCCAATAACTTCCTTAAAATCAGGGAGGCTTGCCTCCTGAAACTTGAGATAAACAGAAGTTATCCTCCACTTGCTCGGCTGCCTCCTAGTGCATTGATGTGGTTGTTTGTGCTCCGAGCTGCATGATGGAGAATTCAAAGTGGGGAGTCATAAATGAGGGGGATACCCTCTTATAAATCTTCTCTCTTATCTTCTTCCAATATTTTCTGCCAATTTTCCATTAAATCTTTGACTTTGTCTCCAAAATTCAACAAAAATCTGCTTTAAACACATATTAGACTCCATGGCATAATAACCAACCCAACTCACTCTAGAAGCATAAATATAATAAAAAAACATGCAATAAGCTAAGAGAATGTGGATTAAGCTAAGTTAGGAGGAAAAATGAGCTCATATAATTACCCATTTATGGGACTCATCATCAACCCCTACTGAATTTGTTGCTCATCCTCTGAGCAACTAGTCCATCTCCTCATCCTTGATGGCCTCCCTGACATCCCATGCTTATGATGTGAGCTATTCTTCTTTGTCATGGAACCCTACCTTTCTGTCCACCTCTTCCCACTGCTGTTGCTCTTCTTCCTCTTTTCTACCCTCTAGTATGCCTAGCAACAGTGGGGGAATCAGTTTGAGGCCAATCCAATTGACCTTCAAACTCTGCATAGAGTGCTTGTATAGTGGCACACTCCTTAATGCTTCTTTAATCCTTGTTGGGGAGTGATACTTCTTGATCTATAAACTGCGTGGTAGTGTGTTCCACCTCCTCATACAAGCATGAATACAGTCATCGCCAATTAATCTTTCCATATCCTCAAAATGTGTAATGACCTGAGCCTGATCATTGATATACTTAGGGGCAATTTGAGGATTATTTGCAAGCAGTTGGTGTGTGCTGATGAGAGCCATGGGGTTTGATGGCTTAGCTCTGATCATTAAGGGCTCATTTTGCTCCTTTATCATCAACTTCCTTATCTCTGCTGTCCTTAATACCTCATGATTCATCCATGATGCCATGGCCATTAGTTGCAGGTACCCTAGCCTAGCATTGGGGTCCCACACATTCATGTCTGTGAGGGCCATGTTATGAAAATAGAACTCTGCTATTTTTTCCTTGTCTTCTGAAGAGATTTGGTCACATAGGTCCATGAACTGTCCGTAATCTTCAAAAGGTATTGTGCCTCTCTATGCCAAAGTCTTGATCTGAAACTGTAGGAATTGGTCCTTGAGGTATAATCCATATGATTTTGCTAGTGTTTTGCACTGTAATGCCTCCATAGACCAGCTGGCCATGCATGCCAATTGTGTCTCTTTTTCTTGCAGCTATCTTCTTAGCAACTCATTTTCTATTTCCAAGTGAGTTCTTGTGATTTCCTCTCTATGTCTTACAACATTTAACTCCCTGCCCATTTCTCTAAGCTTGTTCTCCATGTGGCCAATATCCTCTACCCCCTTGGATTTGGTGATTTGCATCTATATATGGCTCCTTATTCTTTCTTTCTCCAACTCAAAGAAAAGTGGGATTGAAAATTTCTGTGGAATGATTCTTCCCCCCTCAAGAAGATTGTAGTAAGAGTGCAAACTAGGCTGGGGGTCAAGTTCTTATGGCTCTGTAGCTTCCTCCTTCCCCTTTGGCTATTCTTCTACCCTTTTCTCAAGTTTTTCAGTCTCCTGTAGCTTTGTCAGGGTCTCCTGTAGAATAGTATGTGCCTCCTGTAGAACTTTTTTTGAGTCTTGTAGTTGCACTCTTTCCTTCCAGGTGGAAGATCTGGGAGTTACTCTTTCATATGTGATGGGGATTTTAGAGGGAGATTCTTCTCCTTTGATAGTGGGTGAATCTTCAATTATAATGGGCACTGTTGAAGATGGCTGTGGTTTTCTTGTTTTTATCTGTGTGCTTTTTTGAGCCTTGAAATACATTGATGTCTGCCTCTTCCTCTTTTGTTTTGGTTTAATTGGGGTCCTGAGGGCAGTGAGGGCAGCTGATACCTCTCTCTCTAGGGTCTCGGGAGATACTTTTTTCTTTTTCTCTGTCTTTACTAGTTTTGTTTTGGTTTACTCCTCCTCTATTTTGGTTTCCTCCTTTTCTACTTTGGTTTCCTCCTTCTCCCCTTCTTGTTCCTCAGTTTCCTCCCCTTCTCCCCCTTGCTGCTCTTCCTCCTCACTATCAGAAGGATTGAGATCATATGTGAGGGCCTTTATATCATCCTCTTTTGTCATGTTTCTGAAGATTTCCCATGGTGAGCCAACTGATTTAGACCTCTTGCCTTCAACTTAATGCTGGAGTCTATGAGGGACTACAAGAGAAAATAAGGGATGCTGAGTTTCTGGGGAGTTGGAGTGTCCATGCCATATCTTAGCTCATGGAGAAGTCTAAAATGGTAGCAATAAACTATGTTGTACCTCCCTTCACAGGAAATATATTTGATAATTTGGTAACTAAACTCATCCCGAGGGTAAGGTATGCTTGCCCTTCTAATGCCATTTTTGTCTTCTACAGGATGTTCATTGGGTTGGAGGAAGTTTTTCTTGGCAGATTGTCCAATTGGCTATTCATCTTTGCTCTAAGGTAATCCAAGAGGAAGGGCGCTAACCCTACTGATAAATTCTGGGGTGATTTCCATGGGGATACCTCTAAAAATAACAGTGACATGGGTCCTTGAGTGAGGGACTAAAGAAAGTGCAAACTCGTAAGCCACTTCTTCATCAAACCCTCAATTTCTCAAAAAATGGCATCCAATTTGCTCTGGTGAAAATGGCTACTACTTTGGGATGTTCATGGAGCCTAGATGAATTTGTGGGCTCCTTCCTCATTAATCCCCCCGTCATTGTGCTTATACCCCTTTTGAACACCCAAGGGAGAGATGGAGACAAGAATTTTGAAGAAACATGAAAACAGAGAAAAACTGTGTTTTTTTAAAGAAAAACGCAGAAAAGTTTTATGGACTTCCTCTTCTTCTATGGACTCAATTCATCCTTGAAGTTATATCATTTCTTGCACATATTGATAATCAAGGTGGGTATGCACAGGACCTACCTCTTTAGGCCATAAATCGAGCAAAAATCCCATGTTTTCTCCTTAAAAACTGCTTACAGCCCCTCCTATAGAATTGGCTGTAGGTGCTCCTGTAGAACCTGTTACTACTCCTGTAGAACGCCGATAGTAAGAGGATGGATGAAAGCGATGGAGAATTATGGTTTCGAGGCTATGGTGGTTACAAAGAGCTTGTTGTAGCTAAGTGGATGAGGAAGGAATGAAATAAAAGGTGGTGAAGGAGTTTCGAGGAGGAATACTTATTTCTTCTTTTAGATATTTCCGGTGATGGGGTGAGCTAGCAAAAATGTACGTTGCCATATTTGGACCATTGGTCCCCACTGCCTTGTCATCATGGCTCTTTCCCACAATCACTTCCCATCATTGCATCGGAGTTTGCATACCCTCCACTACCTGTCCTTTAGATTTTTCTGTGAGTTGGCTAGGCACGCGTGTGGTGGCATCCTCGAATGAGTGTAGTCAACTGGATGAGAGTGGTCAGTTACTGGCCACCTTTTCTCGTTCAACCCTAACCATATCATTCACTTATGCATACTTTTCAATTACATAGATGCAACAGAGGAGAGGGTTAGTCACTGACCTGAGAGTCGAATATACGTGTTGTGAGGTATTTTAGTTCCTTTTGCTGCTGCATGCTTATATTTTAGTTGTTGCATGCCTGTATCTTCCTTGCTACATGCTCTCTGCTTCCTGATGTGTGGCTTGTTTGTTTTTTATAGGTATCCTCTAGCTGGATCTAGCTTCAGATGTCCCCTTCAATCCCATGGTTTTACTTCTTTTGCTGCTGTGGCTTGATTTTAAGGGGATCAACTGCTACAGGAATTCCCACAGGAGATCTTATAGCTGCTTCTCCATTTAAAATTTTTAGCTAATTTTTGTGCTAGGAGTTGTGAGGATGACACCAGAGATGCTGATGGAGATGGAGAGGTACTTGGTAAGCTACAGGTGAGATTTGGAGGTGCTGCTCCCTTTATTTTTTGTTTTTTTTTTTTCTAAAAAACTGGTTTCTATGTTTTTCGACAGGAAGGAAAGAAATCGATGATGATGAGGTGGTGCAGGTGTGGGATGGATGGCAAGGAGGGTGGATAGCTGTAGGAGGGTCTACATTCTCTTCATGAAATCTCTCAGCCCCTCAATCTGCTCTTTGGAACCATTTCTATCTCTCTATGATTTCTACAGGAGCCTCTTGTAGAACACACAAGGCCTCTTGTAGAATACCCAATTTCCAGAAAAAAACACAGTGGGGTGGAAGAAAGGTCAGACATGATGGAAAAGAGTGTGGAGGAGATGAAATAGGCTCTGTGGCATCTTCCCTTGCTCCCTGTGGTCCACCTGTAACCTGCAATGCACATTAAAAGTCAATTTTCTTTTCCTTCTTTTCTTTGTTTTTTTTTGAAAGACAACTAGGGCGCCTCAAGGAGGTTTTCACCCTAATTGCCTGCCCTGGGTGCCTCCAAGGGAGGTTTTCACCCAGGGATCTTATTCTCTCTTTTTTTGTTTTTGTCATCACTGGGCCGCCTCAAAAGAGGTTTTCAACCCAATGATGGGACTCAAGCGCCTCATGGAGGTTTTCACTTGAGTCCTTATTATTATTATTTTAATTTTTTATTTATTTATTTATTTATTTATTATCTTTTTTTTTTCTGCTTCTTTAGTGAGTGGGTGAAGTGGAGGTGAAGACTTGCTCCACTACCATCACTGTCTTACTCAGATCTTCAATGAACTCTTGCTTGGAGAGGGGCTTCTTGTAAATTTTCAGCCTATGTCCATTGACAAGCATGGGGATGGCTTCCTCATCAATGGTTCTGATCAGAACTGAACCATTGTCATTGCATTTTTCCATAGTGTAGGGTCCTAGCCATCTTGTCCTTAGCTTGCCTTTGAATTCTTTATACCTTGAGTCATAGAGTAGTGCCCAATCTCCCTCTTGGAATTGATTCTCCTTGATATTTTTTTCATGCCATATCTTCCTCTTAATATGAAATACCTCTGTGTGGAGAAGGGCCTGCAATATTTGTTCATCCAATCCATTGAGCTGGATTAGTCTTTCCCTTTATGCTTGGATGAGGTATAGGTCCAGCTGTGCTGCCATTCTTAGTGTATTGTACTCAAAATATTGACAGCAAAGCCTTCTTTCCATAGACCAGTTCATAGGGTGTGAACCCTGTGGTGGTCTTCCTTGTTGTGTTGTAGGCCCAGGTGGCCTCAAGTTGTCTATCCGCCCAATGTTTTCTGCTGCTGATCACTACCTTGGTCAGAATTCCTTCCAAAGCTCTATCAGTGACTTCTACCTGTCCATTGGCTTGTGGATGGTAAGGGGTGGAAGTCTTGTGCTTGATTTTATGATATGTGAGCAGGTCTTCAATCAAATTGGAAGTGAACTGACTGTGTTGATCTATGATCAGTTCTCTTGGATACTTGAACTTATAGAATACGTTTTCTCCTAAAAACTCAGCTACTTTCTCCTCTGTTGCTGCTTTGATTTCTTTTGTTTCTGCCCATTTTGTCAGATAATTGATGCACACAATGATGTATTGCTTCTGTTTTGAAGGAGGGTTGACAGGACCCACAAAGTCCATGCCCCACTTCTCAAATGGCTCAAAGGTCACTTGAGGTTGCATGGGCATCTCATCCTTTGGAGTAGGTTTCCCCATCCTTTGACACCAATCACATTGGCTGGTATATCTCCTCACATCTTGATGAAGAGTGGGCTAATACTAGCCTGCCTGCAATATTTCGAAGGCAGTCCTATTTGCTGCAAAATGGCCTCCATAAGGCCCGTCATGACATGTCAGGAGAATTTCAAAACTTCCTCCTCCCTGACACATCTTCTCAAGATCTGATTTGGGCCAACTTTGAAGAGATTTCCCCCCAATCTAGGTGAAAGGGGCGCTTTTCCTCACGATCTTGCTCTTCTCCTTTGAGGACATGTGTGGTGGGAATTGTGCTGAAACCAAGTAATTTTCTATATCAGTAAACCATGGAGGGAGTACTGAGATAGAAAATAGGTGTTCATTTGGCATTTTATCATCCATCATTCCTTCTTCTCTTGCAGGAAAATTTACTCTAGACAAAAAGTCAGCAACAACATTTTCTTTACCAGGCTTATCAACAATGGTCAAATCAAACTGCTGCAGTAAAAGAAACCATCGAATAATGTGAGCATTTACATCTGGTTTTTTCATTAAATATCTAATTGCAGCATGATCAGTGTGTACATAGGTTTGATAGCCCGTGATGTAATGTTTGAATTTGTTTAAGGAATGCACTACAACTAGGAGTTCCTTCTCGGTTACTATGTAGTTTAACTCGACCTTTGAAATTTTTTTACTTATAAAGTATATGACATAAGGTAACTTTTCATCAATTTGTCCTAAGGCTGCTCCTATTGCTTTGTTTGAGGCATCTGTGTGAATGTGGAAACGTAGGGCCCAGTTTGGGCCTCTCAAAATTGGAGTAGTCACAAGTTTGCTTTTCAAGGTATCTAGGGCTTCTTGATGGTTTTCAGTCTATATGAACTCAACATCTTTTCCTAAAAGACTAAACAATGGAGAGGCTAACTTACTGAAATATTTAATGAATCTTCTGTAATATCTAGCTAAGCCTAGGAAACTTCTAACATCTCTCACCTTTTGAGGAGGTGGGACCCTTTGGATGATGGCAATTTTGTTGGGGTCCACCTACAATCCTTGTTGAGATATTGCATGACCTATCACGGTCCCTTTAGTCATCAAAAATTCACGTTTTTCCAGATTGAGTTACAGGTTCATTTCAATACACTTGTCCAAGACTTTTCCTAGGTTAGATAAAGCTTCCTGAAAGTTAGAACCATAAGGAGTGAAATCATCCATATATATTTCCATTGCATAATGAACCAGTTCAGAAAATATACTCAATACTGCTCTCTGGAAAGTGGTTGGAGAATTGCACAAACCAAAAGGAAGGACCCGATATGTAAAGGTACCCCAAGGACAAGTGAAAGTGGTCTTATCTTGGTCCTCCGGGCTGATTTGAATATGATTGTACCCACTAAACGCATCTAGGAAGGAGAAAAACTTTTTCCTCGACATACCATCTAACACTTGATCTATGAAAGGCAAACGAAAATGGTCCTTTTTAGTGGCTTTGTTCAATTCCTGATAATCGACACAGATTCTCCACTTACCATTTTTATTTGGTACTAGCACCAAAAGAGAGACCAATTCGCTGTTAGAGATGGGGTAGATGAATCCTGCATCAAGTAAATTTTGCAATTCTTCCTTAACAATGTCTTTAAAGGATGGATTCATCCTCCTTTGAGGCTGCCTGACTGGTTTGAAATCTTCCTTAATGTATATATGATGAGTACATACTGAATGGTGCACTCCCTTCATCTCCTTATAACTCCAGGTGAAGGCATCTAAATGTTTTATCAATAAGCTGCACATCTCCTTCTCCTGGGAAGTGGATAGGGATGAATTGATTTTCAAGGTTCTTTCTGGGCCGAACTCTATATTCTTAACATGGAGAGTGGTTGGGTCAGCCATACAAAGATCAATTAAGGGATTGTTTTGGGTTTCTTTCACTATATCCTCTAATGGAAAGGTATTGGGGGGTGGATTCTGAATTAAATTTTCAATGATATCATCCTCATCTTGTGGTTCCCCCCATGGCAGTTTCTAATGCACAAAGAGGTGCATAATGGACTTCATCCTCATCCTCCTCCTCCAACCAGAGAGGTAGGTCATGTTCTAGCAAGGGTTGGGCAGGAGGGTATAGGATTAACTACTTGGACATATGCCCGTTCTTGATGGTCATGTTCCCAGCTCAAAAACTGATGTAGGAATCAGCAGTAGCCAGCCGGGGTCCCCCCAGGATGAGAGGATCCATAGTGAGATTTTCCTTTGGCTGGAGAATTAGGAAATCAGTAGGGTACTCCCAAGAATCAATGGAGAACATCACATCTTCCACAATCCCTTCAGGGGTCATGGTGGAGTGGTCTGCTAGCTGCAGTACTGTCGTGGTCTTCCTCAAGGAGCCCTGGAGGTTAAGTTTGAGCATGGTGTCCTTTGTCATCACATTAATGGCAGCTCCCAGATCAATCAAGGTGTGTGGGATCATGGTTCCATTGATGTGGACATCAACTACTGGGCTTCCAGGGTCCAGATATTTTGGACAGATTACCTGCCCCAACATCAGGTCGGACAGTTGTCCTATGACATTGATGGTTGGGGCATCTCTCATGGGCCTGCCTGGATGCCTAAATCACTTCTCCTTGATCAACTAATTGCATATAGGCACATCTTTTATGGCTTGGAGAAGTGGTATCTTTACACATAACTGTTTCAATTCTCCCAGAAATTTAGTTTCTTCAGGGTGGGCTGTGTTGTCCCGGATAGTCTCTCAGGAAAGGGTGGAATTACTTTAGGTTCACTTCCCTCTTTATCTTCCTCAACCTCCTTAGGGGGAGGTTGGCTATCTAGGAGAACGTTCCCAGATCACAGGTTAATCTCTTGAATCTACACAACATAAGTTGGGCATGATGGTTCCCCACTATATACCTGCTGAGCTTGTCTGTTGTTAAGGTTCGGGTTCAACTGGGCAGGCATTTGGGGTTGCCTTGGTGGAGCAATAGAAAATGGTTGTGGTTGAGCAGGTGGTGGAGGCAAAAGAGTGCGAGGAGAGTTATACTGGGGCCTCCACCCCTGATGAGTTTCATTCCACCGAGGTTGTGGATGAGCATAGGATTGAAATGAATGAGTGGCTGGTTGGGCATGATACTAAGATGGATAGGACCAAGGAGGAGGCGTGGACCAGGAAGGATGAGTAGGAGGGCCCCAGGAAGGTATGGGAGTGACTTGGTTGGGGTTGTAGTATGCTTGGGATGTCCCTTGCATCCCCTGCTGGTATGGTCTAGGTCCATGCGGTCTCCTCTAGTTCATGAAATAGAGTGGTTCAGTGGCTCCTTCACCCCCCTGGTATACAACTTTAAGTACGGGCAAGGAGGGGCACTTATTTATAGAATGATATTCTTCACAGACTGAACAAAACTCTATAGATTTCAATGGGCATTTGTTCCTAGGATGCCTCCTGGTGCACCTAGGACAAAAAATGGCCAAAGCCCTCTTTGCTTCCTCTTGTTTCCTTTTGATATGCAAGATGTCCATTTGCATGGCAAGATTCTGCAGCATCTCACTCTTAAAAGTCTTCCAACATGTTTCCAAGTTCACCTTTGATGGATGAATTGGATGAGGAGGTACTGGCTATGGGTTGACTCCCCCTACCTCTCTTTCTTGCTACTCTAGAATGATTTCTAAAGACAACCTTTATGTCCTCATAAGGTAGTTGGTAGATGTCTCCCCCAACCAGTAAATGGAGGGTGTCTAGAAGGTCTTCTGGAATTCCCCTGAGAAGGACCAACTTCAAATATTCAGGTTCAAGGGTACACCTGGCCCTTTTGTAACTCAGTTGGAACCTGTCTTCATAATCTTCCAGGGTTTCATCACTTCCCATGGTCATCCAGAAGATTTCTTCCTTGGTATTTTTTGACCCTTCAGTAGTCTCGGTATTTTTTATTAAAGGCCTGCTGCAGTTGAGCCCAAGTTGTGATTCTATTGCCAGGTAACCCCATGAACCAACGCAATGCTGCATCCTTGAGAGTAGAAGGAAATAGTTTCAACTTTTTCTCATCTTCTGCATAGTCATAGGTTCGAAAAATAACAAAAAAGTTAAAGAAAAAGGTGTCAGGATCTTCTGTAGTCAAACCATGGAAGTGAGGTAAGGTTGAAGGGCTTATGTTCTTCATTTTGGTGTCCCCATTGGTTTCCCGGATGGGAAATGTACCCTATACTCTTTCTCCATTCCCCCTAGAATTTCTGTTTTTAACCATTGTCTCAGGAGGGATGTCTTCTTCTTCTTCTTCCCCTATAGGTTCTTCAAATATCTCTGGTTGTTCACCTAAAGGTTCTTCTTGATCACTACCACCGAAGAAGAGAGAAGGGTGGCTATGTGATGTAGTGGGGGTGTTGGGCAATACTTTTCCTGAATTATATCTGTTCCTACGAGGCATGAAAGGAAATATTTTTGGTTGGTTTTTGTATTTTCACTGCTTGTACCTATAAAATTGAAATTGATTGAACAAACAAATTGCAACTATCTGAAATGAACTTGCTGAAATGAAATTGTAGAAATGAAGAGGAAAGCAAATGAAATGTAGAACTGAAAGCAAGGAAATGACTAATCTACTTTCACTGAAATGGAAATTGCAGAATTGAAAATGAAAGCAAGGAAATGCAGAAACTAAAAGAAACAACTATTATACTCTTGCTGAAATGGAAATTGCAGAATTGAAAAGGAAAGCAAGGAAATGCAGGAACTGAAGGAAATAACTACTCTACTTTTGCTTAAATAAACTACTTAGCAGAATGTTGCAGTAGAAAATAGAAGCAGTAATCAAAAAATACTCTGACGCTTCCCTGGCAATGATGCAAAAAAGTGGTGAGCACCAGTATTGCAGCAATAATGCTGCAACTCCTGGGCTTCCTACTTTACTTTTATCAACCCGACAGTTCATGACAAACTTGTAAGCGACGGTGCTGTATGCACAAGTACTAGTTCTTACTGCACGCTATCACTTGGTCAGCTGGCGCAAGTTCACTAGGAGTTCAAGCCAACTTCTATGGATTCCAGAAGAAGCTCTATATGTGATGAAAGAAAGGGAAGCTTACTCTACAGAGGCTACTCTACTTGCAAAAAGAAAAAGAAGACTAAAATGTAAAGTAAACGTAGCAAACCCTACTTAACCAACTAATCCTACTTTTGCAGAAAGAGAGATGAAAAATCATGAAATGAATGCCATTACCTACTCAGGAAGTAAACAACATCTACTCTAGCTATTTCTATAAGTAAATGAGCAAAAAACATCTTTTCGGATTTTTATGTAGCTTTATGTGAAATTGTCATGCATCTAATTTATTTGATTATGAATGTGACAGTGATTAGGTGGCGATGGAGGGCGAATTTGGAATTTTCAGAGGTGTAGGATGGTGTGTATGGGTTCTAGGAGGTCTCAAGTGGCCTTCTGGAGGCTTTTCCTACAATTGGACTTAAAAAATAAGCCTATAGGAAAATCTACTGGACGCTACACGGGATGTATAGGAGGTCTACAGGTGGTCTACAAGAGGATGCCGAGAGCAGTTTTGGAGGGTTTGAAGGTAGGAAAGTGAGTGGAAAGGGTAGCTGAAGGCTAGGGTGATGTGTTAAGGTATCTAGGGTCCATCAAGAATGATTAGGAGAGATAAAGATGGTCGGATTTGTTCAAGGAAAGAGAGGAAATTCTATGGGAAAAGTGCAGAAAATTGAGGCAGATTTGTGAGGAACTTTGGGCGACCTGTGGAACATAGATCAAAGAGAGATGGTAATGGCTGATTGGCTGACTTGTTGTGAGGAGATATTGGCTGCAAGAGAACTGAAAATAAAGCAAAGAGATTAAGCAAGCAAGGAACTAGATACATAAAAAAAACTGAATTTTGCATCAAGCTAGTTTAAACTCTGATCTAGGCAAGTAAATGCTGAGAAATGCTACATGGAAAGAAAGCATGGAAGGAAACTTATTGCAGAGATAGAAATGAGCATGGTGAAATAGATCTAAAGCAAAGCATTAATCTTCTAACAAACTGCAACACTAGAAATCCTATGGAGAAGGCAAATCTGTGTTTTTTTGTGGCAGCAAGAGGGTCTTGGCCTCGGTTCATGGTCCCAAAGGGAGGAAAGGAGGCCAAGGCTCTGTTGATGGCCTTTTTGTATCTTCTTTCTATCACTATTAAACGTGTTATAGAAACTCAAATGGAAACAACCTTCTAAATCACCAAAAGCAACCTATTCTTAACCAAGAAAGAGATTTATCTAATAACAACTAATTCATAAAATGAAACAAAGCATATACATACAAAAAAGAGGAGCTCGACTGCTTGGATTGGGCATTAACCCAAGAGCTTCATCCCTCTAAAGTAACTCAGTGCTAGCTCAAAAAGGATTTGATCTTTATTATCAAAATAATAATAGGATTACATGAAACTGTCAACAAAAGTAAGCTCGAAGTTGAGCAGAGCCAAGCTGCAACAAAAATTCAAAAATTTGACCAACTTCCTAATGAGGCCCTAGGTCTCTCTACTTATACAACTGAAGCTCCCAACAACTTCCTTAAAATTAGGGAGGCTTGGCTCCCGAAACTTGAGATAAATAGAAGTTATCCCCCACTTGCTCGACTGCCTCCTAGTGCATTGATGTCGTTGTTTGTGCTCCAAGCTGCATGATGGAGAGTTCGAAGTGGGGAGTCATAAACGAGGGGGATACCCTCCTATAAATGCTCTCCCTTGTCTTCTTCAAATATTTGCTGCCAATTGTCCATTAAATCTTTGACTTTGTCTCCAAAATTCAACAAAAATCTGCATTAAACACATATTACACTCCATGGCATAATAACCAACCCAACTCACTCTAGAAGCATAAATATAATAAAAAAACATGCAATAAGCTACGAGAATGGTGGATTAAACTAAGTTAGGAGGCAAAATGAGCCCATATAATTACCCATTTATGGGGTTCATCAAAACCACGAATGGTGATGATGAATCTCAAGGTACAACAACACAAACCATGAGTGTGAACAATGAAGCTAAATTCGAACACTTGCATAATCCTTCGATCGAAGGCCAGTGATATGAACCTATCGTTGAATGTGAAGAACCTGTCATTAAGGCATGCAAGCTCCAAGGTAGTGAAAGGGATGTTCTAGCTCATATTTTCGGATAATGAGCTGGATTCGATAGGAAGTGATCTGTCAAAGGAGTGCCATAATGTTTCCCACATCATCGACACAAAACATAGGATTTTGAAGAGTTGGAAAGAGTGATTCAGGATTTTTGTAGAAAGATTCAAACATGGTATAAGTGGTTTAAATTCATAGATGGGACTTATGTTGAATATATCAGTGACACGACTCTGGAATTTGGTAGCGTTTGACTCAAAATAGGATCAGAGGTCATGGTGACAATAGGATATAATCAAATGAGGGGAAAATGGATTTCCCAAACCCAATAAGCCAAGTGACAAAGTGAGGATTCCGCAAACATGATATGAGATACAAATAAGTGTCATGTTTAAGAGAAACATACTGCCTTTCATACAAAATACAAGATATTTATTTCTTTCCATTTTCCCCCACTATTTCTAGCGAGTACCTCTTTATTTTTAATCTCAAGCTTGAATAGGATACCATATGCTTGTCGTATAAGTTCATCCTTTGGATGAATCCATCCTAGTATTTATAACGAGCCCTAGGAAGGAGTATCTTGGTCTCGTCATGGTGACAAGTCCTTTTGTTGTTTTAGTTATACGAGTCCGACAGAGGGGTAACTCAACATCTTTTTCATGTTAGAGAGTTTGAAAAAGATGCGAAAATAAAACTCTATATGTCCCTTTTCGTAAGTCCAAAAAGGTAGAAAATAATACTCAAGAGGACCTCTTAGCCGTGTTCAACTAATGTATTCCTTTTTCGTAGCTAGTCTATCTCAATGTGAAAAATGGTTAAACTTACACTAAGTAGATGTCTTTTTGTTTACTTTTATGAGTTTGAGAAGACAAGTGCTGGACAATATTTTCATATTTTGAGAGTCAGAAAAGAGCTGGAAGATGACTCCACCTAGAGGAATGAGTGGTATAAAAGAATAGCAACTAGTTCTGGTCATGATGGAACTGCTCAAAACATGCAAAGGTCAAGAGGTTGGCTAATAATACCACTCATCACAGCGGTTCCTCAGGAAAGGGTACAACAACCAAGTTAAAGCTTATGATCGGCCAAAGATATGTTGACAATGGAATGAAAAAACCAAGTTTCATATGGAAGAAACAGACTGATAAAAAAGAAATCATGAGAGGTAATGTGGGAGTGGTTTCATTTTTACACAAGATTGAAATGGAGACAAACTATGCTTAAGATTGGTTTCATTTTTACACAAGCTTGAAATGGAGAAAAACTATGCTTGGAATAAGATTGCATGCCCCCAGCGTAATGACTCAATTCTAGGTACATGCCCCCCAAGCTTCATTGCATTCACCTAAGTGGACTAGTGGTTACTAACAGGTGATGGAATGAAGGTTCATTTATGAGATCAAGTGAAAGACTCAACTGGGAATTTATGAGATCGAAATAAAGACTCAAATTGGAAGGGGGTTTGTTTTGTTTTTTAATGAGATTGACACATGAAAAGAACCATTCTCATGACACCTTGTTTCATTTTTTAACGAGCTTGACACAAAGTAAATGAACTCTGCTCCAGGAACCTTGATTCATTTTTAAGGAGCTTGACACAAGACAAATAACTCTGCTTCAAAAACCTTGATTCATTTTTTAAGGAGCTTGACACAAGAAAAGGAAATATGCTCCCAGAAACCTTGATTATGGACCGTAAGAGGCCATGGCTTCCAAGAGGTTCTCATTAGATGGGAGAACAACACTCTAGAAGGAATACATGTCAAGGGATCTAATGGAAAGATCGGGCTCCAATGCTCCCAATACATGATGCACTATATCACTGACTAGATCATTAGTAGATTCAGACATGGAATAGGTAGCCACATAATTAACTATTGCGAGGGTGATACCACTTGCATACAAGGAAAATTTAGGGAAAATGCTTGATTGGGAGCCAAATTAGGACCAAAAAACAAAAACCAAACAATGGTGACAATTCCTCCTTCATGTGGGAAACATATTACTCAAAAGAGAGAGACAAGAGCTCCCATGACATAAACATAGTCACGACCAAGGAGTAAATTAAAATCCAAAGGGCCTTGGACAACCATCACATCAATATAGATGATTTTTCGTCCCAAAGTAATAAGAAACTTAGGAAGTATCCCTAACGGTTTATTGGTTCCTTTGTTAAAAGCCAACAAATTCTAGGTAATGGGAACAAGCTGTGGAGTACCTAAAGCTTTCCAAGTAGTTGAGGACATAATACTAACAAATTCTCCTTCACCTATGACTGTGCCAGGTAAGGGTATATTATAAGCATGTACTATGATTTGGAAGGGAACATAAGGGGGAAGACAATATCCTGTAGGTTGAATCCAATGAAAGGAAGTGACAATACTACTTGGGGGGTGCTATGGGAATGGGAAAATTAACCCTTTGTGTTATGGGTATGGGAGGATTTCCCCCCTGTACTGTAGGAATGGGAGGATTTCCCCCCAATTCATTGGAATCTATAGAAACAAGAAGAACGTGAGTGGTATGAAGTTCACTCTCTACAGGAAAGGTACGATCAACTAAATTTGGAATTAATTCAACCATTTTCTTAGCCAATGGTTGGTTAGGAATGGGATCATGGGATTCACATTCAGAGCGAGTGGGATTGACTAGAGATGAATTCTGAACAATCACTTGGTCAACTAGTGGAGGATCAGGGGAAATATTTCGATAACCAGTCAAAAGACGAGGCTAAGTAGCTATAACTTTGTCCAACACTTTTGAGGATTCATCCATGTAAGGAAAAAGGTGAATAAGATGGAACCCTTCACATAACCTACAGGAAAATTTGACTTTACCCTTTTTACCATGGACCTTACTATCACTAGTTGAGGGTTTGTCACCAACATGATCTCCAGAAGCTGATGACAAAGGCCGATGTGAGCCTGTAGACCACACTTCTAATATCTTGGGAATACCAGGACAATCTATAAGAAGGTGGTCACCCTTACAAAGCATGCAAGGGAATTTAATTTTGTGGGGCTGATTGGAAGGTTTCTCCATACTAGTTGTATCCATAACAATGACTGCTTGGTTGTCCCCTTTCTTATGTTTCTTCTTCTTATCCACCTGGTTATTAACTTGCAGGCTTTCACCATACAAAGAGGAAGAATACTGAACATGCGAAGAAGGAAAAGAGTCAACTTTAGGATCAACTAAAGGTTGATATTGTTCAGGTAGAGGATAACCTGATTGAGAAGTAGTTCGGACATTTGGAACCATAGGGGTCAAAAATAACCAAAATGGAAAACTAATTGTAATTTTGGAAGGGATAGTGTTGCCATATAAGGAGCACCAATATTTCCAAAAGAAGGAAAAGGACTAGGATTCCCATCAGAGGGGTTTCCTTGATTGGTGGACTGAGGAACTGTTGCTATTAGTCTCAACCTAAGATCTACTAAGGAGTATTTTCATAAGAAGGATGTTGTTCTATGGTTAATTAATTAATTTTAGAAATTAACAACAAACATAAATCAAAGGGGGGAATCTAAGCATAAAGGTTTACCAAGCAACCATGAACTGTAATACATACCTTGGCAAACCAAGGACTTAACGTATGAAAACCAATCTCCCTGAATGTTGTGTTCGATGTATCATGGTATACAAGGAAGTAGACTCAGTTTCCTATGGATGGATAGAACCCATAGGGTACTCCCAAAATATTCTCGACGGTACGTGGGAGTGTAGTCCGTAGTAGTGTTGTCCAATGCATAACTGTTCGATGAGAGCATTCCCATATACTTTTCATGCATTGAGCATCGTCCAATATATTTGAAGGTACGTGGAGAATGATCCTATACACTTCCATACGTGGAATGTTATTTCACCCTTGGGATGAAACATTCACAAACAACGACAACTCCTACATTTAACGATGTCGAAACACGTCTCTAGCCTATACCTCTAGATGTTTGCGTTAATGTTCCAAATTATCCTTAGGTTAATTCAGATGAATTTTAAATTTGATCTTGAATTATGTTTCGGTTTCAAGGCTCAAAATTGATGTCACCTGAACACACCTACTATGCAACTAATATGAAAAAAATCCTTTTCATTTTCAATGAAATCTATCTCATGTAGGGAAGAAGTGAAAACATTGATGCAACAATCACATATGGAACCAACAATAATTTCCTAACTAGATATTTAGATTCCACAATTCCAATGCAATGATAAAAAAGTAAATGAATTTTAATTCTATAAAGTTCACCTACATGATTTTTTTTCCAAATGAATGAAGATGCACTTATTAGATTTCAACACCAAGCAATGTAATCTATGCTCAATGACAATCTCAAAAACACCTTTCTAGTACAATGTAATCTAATGCAATTTCTAGAAGTAATGATCAATTTTGAGATGAAGGCTTAACAAATGCAAATGCAATTTCTTTCTGGTTTCCAAAAGAACTAAAAATGCTTATCAGACAACAAATCAATAACACATGCAAGCAACAAAACAATAAATTCGATTACCCAAAGAACTAAAGATTCAACCAAAGTTCATTTTCACTACTTCAACATGGAACGAACTCTCACAAACCATCAAGAATTCAACAAAAATAAGTCAAAATTCTATGCACACAGAGCAGGAGAAAAGTTTTAGAGATCAAGACATTCCAGATCTTCTGTAAAAAAACCCTTAAAAAAATATAATTTTTTAGACCAATGCAACTGTAATGGTCAAAATTTGCGCCGACAATGTCTTCAACATGACTGTAATCAGAAAAATTTGCGTTGACAATGCTCTGTTTCTCAGAAAAAGGGGTCTGGGCGAGAAAAAATTAGGAGAAGACAAACAAAGTTGAACAGGGACCTAGACTTAACACTCTAAACCACACACTACTTAGAATGTGGATCTATAATCAACCAAAGTTGTGGATCACGAAGAGGTTGGCCAAACTTATCAAAAGAGACCAAAGACGAAGGAGGATTGAAGGGTTATGTACTCCCCAGTGGAGTCACCATTTTGTTGTGCATGCAATCCTATCTGCAGACAGAAACGATCCCTCTAGTCCTATGGGAGGATCTAGCAACTACAGAAGACAATTACTTGCAATATTTCCTAATTCATACTATAAAATGAAAGGAAGATAGATCTCCTACCTCTCTCTGATGTTAATACCCTTGATCTTGACCTTGACTCTTTGGCTTCCAGGCTCACGATCTCATCTTCGTTGGTGTAGATGAGTGCCTGCAGGAAAGGTAAAGTGGAGACAACAAAACTATACAAAGCATAACATTTTCTAATCCAAATTATGTAACAGATCAAGGAGCATCACAATAAATGGACAATAATTGACACATTCATGGAAAGAAAACATATATTGTATTATTAATAGATGAAAAAGGGAGCATTACAACTAATGAAGCCTTGATGTTGGAAGCCTCCTTCAAGTGAGATTCCAAGTCCAAGCCTTAGCCTTAAAACACATTTTCTCCTTTGCAAATGGGCATCATTTGGGCAGAATTCAGCATTAAGATGGAAACCAACCAACCAACAGCCAACCATGATTGGATGGTCAGGATTTCATTTATAGGAAAGGAGAGGGAGTTAAGGATCCATGAAAAGAGGGAGATGTTCCACATCACAATGGAGATATCCATGGAAAGAATATCTAGGGCCAGGAATGGGAGGTCTTGTTCCAATCTTCATCTACCTGAAACCATGTCATCATTCTCGAGTTTTCTATTAAGGGAAGCTTCTCCTCCATTTTGGGAAAAATTGCCTAAAGAGGACCAGCATGGATTTTCCGGATAAAAGTAGCACTAGCAGTGTTAGACATGTGTAATGTTCGATTTTATGAGCATGAATTTTCTTGATAAAAGTAGCGATAGGCCTGCAAAACAAAGTTTTTTACAAGCTCTTCAGATTGCTTTCAAGGCAAGTTTTCTTGATTTTCTTCAAGGATGTTCCAAACATGTTTCATGGTGAATACATTGTTTGCGACAACTTTCATCACTTTACGACACTTGCGACATTGACGATACAAAGTGCGAAACTTCCAAATATGAGACTAGGAGTGCGATAAAATATTGTATAACAAGACTAACCCTTCTTCATATCAGATCTTTTCCTAGCCCTAATAAAATTGTGTTATAAAATTATATAATATAGAGCAATGGAACACATACAATATTGCAGAAATATAAACACAGAAAAAACATAAAACGAAAGAGACACATATATACTTGGTTCACCCAATATGGGCTACGTCCACGGAGAAACAGCTAGTCCTTCCTTTTATATTATCTAGCAAAATGAAGAGATGCAACTTACAACAGATCTGTTGTAATTCCCTCTTTACTCTCACACAATATCCTCTCTCTTTCTTTCTCAGAACACACATGTACATAGATGCAATACAATTCGCTCATATATAGCGAGGGGTTTCCTTCTAGGGAAAAAAAACCCTAAAGTAAACATAACTTTTACTATCATATTTCTACCTAATGAACAACCCATATTGACTACTAAATTACAACATTTTACAAGGAACTTTTACATCTATTTTTAGCTTCGTGGGCACTATCCCTGATCCCCTGCCGGGGGGTGGGGAGGTGCGCTCTAAAGAATCGTCATCACCCCCCCTGGACCCCCCTAGCAGCACACATAAATGGGCATCATTTCCGCCACATTATGAAATGGGTCCAATGTGGCAATACCTCTAAATAAAGAAGATAATCAGGGTCCACACCCAACAATCTCCCACTTGGAGACTGATTATAGCTACTCATTTTTTCATTTTTAGGAAAATGACTCCACTTTAGACTTGGTTGTTTCTCATCTTCATCATCATACTTGAAAACCAATTGAAACCAAGCAGAATCTCAGTTTCTCCCTGGTTACAAATTTTGTTAACATATTTGCAGGATTCTGGCTAGTGTGTATGTTTTCTAGCTTCAATTGTCCATCTTCCAACACTGATCATATGAAATGGTACTTGAGCTGTATATGTTTAGTCTTGTATTGAAATGCAGAGTTCTTTGCAAGATGTATGGAACTTTGGTTGTCACTGTATAACCTGCCCAACTCCTGCTTCTTACCCAATTCATCTAGAAACCTTTGTAACCAAATCATTTATTTACTAGCCTTTGTAGCACGAACATATTCCGCTTCCGTCGTTGAGATTGAAACAACACTTTGTAGTTTTGAAACCCAACTAATAGTTGTTCCACCTACAGTAAATACATACCCTGTGGTTCTCCTCATGTTATCTCTATCACCCACCATATCTACATCAACATATCCTTGTAGAGCAATGCTTGAACCACCAAAGCATAATTCTTGATTTGTGGTACCTCTCAAATACTTGAGAATCCACCTCACCGCCATCCAATGTTATTTTCCTGGATTGTTCATGTACCTGCTTACAACTCCCACTACATGTGCAATATCAGGCCTTGTAAAAATTATTGTATACATTAAGCTTCCAAGTGCTGGTGCATATGGAACTTTAGACATATAAGCCATTTCTTCCTGAGTCTTGGGCCACACCTCCTTACTTAGTTTGAAATGGCTAGCCAAAGGTATACTAACTGTTTTTGCATTCTGCATATTAAATATTTTCAACACCTTTTGTATGTACTCACTCTAAGACAGTGTTAATTTTCGATTCTTCCTATCTCTAGTTATTCTCATACCAAGGATTTGTTTTGCAGCACCCAAATCCTTTATTGCAAATGAGTTTGCCAATTTTCTTTTGAGCACATTTATTTCCTGTATGCCAGAACCTGCAACAAGCATGTCATCTACATACAATAACAATATAATATGGTTTCCATCATTTTTCCTTTTGAGATAAACACAATGATTAGAGTGACATCTAGTATAACCTTGTTCAAACATAAACCTGTCAAATTTTAGATACCATTTCCTTTGTGCCTATCTTAAGCCATGCAATCTCTTCTTGAACCTGCACACTAGTTTATCCTTCCCTTTTACCTCATATCCTTGTGGTTGCTACATATATACCTCTTCCTCCAAATCCCCATGGAGAAAGGTTGTCTTTGCATCTAACTACTCAAGATGAAAATCTTTAGCTGCTACTAGGCTTAAAATACTTCTGATTAAAGTCATTTTAGCAACAGGAGAAAATATCTCATCAAATTCTATACCCTTTTTCTGTGCAAACCCCTTCACCACAAGTCTAGCTTTATCCCTTTTTCTACCTCCATCTTCTTCCTTCAACTTGTAAACCCATTTATTCTGCAATGTTGTTTTACTTGTAGGCAACCTGACTAAGTTCCAATTTTGGGGGAATCGTCATCACCCCCTTGGACCCCCATGGTGGCGCACATAAACGGGTGGTGTTTCTGACACATTACGAAATGGGGTCCAATGCGGTGATACATATGAATAAAAAAGATAATCAGGATCCACACCCAACAAACTGGGTGAAATCAATAATCAATTTGAGATATTTGGACCTCCTTCTAAGACTTTGATCCTCTTTCTCAACGTAAAACAAACCTCCTTGGTCTCCTTGAAGTTGCAAAGAATAGAAACTCATCCTTTATCCTAAGATAGAGTCAAAATCATCTTCGATTGATCCTTTCTTGTTAGTTTGAGGTATCCTACCCTGAACTAGTGCTACAAAACTTTGACTTTCAATCATGACTATTGTTTCGCCATTCACTCTAAAGCCATGTTGATTTTTCATGACCTTGTAATCTGATAATTACTTCTAATGATTTCTTAATGTATCCTTATCATGTTCATATTTATCATTAAGTAATTACACAAAATATCTCAATAATAGAAATAATAATGATATTAGGATCATAAAGAGACAACCAAACACAAGATACACAAATTTTTACCCTAGGAAAGCCCTCTTCAAGGGAAAAACCCAACAACCTTTTCTTACAGAAATTTTCAAATTCAACAAGAGATACAATCTAATATTTCCATTCAAATAAAATCAAACTACCTAGCTGACATGGGATCTTTACTTCATTGATGTATTCATATTTTCATGTAAAAGAACATGAAAATTCACATATGCATACACTTAAAGAAGGGGAAAAATAAAGAAGACCATCAAGATGACGAACACAAACATTTGATAACAGATTTCATCCAGTGTGGACTACGTCTCCAGGACCTGCTTCAATGGAATGGATGCCTCTTCATTAATAGAGGAAAAATACATCTTATACCTCCATATCCAAGGATGGCCTGAAAATAGGATACTTAGATCAGAAAATAGACTACACCATCATATTCCTAGAGAATAATCATGAAATTTGAGTATAAAATTGACCAATTTATGTAAGTGTGACATCTGAGTTTCTAAGGAATCTTTTAGATTCCCTACAAATTCCCTTGTGGGATATTCCCTTTGGATACTCTTGAAATGCATGCCCAGGTCAAGGTTCCAACAGCTAGGTTCCAGTTGCAAAGTTCCACTCGGGGGCATGGTTCTGCCCGCTCACTCTCCCTGACCATTGAATGAACATGGGTTTAAATATAATTTTTTGGGGTGGATATTACAAAGCATCGATTGGAACATTGGTTATAGTGGGTAAGTAGGGTCATTGGGCCTCCTGTAGGTCACTAGTTTGACCTTGGTGACCAGTCAACCATTTGCTATATTTTATAATAGAAACAAATCAGTGTTGGTTTTCAGTTCACCAACCACCTGTTACATATACGTTTGACATTTCGATTGCAACTACTTTCCAACTCGTTGCTTGGAAGACCATCCCCATGGGTTTGACCTAGCCCACTAGGCTACCACTGTGGTGCCACGTGGCACCATCTGATTTGCCCACGTGGATTCACTTCATTGGCCCCCATCACCAACCAATCATGCCCTTTCTTGTTCAATCAGAGCCACATGGCACACTTTGATTGGTACGTACTACTAACATTGATACTGATGGGGCTACTAACAAGGTTTCCATGTGTCGACACTGGATTGGTGTGTATGCCCACTGACTATGCCATCCATATTGCCATGTGGCAAGCATTGATTGGTTCATACCCCTACCAATAGTGTTGTCTATACTGCCACATTTCACACTCTAATTGGTCTGTACGGTTTGTATAGGTTTCGATCGTACTGCCATGTGACAGCATGTGCAAGTGCCACATGGTAGCCTACCTACAAAATTTTTATTGTTTGACAAAAAATTCAGTGGAGCATAACTTTCACATGTGGTGTCATATTGAGGTGTCATTCATGTCGTTGGATTCAAAATGAAGAGCTCTTCGTTTTGAGATAGGTTTCACTGAGATTTGAGGAATTCAAAATTTTGGCCTTTTGGGATCCTCTTAGGTCATTCCTCCTCACTAAGGAACATTTGGTCATCCAAAAGCATAAAAATGATCTACTATCTTGATCTACATAAAAGATGCCTCTGAAAAGCCATATTCTCTATCCTTCACCTTTGTACTTCAGAATTTGGAATGATGAAACTGACACTTGTATCCATATGCAAATATGTAGTTGCCTATACATGTTCAACTTGCAAGATCCAAGCAAATCCATACTTGCCAAGAGTTTATAACACACTTATGGTAAATTTTATATCAGAAACCATACCCCCTTCTATCCAACTAAAGGCCTAAGTATCACTTTGTTGCATATACAAGTGATGTTATACATTCATCACTTTTACAGTCATTTTTACAATAAGTGATTTACAATGGTGGCCATACTAATCTACTTAGAAAATCTACCCATTTCTTACCTAGACAAGTTAATGGGCTTTCTTTCTATAGCTTTCTTCCTTATTGGATTGCTTCATTAGTTGGTTCCTTCATAGGTGCTTTTACTTGCTTCTTTTCCTTTTTTGGTCGTTGCTCTGAATGGAACTTCCAACATGTGGCTCTTTGATGTCCACCCTTGTTGTAATGGTTGCAATGGTTTTTCTTCCTCCATACTTCCTTGAACTTCTTTGAATGGTTTTCCTTGGTGTGGCTCTAACAAGGAGAGCTTTCCTTATTTCTTCCTTTAGAATGCTCACTAGAAGGTGGTGATGTTCTCTGTTATGTACCTAGGGGGGGTAATATGGGGTACCAAGGGAGGTACCGAAGGTAATAATGTAATAATGGGATGGGCCATAGTAATAAATAAGGTGGTTAACCCATGTCATGTAAGGGACCACAAATAGTTAATAATAATGTAATGGGCCCATGGTATTAGTTGATGGTATGTGGAAACCATGGTAATGATGCATGGTATTGTATGTATGAGGCCTATATAGAGGCTAGAGACTCCACATGGAGAGATATGAAGATGAAGAGAAGTATTCTTGTATGAACAGGCATATGGCTTGTGGAGTGTTCTCCTTCCTTAAGGAGTGAATGTATGGTGTTGCCCTACCTTAAGGGTGTGATCAATAAAGTGAATCTTTTCTATCTATGTCTATCTTATTGTTTCTGGTTATATTTGTATTATCTCATATTTTTGGATCAGATCTACAACAATTGGTATCAGAGCTATATTTTCTTATCAGATCTACAACAAGTGGTATCAGAGCTACAATAATTGGTATCAGATCTACAACAAGTGGTATCAGAGCACTTTCTTGGGCAAACCGTGGAGATTTTTTTTTTTTTTTTCCACTTGTTGTAGATATGATACCAATTATTGTAGCTCTGATACCACTTGTTGTAGATCTGATAAGAAAATATAGCTCTGATACCAATTGTTGTAGATCTGATCCAAAAATATGAGATAATACAAATATACCCAGAAACAATAAGATAGACATAGATAGAAAAGATTCACTTTATTGATCACACCGTTAAGGTAGGGAAACACCATACATTCACTCCTTAAAGAAGGAGAACACTCCACAAGCCATATGCATGTTCATACAAGAATACTTCTCTTCATCTTCATATCTCTCCATGTGGAGTCTCTAGCCTCTATATAGGCCTCATACATACAATACCATGCATCATTACCATGGTTTCCTCATACCATCAACTAATACCATGGGCCCATTACATTATTATTAACTACTTGTGGTCCCTTACATGACATGGGTTAACCACCTTATTTATTACTATGGCCCATCCCATTATTACATTATTACCTTGGGTACCTCCCTTGGTACCCCATATTACCCCCCCTAGGTACATAAAATTCCACCCCCCTAAGCATGTTTCGTCCCCGAAACATGGGAAGAACATAAATAATAAGATCTACTCAAAAGAGTAGTCCACTGATACCATGCACGTGCATCTAGCCATCCAAGAGAAAGGTGAACCCCCGATCTCGCTGGTTCCTCGCTCGCTTGAGATGGAAGTTGATTGTGGTAGCTCTTCTGTGTGGATGTGTAGTAGGTGGATCTTTGTTCCTCTCGATCTGTCCTGCGGGGTTTGTTGTCCATGTGGCTAATTGGTTGCCATCTTGATGGTTGTCTTGCGGGGTGATGTGGGTGATGATATGTTGAAGTTTTAACCCACGATGGCTTGTTCTTTACTTCACCCTGCTGTGGTGCCTGTTGTGGTGGCTTCTTTTTCAATATGACTTCAACCACTGAACCATCATCAGATGTATCAGCACCTGTAACCTGTTCTGCTTCAGCCTCTGTTTGTGTTTGATTGTCGACCATCAACTGCTCATCATCTGATATGTCAGTCCCTTGAACATCTTCTGCTTCAGCCTCCATGTGCTCTACCTGTTTATGGATGGAACTATCCTGTAATGTAATTTTCTTCTTTTTATGCCATAGCTTCAGGAATTTCTTTTGCACATTAATATTGATAGTACCCACTAACTCCATCCAAGGGTATCCCAAAACAACATCCATGTTGTCCATATCTGAAGCATAAAAATCACCATGAAACACATACTTATCCATAGAAAGCTTCAAATCCTTATAGATTTGAACCTCCTTATCATCAACCTGTGTATTTTGAATTTGTTTTGCTGGGACTTGCAACTTTTTTTCCAAATTAACACTGATAAAATTATGTTTACAACTAGGATTGATAGAAACAATGATCTTCTCTTTCTGAATCAATCCATGAATATGCAATAAGGATATACCAGTAGGAAATAACCCTTTAGGTTTCTTGGTTTCCTTATTTTCTATAAAAATAAAATCTTTGCTAGGCTGTGTGTCTGTCTGTGCTTATTCACAAGATTTGATTTACGGTCAAAGCGCTCTATAAGAGCTTTTTTGAAGGCATCCCAATTCTGAAAAGGTCCATTGCAACGCTGATGCCATTTCACCCATAGCCATCGTTCATTGTCCAGGTACCTGGTCCCCTCCATAAGCTTAGTCCAATCATCTAGGATATGATTCAATCTAAAATACTGCTCCATTTGTGCTAGCCATGTTGACGTGTGAGAACCGTCAAATTTATACAAGTCCCTTGAACTCCGATCTAGGCCCGCCATCACAAAAATATTGAAATGGTCACAGATACATCAATATTGCTCAGAATCTCTATTATAACCTATTTTTAGAAATGGAACAACCACTCTTCATCTACCCATGTGGTAGAAATCTTGATCCAGGCACTTGAAATTTCAGATCTGCGCTGCTACTCTCTCGCCGTCACCCAAAATTTCTGCAAAAAGAGTTGATTTTAATTCAGCGATATCTCCCTCATCCGGACTCCGATTCGACTGATTTTTTTTTTTCTGAAATCATGTGTTTTTTTACAAAGATTCCAGATCTACAATTAGATCTTGCAGATCTAGCACCAAGACTTCTAGATCTCCGCCGCAAACTCGCTGTCTTGAAAATTGTCTACAACCCCACTGATTTTTAAATCAACGATTTCTCCTTCATCCGGACTCCAATTCAACTGATTTTTTTTTTGAATTTGGGTATTTTTTCACAAGGAATACAGATCTATAATTAGATTCTGCAGATCTGGCACCAAAACGTACAGATCTGATCTGCAAATTCGCCGCCCCAGAAACCCTGCAAAAATGAAAAAACAATTCTCCACGGTTTGCCCAAGAAAGTGCTCTGATACCACTTGTTGTAGATCTGATACCAATTATTGTAGCTCTGATACCACTTGTTGTAGATCTGATAAGAAAATATAGCTCTGATACCAATTGTTGTAGATCTGATCCAAAAATATGAGATAATACAAATATACCCAGAAACAATAAGATAGACATAGATAGAAAAGATTCACTTTATTGATCACACCCTTAAGGTAGGGCAACACCATACATTCACTCCTTAAGGAAGGAGAACACTCCACAAGCCATATGCCTGTTCATACAAGAATACTTCTCTTCATCTTCATATCTCTCCATGTGGAGTCTCTAGCCTCTATATAGGCCTCATACATACAATACCATGCATCATTACCATGGTTTCCTCATACCATCAACTAATACCATGGGCCCATTACATTATTATTAACTACTTGTGGTCCCTTACATGACATGGGTTAACCACCTTATTTATTACTATGGCCCATCCCATTATTACATTATTACCTTGGGTACCTCCCTTGGTACCCCATATTACCCCCCCTAGGTACATAACATTCTCTCGACATCTTTCATTGTCTCGATCTTGATGCTTAAATATTCTCTTGTCTCTATCTCTAAGAATGTCCCATCTTCATTTTTGACATAGCCTAGTCCTAGATATCGAGGTAATTCCACCACTTGGATGGGATTCATAATGCCTTGGCCATCAACTCCTAGTCCCTTGCCTTCATATCCCATCTTTTTCATGAGCTTTGAACCAATAACTATGGTGTGCCTTTTAAAAGCATCAAAATAATCATCATAAAGAGAACATGAAACCGAAGAATCAAAATTTACATTTTAAGGGGGCGATGATGGCTTATCTAACCCTTCATTGTGCTTCCACTTTTCCAAGGCCTCGTATGTAGCTTGTAGCTGAAGTTGAAATCCCTACTTATCCTCTTCTACTTCTCGTAGAAGTATCCTCCATTCAGCATTCTCTTCTTGAATGCTTTTCTTTGTCTCCTCAAGTTCTTAGATCCATGTAGTCTTTGGTGCCCTTCTCATATTTTATATAACTCTTGCTACAATACTCATCTCACTTCCTGAATCAGAACCCAAGTTAATAGGCTGCAAGCCTACAGTTGCAATCTTCATCTCATCGCCTAAATTAAAACCCAAGTAAATTGGTCCAACACCTACAAATCTAGTAGTTGTGACCTCCAACTCATGCTCTGAATCAGATCCATGGTCTTGTTGTGTTATAGACATTTTTGTGCCTTACAGCTATAAGCATGAAATGTCCATAATCCAAGGGATCCAAAGTCCCTAAACATGTTGTTCCTACCCCTAGAGGAACAAGGCTAACAAACCATAGAAATTCACAGAAGTTCTCCACCTGAAACTGCTAAAAAACAAGTCAATTCAGGATCAATTCAGAAGCTCCACTAGCTGCTTGCGTTGAAATGCAGAGGCTACACTGGCTAGTTGCATTGCAACGAAGGTGGAAGCACTACCAGGGTGTGCTGAGCAGGAAATGACAAATGTCAGGGTCTCTTGTGAGAGGTGTCAAGACTGTGGAAGCTTCCAGAATCTTCCTCCATGACACTTGCCTTGCTGAGTTCGACTAAGTGATGAGTAAGAGGCTCTTAGTCTGCAAGTGGAAGTAAGAACTAACAGAGAGAGAGGACACTAGTCAGATCACAAGCTGACTCATCCTCACTCCAAACATCTATATATGGATCTCTTCTCCATGAGATCTAGAGCCTGGAATTTTGTTATTGCAAAGAATTGTTGTTGGTTTGAGATTGGAATCATTGGGTGCTTAATGCTTTGAAGGAAGGTGAAGATAGGAATTTCATTTGCTGGGAAGGAGATGCTGGATTGGAACTCTCTTGGTTGTATCTCCTCCTGAACCTTGTTATTCATCAATAAAGCTATCTTGGTTTCTCTTATATGCTGATGTGTCTTTGATGTATGATTGCATTAGTGTATTTGGTTTATTTCTAATCCTGAACTAGTTATGAATATGAATCTATGTCTTTGTATAGTGTTCCCTTCTTGTGATCTTGCAGGAACCTGTTGAAGCTGGGCGAGCGAGAAGGCAAGTAGCTGGGAGCACTCAAAGAGAAGAGAAACTGGATCGAGGGACAAATGGAAGACACCGGTTAGTCCATCCATCTCTCTTCATTCTTAATTCATAAAGGAAGAATACTAGAATAGTTGTGTCTATTTGTTGCTAAGGCACTGTCACACCTTAGGTGGATAGGATCGTCCTGCATAGGCATTTTTCCCCACAACAAATTGGCGACTCCGCTGGGGACAATCTGTTTAGTCATTTTATTTGTGTTTCTATCATTGTTTGTTTCATAGACTCAACAACAACAATCAAACTGCATCTACTATTCTCAGATGCAAAGTAGACAGCTGCTGCTTTGATCCAATCACTGGATTTGTCTATGATCTGAACAATGGACTCACAAATGATTTGATGATCCTTTGTGATAGATCTTAGTCCTCCTTCAAAGCATCCCTTTGATTGTACCTTGCTTGTTGCTTCGATTTGGCCTGAAACTGTAGATTAAATAGCAAACTGTGACCCAGAACCCAGTGAGGAACTCTCGTTTCTCCTTCAGCGCAGGCTCTGTGAAGAGACTCTGCATTTCAACGCAGTTCCCGTGAAGGCTACCTGCGTTGAAATTCATTTTCCCTGTTATACAGGTGTGCTGATCCAGTTTAGGCCTTGTGCAGCTGGGCTTCTCTGCCCTGTTTTGCCTTGTTTTGATCTCTGATTTCTACAGCCTGTAACCAGCATAGGTACCTGTCTGATAACTCCCTTTCTCTGCTTAAATTCTGCCTCCTTTTGTACAAAAATACTGTGAGTGTTTTTATGTGTTTGTGGCGTCATTTACAGTTTTCCTTTGCAAGAGTGAAATAGTCATCCTGTAGCCCTTGATTCAGATCTGTTGATTGTGATCTTAGGAGAGAGTTCATTGGCTGTTTACAGTTGGTTATACATTCATTTTGCTTTTGGTTTGAGTTTGTCTCTTTTGAGTGTCAAAACAAGTATTCATTTCGAAAATCGTTAAATGTTGTAATCTCTTCTACCCTTTCTGATTTCGAAAAAGTAAACTTGTTTGTATTTGTCATTTAAAAGCAAATTCAAAGTTGTGCAAAAAGCTTTCTTTTTAGGCATCAATATTGAGAAAGCGGAAAACAAACACTTGCATTGTGCATTTGCATCTTGATAATTTGCATGATTGATTTACGGAAAGTGCATTTAGAGTGTGCTGATTGCTCTCTGAGAAAAGATGGTGTCTTTATTTTCCCTTTGTAGCTAGGATTTTCATTGTTAAAAAGAGATAAAATTTGCTTATCATCTTTTAGATTGCATTTAGGAAGTTGTCTATACATCTCGTGGTGAACCTCAAAAGGCAAACTTCTAAGAAAGATCAACATAAAATAAACTGAATGAACTTAATAACGCTTTGTAACATAACGCACAACATAGAGGTCTAGGCTAGAGATGTGTTCCGGCGTCGTAAAGCCTGGTGACTGTCGATCTCGCTGATGGTGGGTGATTCCTCCTGAGGGACGATAGCGCCAGTACGGATTGTGCTCCCACGTACCGTCGAGTATATATTGGGAGACCCCTATAGGCATAAAACCTTTATCCTTAGGAAGCCGTGTCGGCCACCCTACTGATCGCAATGCACTGAACACAACATTCAGGAAGATTGACCGCCCGTACCTTAAAAAGTATTCTGCGGTTTTGCGAAAAGTTTGGCACACCCTCTACCTAGAACTCCAAAGCAGTTCCTTTTGGCCTTTTTCAGACTCTATAACGGAAAAAGTCCATCTGAGCATTTTTCACTTCGGGCTCGTTAAAACATCGAAGGAGACTAGAGTCATCTTTAGCTTTTTCTCGACTCTTTAAAATTGAAAAAGCAAGTTGTGTCTAACGCGTCATTAAAATTTATTTTAACGGAATAATAAATCACCCTTATTCCCGCGTTGATCTTTCAGTTGAGAAAATGGAGCCCTCCAACCAAGGAATTCCCCTTGGTGGAAGTCCTAGTCCCTTCTCCTCTTGGGGAGATGTTGGAGTGCCCCATATGGCCACATTGTCGCTTCCGGGACTGACAATCGGCTTGCATGTCTGGCTCTTCTCAACTAATTTTGTTCAAAACACCACTATTCCTGAACAATCGAATCAACAGTTAGACCAGTCCAGAGCTGCCCATCAGCCTTCCACTTCCTCTAACTCTTCCTCTCCTCCTTCCTCTTCGCTTTATGGAGCTGGCAAAGCCAAAAGCCAAGCTCCTAAGGAGAAGAAGGAAAAGAAGAAGAGAGAGAAGAAGAAGAAGGAGCCAAAAGCGACTGGGGGCAAGCGAATGGAGTCTAATGAAAATCCGCACACTGCACTGACCAGGCCTAAATCGCCATGTGTCATATGCAAGGGAGACCATTTTCACAAAGATTGTCCTTGCATCCCTCGGATACTAAGGGACTGGTCTCCTCGATTGCACAATTCGGTAGCATCAACCTCTGATAGCCATGTTGACAGCACACCATCAACTAGTGAAAGTGAAGTCACAGGACAGAGAGGGAGAGCTAAATTTCCTTGCAAACTGTGTGAAGGCGACCATGCCATCCACCGTTGTCCCTTCTTAGACGAGGCTAAAAGAGTTTTGGAAGATCGCCCAGTTTTACCAGTGCGACTTCCTCCTGGATATCAAAAACTCCTGCCAAGTCCTTCACCAGTTGAGAACCGGGTTGGCCCGCCCAGGTGGTTAGTCGAAGCACCTATCATTAAGGATGAACCGTCTGAATCCATACCTGACGAAAGTCAAAAGGTCAAGGCGGCAGTTGAACCGGTCTTGCCTTCAGAGGTTCTATCTTCGAATGATACCATCACAGAGGAGAATAAAGACGACACCGTCCAAATTCTCTTCATCAACACAGACTCCGACGAACAAGGGGGCAATTCGCCCATTCCTTTATCCCAGGAAGGAATTTCGTCAGAGCGATATCCAGCCGTCTATTCGGTCCCACCACCAAGCAACCTAGTTGTATCCTTCGATTGGAACCAACTAGGCCGACCCCGGTTGCCAGCAAGCATACCATTCAGAATTATCGTTCAAATATACAGAATGGTAATGGCTAGCACCATCATTGATGAGGGGGAATCTCTGAGTATCCTTTCCTCTATTGCTTGGAAAGCGCTTGGTTCGCCAGCGCTTTTGCCTAAAATGAGAAATCTGACAGGCTTTGATAAAGGAACCAGTCGACCTTTAGGGATTCTTCCCAATGTGCCAATAGCATTGAAAGGGAAGACCGTTCAAATGAACGTGATGGTCATTCAAGGACCCTTGGATTATAACCTACTCCTTGGACGAGACTATATTTATTGCATGGGAGCCATCGTCTCCTCACTCTTTAGAGTAATGTGTTTTCCGCATGAAGGAAGAGTGGTCAAGCTCGTGGACCAACTTTCATTTCTCGGATCACACATCGCAAATAGTCATATACCATCCCTAAATGGTCTCTTCACGCAAGAAATGTCTCAACCCACGGTCCCTCCTCCCGATGAGCGCGAGTGATTCGGAAGGATATGACTGGAACCCAGGGGGCATGCGTCCTGGTCTGCTTCGGTAGGAAAACTTTGGGTATAGGGTAGGTTTCCGCGGGAGAATATGACTAGTCTGTACCCCGTCCGTGGTTGAAAGAGGGGTTATTCTAGAAAATGATTCTCTTGTCAAAGCTACGTGTTTGGCGCCTCACCTTTGTCTATCTCGGTAGACACCGCCGAAGAAGTGTTTTGTTGAAAGAATAACAGAACAATCTTTGGGTAGCCTGAAAGAGGTAGGCCTCTCCCGATAGAACGAATGTTTTGTTTGCAAATTGAGGGGTAACCTTGAAATCATATTTTATACCTGGGGGCATGCAAACCTTTTAGAGTGCAAGCAAGGGGCGGCTATTTATTTTTAAAATTTTTAGGTCCTCCCTTTAAACCTGTAGGTCTAACCCTTTAAACTCGTAGGATTAGTCGTTTCCAAACTTGCATAAAGAAAGGATCTGGGGCAAAGCTTTGTAAGATGAAGCTCCATAAAAAATAGTATCTTTAATGAGACTTTCTTATCATATGACTGGATTATCGAGCAGTTTTAGCATACAGTTCATGCTCGTTAAAAAATAAACGCAAGATCCGAGCAGTTTTAGCGCATAGTTCATGCTCGTTAAAAAATAAACATAAGACCAAGCAAATGTTTCCATCCGCGTTTAAGCTCGTTAAAAAATGAACTATTTCGGTAAGTAACCACCGTGAATGTAATATCATCAGCCATTTAAAGCCTTGGTCGTGTTTGCCCATCACCTCCACTTTTCCATTGGCCGATCATTCACCTCCATATGATTGTTTACCCATTTTGAGGAACAGCTGCGAAGAGTGATTTCATTAGCCATCCTTGTGACACTGCCGTGATTTGGAAATTCCAATCCTTCCCTGGAATCAGCTGCTACCCTTTTTATCACTCGTTCCTCAAAAGACGAGTCTTCTTTAAGCTCTTTTCATCTGACTCGTGAAATATGAAAAGATTGCCGAGTTTTGGCCTTCCAGCTCGATAAAGTGACCGAAAGAGCTATCCCTCCTCTAGATTTTAATCTTTTTGGACCTGAGGGATTATTGCACAAAAAGATCGAGCGCTTGTTTTGTTCGGCTCGTTAAAGATATCTAAAATCCATCCCTTCTGTATTGTTTTATACTTTTTCGGACTTAAGGGATTAGATGACGAAAAAGGACTTTTGGAGTTAACTTTATGTACCTTTTCAGACTCTCTAAAAATGAAAAGGACCGAGTTATCCTTGTCGTTAGACTCGTTAAATGCATGAAATAGCGACAAACTTGTCTTTAGACGAGAACGAGTTTCACTATCGCTAGGCTCGTTAAAACATAGCGATGGGCTTGCCCGAAGGGCAAGTTATAGAACAAGCATATGTTATCCTCCTCAAGCTTGACAAAAATAAAGAGGTACTGGTCAGCAATGACTGGGGAAAAATTGGGAGAAACTCAAGAAAACTTTGATGGTAGCAAGTCGCTCTTGAACATGACACTTTTCCTCCGTACCACAATCGGGTTGGGTTGTTTCATTCACCGGTCACATCACCATGGTCTCGCCATACCATCCATATTTGGGGTAATTCTACCGATCCATCGCATAAGTGTCACCATATGTTCAAGAGAAGTCATTCAGAGAAGTCACCTGTGTCCCATCCACTACCATACATTATACTCTTTCATGACCGCCACCCTGAATCATATGTCATCAGATCGTTTTCACCTCCATCAAAATCATTAGCTCCATTCCGTGTCATCGATGTGGGATTCATTAAGGCCCTCCTTTGATGGATCGCTTCTTGTTGACATCAGCTCATTATCCAAGAAGTTGATCTAGGAACACCCCCTTCAGTACTTTGAAGCTTGCATGCCTCAATGGCAAGTTTCTCACTTCCGGCGACAGGTATACATCAATGACCTTTGACCGAAAGATTTTGCGTGGTGTTCGACGCCAAGTCCTCTATTCACACCACGTGAATTGTACTGCAGTACCTTGAGGGTCATCTTCATTATCGGTGATTCCTCTCGCGCTTGTTAACAATTTACATCATTGACTGGTAATCAAGCGATGTCTTTCCATGTTCGACTTCAGAGCAATTCTCACATGGATCGACTTGTACTTAGAGTGAAGATCGGACGAGATTGAAGACCCCGAATCTAGTTTCATCCATCTGGGCTGCGATATATATTCAGAAAATAAAGACATGGAAATGTACAGCTTTGCAGCACAGATAATCATCCTACCAAAAGGATGATGGCTCTTTCAGAATCATCAATCTATCATCAGACGATTGTCTATTATATGTACATGAAAATGAATTTATAAAGCTGAGCATGGGAATGCCCGCCTCAGCTAGATCATGAAAAAAGTATGAAAATAATGTATTGTATTGTATTGTATTACAGGTCTCCTCCCAGCAATGAAAGAACTTCGGATCCTCCTAATAAAGCATTTCACCTGATAAACGGCCTCATACTTTAGGGGGCAACTGTTATAGACATTTTTGTGCCTTACAGCTATAAGCATGAAATGTCCATAATCCAAGGGATCCAAAGTCCCTAAACATGTTGTTCCTACCCCTAGAGGAACAAGGCTAAAAAACCACAGCAATTCACAGAAGTTCTCCACCTGAAACTGCTAAAAAAAAAGTCAATTCAGGATCAATTCAGAAGCTCCACTAGCTGCATGCGTTGAAATGTAGAGGCTACACTGGCTAGTTGCATTGCAACGCAGGTGGAAGCACTACCAGGGTGCGCTGAGCGGGAAATGACAAATGTCAGGGTCTCTTGTGAGAGGTGTCATGACTGTGGAAGCTTCCAGAATCTTCCTCCATGACACTTGCCTTGCTGAGTTCGACTAAGTGATGAGTAAGAGGCTCTTAGTCTCCAAGTGGAAGTAAGAACTGACGGAGAGAGAGGACACTAGTCAGATCACAAGCTGACTCATCCTCACTCCAAACATCTATATATGGATCTCTTCTCCATGAGATCTAGAGCCTGGAATTTTGTTATTGCAAAGAATTGTTGTTGGTTTGAGATTGGAATCATTGGGTGCTTAATGCTTTGAAGGAAGGTGAAGATAGGAATTTCATTTGCTGGGAAGGAGATGCTGGATTGGAACTCTCTTGGTTGTATCTCCTCCTGAACCTTGTTATTCATCAATAAAGCTATCTTAGTTTCTCCTATATGCTGATGTGTCTTTGATGTATGATTGCATTAGTGTATTTGGTTTATTTCTAATCCTGAACTAGTTATGAATATGAATCTATGTCTTTGTATAGTGTTACCTTCTTGTGATCTTGCAGGAACCTGTTGAAGCTGGGCGAGCGAGAAGGCAAGTAGCTGGGAGCACTCAAAGAGAAGAGAAACCGGATCGAGGGACAAACGGAAGACACCGGTTAGTCCATCCATCTCTCTTCATTCTTAATTCATAAAGGAAGAATACTAGAATAGCTGTGTCTGTTTGTTGCTAAGGCACTGTCACACCTTAGGTGGATAGGATCGTCCTGCATAGGCATTTTTCCCCTCAACATGTTGCATGGTAGAAACCATCTTATGCTTCCATTTTCTAACATTCCTCTTTGGCTTCAATTCTGGATGTAGTTTCCAACAATGCTCCTCATCGTGCCCTTCTTTCTCACAATGAGTGTAAGAGGGGTTTTTCTCCTTTTTCCTTTTTGTTGCTACCTTCTTTGGACAATGATAATATTTTTCACGCTTCCCCCCGCTTTTCAGATGTACAACCTTCACACTAGCTTCATTAATAGTTTTGGGTTCAAACAAAAACAAAGAATGTCAAAGATAATTATGCAAAGAACCAATATATTTCATCAGAGTATCAAGTGAATCTAAGGGAATTCCTCATGCCAAATATTATTTCCTAAATTCCTTTGTGAAACTTTGAACATCTTGTCCTTTTCCTTGTCTCAAATGTTTCCATTCTATCATGGATTTCTACCAGTATCGCAATGGATAACATTGTCCTTTTAAAGCAGAAACAAATTCATACCAAGAAGAAAGGAGTTCACCCACATGCTTGTTGCCTTTCTGTAGTTTGTTCTCCCACAATACGAGAGTGGTGCCTCCTAGTTGAAGAGATTCTAACTGGATCCTGGCCTCATCTTATTCAATTTGCTAAATCTGAAAATACATTTCAATCTATCTTATCCAATTATTTATCTTTTCTGCATTAGACTCTTTGTTAAACCTAGGCAAATCAAATTTTACATCCAACTTTAAAAAATTATTTTTAGAAGCATTCTTATGATGCTTGTTAGAATTAGCAGAATGACAAGATGAAGAAGAAAAAAGTTCACTAGAAGATGGAAATGGAGGTTGAGGATGTTCTCCTCCATTTCCCTGATTCACTAAAGCATTATCCTATGCTTTATGTTCCTTATTCTTTCACTTCTTGATCAATTTCCTCTTGTAATATGAAATCAATTTATCTACCTTATTTTCCATGGTGTAAAGATAAAAATATTTATGGAAATATTGCTCATTCTTGGTATGAATATCATCATCTTCCATTTTCCTTCTTCGAGTTGCACACCTAATATCTAGATCCAATGACCTAAGTTTCCCTTCTCCTTGTTTGAGTTTTTCCCTAGTTATCATACACATTCACAATTCACATCAACAAGAAGACCACTTTGATACCAAACTTGTTCTCAGATATTTACTTCATTGATGTATCTAGAATTTCATGTAAAAGAGCATGAAAAACCACATATGCATACATTTAAAGAAGAGGAAAAATAAAGGAGACCATCAAGATGAGGAACACAAACATTTAATAATGGAGTTCATCCATTGTGGACTACATCTCTGGGCCCTGCTTCAATAGTGGGGAGGACTCTTCATTAATATCAACAAAAATTAAATGAATACATGAAAAAATACATCTTATACCTCCATATCTGGGGATAGCCTAAAAATGGGCTACTCAGATCATAAAATGGAGTGCACCATTAGATTCCTGGAGAAAAATCACGAAATTTGAGTATAAACTTGATCACTTTATGTCAATGTGACCTTTGAGCCTCTAGGGAATATTTTAGACTCCCCACAGATTCCACTGCATAATATTCATTTTGGATACTCTCTAAATGTGTGCCTGGGTTAGGGTTTCGGCTGCAAAGTTCCACTCGAGGGCTTGGTTCCTACTGCTTAGTCTCCCAACCGCCAAATATAAATGGGTTTAAATATTATTTTGTGGGGCGGATGTTAAAAAGCGCCAGTTGGCACGTTGGTTACAATAGGAAAGAGGGGTCGTTGGGCCTCCCGTAGGTCATGGGTTTGACCGCAGTGACTGCTCAATCGTTTGTTATATTTTATAATAGAAACAAGTCAGAGCTAGCTTTCGTTTCACCAGCAACCATGTTACATTAAGGTTGAAAATTTAAGTTGTAACTTCCTTCCAACTTGTCGCTTAGAAGATTATGCCTATGGGTTTGACCCGACCCACTGGGCTACCACCCTGGTGCCATGTCGCGCTATCCAATTGGCCCATGTGGAATCACATCATTGGATCTCATCACCAACCAATCATGCCCTTCCTCATCTAGTCATCACCACATGGCATGCTCCGATTGGTGCATATTGCTGACACCGATGTTGACAGGGTTGCCACATGTCAATGCTAGATTGGTTTGTATGCCTACTAACTATGCCATTTGTACTTCCATGTGTTAAGCATTGATTGGTTCGTACCCATTTCAAAAATGTTTTATGTATTAACACATGTCACACTTTGATTCGTCCATACGAGTGTTGACCATAGTGCCACGTGGCAGATTGTGGAAGTGCCATGTGGTGACCTACATGTAAATTTTTTACTGTTTCACAAAAAAATCAGCTAACTGGATCCTATCCTCATCTTCTTCAATCTGATAAATATGGAAGTACACTTAAATCTATCTTATCCAATTATTTATCTTTTTCACATTAGACTCTCCATTAAACCTAGGCAAATCAAACTTTACATCCAAATTTAAAAAAGGATTTGTAGAAGAATTCCTATGATTCTTGTTAGAATTATGAGAATGACAAGATGAAGAAGAAGAAAGTTCACTAGAAGATGGAGATGGAGGTTCAGGATGTTCTCCTCCATTTTCCTCATTCACTGAAGCATTATCCTATGCTTTATGTTCCTTATTCTTTTCCTTCTTGATTAATTTCTCTCGTAATCTGCAAACAATTTTTTTACCTTATTTTCCATGGTGTAAAAATATTTACGAAAAGCTTTCTCATTCTCGGTATGAATATAATCATCTATAATTTTCCTTCTTATAGGTTCACACCCAATCTATAGATCAAAGGACTTAAGTTTCCCTTCTCCTTCTTTGAGTTTTTCCCTAGTTATCATACACACTCACAATTCACATCAACAAGAAGACCACTTTGATATCACGATCTCGGATCTTTACTTCATTGATGTATTCAAAATTGCATGTAAAAGAGCATGAAAAAAAACATATGCATACACTTGAAGAAGAAGAAAAATAAAGGAGACCATCAAGATGAGGAACACATGTTGGTGTGGAGCCTGATTATCTTCTATATTCAAAGGTATCGCCACATAGGACCCCAGTTCGAAATGGGGCCGGCAACACCGCTCGTAAAATATTCGCTACAGGGGGGGTCCGGGGGGGGTGGCTGCGACCTTTGGGAGCCCCCCCTGGCGGGGGGTTTCGGGGGCAGTGCCCCCGAAGCTAAAAACAACTGTAAAATTGCCTTGTAAAAGTATAGTAATTTCTAGTCAATCTGGGCCGTTCATTAGGCGGATGATCTGACGGTAGAAATTATGTTTAGTTTAGGGTTTTTTGCCCTAGAAGGAAACCCCTCTCTTTGTATGAGGGTATTGTATTTTAGGCTGTGTGATAGAGGTGTATTCCGTGAGCGAGAAACAGAGAGGTGAGACTGCGAGAGAAAACAGAGGATATTACAGCGGATTTGTTGTAGGTTGTGTCTCTTCATTTTCCTGGATAATAGAAAGGAAGGACTGGCTGTTCGGGGTGGACGTAGCCCAAACTGGGTGAACCACGTATATCTGTGTCTCTCTTGTTTTGTGCGTTTTCTGTGTTTATATTTCTGCAATATTTTATGTGTTTCATTGCTCCGTAATATATAATTTTCTAACAACACAAACATTTGATAATGGAGTTCATCCATTGTGGACTACATCTTCGGGACCCACTTCAATAGACCTCATTAATCTCAACAAAAATCAAATGAATACATGGAAAAATACATCTTATACCTTCATATCTAGGGATGGCCTGAAAATGGGCTACTCAGATCATAAAATGGATTGCACCATCAGACTCCTGGTGAAAAATCGTGAAATTTGAGTATAAACTAGACCACTTTATGTCACTGTGACCTCTAAGCCTCTAGGGAATATTTTAGATTCCCTGTAGATTCCCATGTAGAATATTCCCTCTAGATACTCTCTAAATGTGCGTCTGGGTCAGGGTTTCGGCTACAAAGTTCCACTCGGGGGCTTGGTTCCTCCCGCTCACTCTCCCAAACTACCAAATAAAAATGGGGTTAACTATAATTTTGTGGGCCGGATATTAAAAAGTGCCAGTTGGCACATTGGTTATGTTAGGAAAGAGGGGTTTTTGGGCCTCCCATAGGTCATGGGTTTGACCCCAATGACCGCTCAACCATTTTTAATATTTTATAATATAAATAGGTCGGCGTTGGTTTTCATTTTGCCAACAACCCTGTTACATATACATTTGACATGTCGATTGCAACTTCCTTCCAACTTGTCGCTTGGAAGACCGTCCCTATGGGTTTGACCCGAACCACTGGGATGCGACCCCTGGTTCCACGTGTCGCCATCTGATTGGCCCATGTGGAATCACATCATTGGCCCTCGTCAACAACCAATCATGCCCTTCCTCATCTAGTCTGTGCCACATGGCATGCTTTGATTGGTCCATACTACTGACAACGATGTTGACGGGGTTGCCACATGTCGATGCTATATTGGTTTGTATGCCTGATAACTATGCCATCTGTATTACCATGTGTTAAGCATTGTTTGTTCCATACCCCTTCCAACAATGTTGTCTGTATTTCCACATGTCGCACTCTGATTCTTCCATACAAGTGTTGATGATACTGCCATGTGGTGGACTGTGGAAGTGTCGCGTGGCAACATACCTATAAATTTTTTACTGTATGACAAAAATGCGGGCCATAAATTTTGCATGTGGTGTCAAATTCAGGTTTCTTTCATTCCATTGGATTAAGAATGATGAGCTCTTCATTTTTATATAATTTCTTTTGAGATTTTAGGACTTTGAAAATTTGGACTTTTGGGATCCTCCTAGATCACTAGCAAACAATCCTAGGTCAAACCTAGGTAAACTAAGAAATTTTGGTCTCCTGAAATTTCAGCCTCCTGCACCTTCTTCGATGTTCAGTTTACTACCCATAATGATATAGTGAATTTGGTCTACTCCCACACATGCGAAGTCAAACAAATATGAAATGCTTAGTCAATGCTTGGACTAGTCTAGTCAAACTTTGAGTTATTTCTTTCCTTTCTCCTTCGCATAGATGAAAAAAATATATGATACTTGAGTAATCTAAAATGATGTCCAATGGAAGAGGTTGAATGGCATTTATATAGTCATCAAATGAGCCTGAATTGGTGTTTCTACATGTTGGGTCGACTTGATTTTTGGTAGTAAAATAAATTCAATTTTAAATTTTAAATTTTCTTCTTTTCATTTTCTTTTTAAGGTCGGATTAAATATTGACCGTAGCTCAAAAATTCCAACATTTAAGCCATATTTCAACTGGTCGATCATTTATATTTTTGATATACTTGTGTTCTCTGATTATGTAGATCAATATTTCAAGCATGTAAGAAAGTTTTTACAAATAGTTAAAGATGCATGCCTAGTGTCGAAGAAGAATATGGAATTGTTCAAGACTCGTAACAAGTTTCTTGGCCACATCATTTCTAATGGTCAAATAACGCTATAGAATCATGCCGTCAAATTTGTAGAAAACTTCTTGATAAAATCACTAACAAAACCCAACTTCAGATATTTCTATGTCTCAACTATGTCAGCCATTTTTATAAAAAAATGTGCAAAAGATAGAAAATTTTTGAATGAAATATTAGGCAAGAATCCTCCTCCTTGGAAACAACATACAAAAGTAGTACGAACATTAAATTCAAGGTAAATACTTTTCCTATTCTTTATATAGTTTATGATGAATCGCCTAAAATTGTAGAAACAGATGCAAATGATATTGGCTAGGGAGAAGTGTTGAAACAAGAAAGAAAAGAAGGCAAAAGAAGAAAATAAGAAATAATATTGTTTGCCTTTGGTATTTGGAATGAAGCGGAAAAGAATTTTGTTGTTATTGATAAATAAATTAAAGCAGTTTTGAATGTTATAAACAAGTTTGAAAATTTTCTAATAAATAAGTTCTTGTTAAGAACTAACACACTAACTATGAGTAAAGTTTTTCAAAAAAATATAAAAAAGGATAGTGAATCCAAGTTTTCCCAATGGCAAGCTTGGTATTCAAAATTTGATTTTGATATTGAACATATTAAAGGTGACCATAATAACATTCCATATTTTTTGAGTAGAGAGCACTTGTAGTCAAGAGAGTGTGGATCCCAAGTAAGAAAGTTGGGATAGACAAGTGAGTGTGGATCTCATATAAGCGAGTGTATCAACAATAGAAAAAATGATAAAGCAAGCGTGATAACAAGGGAATCTTATTAGTGCATGGTGATTGTCACTGAATGGAGAAAAAATCAAGAAAAAATATGAGATAATATTGATGATATGAATCAGAAAGAGTATCAGGAAAATTGGAAACCCACATGGCAATTATGTAGTAGACAAGTTCTTGACACCAATCTTCATCCAACCTATGCACTGTGTATATTAGTGCCAAAGATCCTAACATGACGAACATTTATTTTGGTGGTCCCTGATATGGTCTATGAAAGATGTATGAGAAAATTTTGTCATTAGGCCATGATCTAACATACATCTTTCACGATGTAAGTTTTATCTGGAAACTAATTGTGAAAAATCCACAATTGCAATAATTGGGAACTATTCTTCTAACTAATGCAATTTATTTGTCTTGAATTAATTAACTCATTATTACAATATTCGAAACAAAATAAACATGTTGCAGAAAATTAAATTGGAACTGAGAATTCATGCACACAATTAATATATTTATTTTGGACTAATTTCCTTGGAAAAACCCCAACCAAAGGGAAATCCAGTCCAACAAATGGGGGTTTACTTTATTAATATGTAGTAGTAAAATTTTGAGTACAATAATTTGGATACCTAACTGGAAATCCTCCAGAAGATAATCTGGTAAAATTTATGGGAGAGAATTGTATCCCTCTACAAATCAGTTGGCCTCCTTCTGGTCTACTCGCACTACCTATTTCTTGCTCACATTATTGGCTTGTGCAAGTCTAGATGACCCCTGAAACTACATCCAATTGGGCCTTCTAACCTCCCCCTACCTCTAGAAAATTTTTGCTCTACCTTATGGATGAAATCTGACCTTCGTAACTAAAATGAATCCTTCCTAGCACTCACACCGGGGTTTCTAGCTAACTCTCACTGCTTGGATGGATTTTTTGTAGAACAATTCGACCTCCCTCTATTGAAAATAACAACAAGAAATGTTAAAAAAAAACATCAAGAAATTATTGTTTAATTTTTCCTTGAATTAAATTGTGAATTAAATCGAAATTATATTCTCACAGCAACTTTTAATAATTAATTAAGTTAAATTTACTTAATTGACTTGGGAAATTCGAGTTGGAAGTCTATCTAGATTCATGTAGAGTGATCCCTAAATTTTAGGGGTCCAGTTTGAGTTCTTTTGAGTTGTAATTAATTAACTCATTTTAACTAAAATATAGTTAGTTAAACTAGTTCTAACTATTGGAGGAACTAGTAGGAGGTCTAGTAGTGGAGCAGTGCACTAGTGCATCACCATTACCACACCAGTTAACTGAAGATTCACTCATAAATAACTCATGCATGCCAGTTCAGATGGAGACCCAATTGAGATTAGATTTCAGGGACAATGTATTATCAACTATATAATTTTCCGAGTTGTACAGATGGCGCATTCAATCAGTAGAAGGCTTATGATGGATTGTGCAGTTATGAGTGGGGAATTTCCCAATTAAATATGGACTAATTATCTCATGAATTGCGCAAGGAAGTAGGGGCTTGGCAGGCTACAAATTTGGCTAAGTTTTGGCTTGAGATGGGGTGAACTATGCTTTGATACCAATATGTAACACCCCCTCCTAGGTCTACCCAAAGTAACAATGAAAACCAGGGTAAACATGAGATGAGAGGCTACGATGATCAAATTCGATCTCCTATGTGACCTAAAGGAAGTGGAATCAATGGAACATCATGCACAGTCATCCAACATCATCAACAAAACCCTCAGGAGACAAGTTAGCCACTCAGACAGCTTGTACTTTGGTCCCACTATTGTTCTGGATTCTTAGGCCATAGTTGCTCTCGTGCTATGGGCAAGGGAGTGACCAACAACCTAAATTCACTCTCACAGGCCTTCCTGCCAGCGATTATGGACCAAAACCAGTTTTGTGCTAGTGACCCCGGGATTGAAGCCACTTTTCTAGCCCAGAATCCTGGCCTCTACCGAGAACTTTCTACAACCTTCAAGATTCATTAAAGACATGATAACAATGTTGATCAATCAAAATCAACCTCAGGACTACGCTTGAGCATCCCCAACTGGGATTGGCATTTTTTAAAACACTTGGCATCAATGCAACCTATAGGTCTAGGATACAAGATAGAGCATAAATGACTAAAAAAACTTATGAAACATAACCAGAAGGATCACCTCCTTCTCCATTGAACTACTACATCATCAATTAGATCTTACATCCATCCATTTAACAGTTACAAGTAAATACATGAAATAACCATGACATGAACCAGTCATTTAACCATGCTTATAACCAACATAAAACCATGTAAATATCATAGATAATACAACCATTAAATCCACATACAAATCAGTGCAACAGGAAGAGAAATTAGCTTTTATTAATCATAGGCAAATCTAACTAGGTTCGAGACTTCCATGTACCACCCAACCATAGACATGGCTGGACCAAATCTCTCTTTCAGCTAGTCACCCTCATGCCATATTCCAAACATGAATGTGGGATCTCATAGAACAACTAATCCAAGATAAACCAAGGGAATCCAGAGGTTAAATCACCTCCACCCTCATCAAACCGTGATGACACCAAAACCGGTGCCCGATCATAACCGAACCGAACTTGGAATGTCATTTGGAATTTGTCACTATCCTTCAAGAATTTTCCATATCCTGGTATCTCAAGCTTTACCACAATCCAAACCGAGATCACTAGGCCCTAAACCAAGACCTCTCTCTTAGGCATTACCGTGTATCCTGCCAAAACTGGTCAAGGGATTCCTAGGCCTTTGGGAATGGAACTTGAGACCACCTTCGTCGCAGATTCCAAAATCCACTCAAAAAACTAAAGCTCAAAAATATGAAATAAATACCCCAACACCATGGCATCCAGAAAAAGGCAAGGCTAGGCTGAAAACCATTGTCATAACCTGGAAAAACCATGCCACCGACAACAAGAGAACCATACAACAACATGCAAATCCATGCATGTCCAAACCAACTAGGAAATGACACATGCAAAAGGTTACATGCAAGTATTCCTGTTGAAGTTGCTTGATCCTACTTTCCTTCCTTGATCCTTGCTTGATTTTCCTTTTCTTTACTTACTTTTCCTTTCCTTGCTCCAAACTAGAGTGATCCAAGAAAACTCTAAGTGACCAAGAAAGAGAGAGAGAGAGAGATCCAAACTTGAACTGACAAAACCCATGAACTGATCCTCGTACACCTTTTTATGCATGAGGCCTCTAATTTCTTCATTTTCCATTATTTTCCTTCAATTTCCTCCTCACATGCAACCTGTGACCTTTCACCTTTCTTTTCTCCTAATTTCCTTTATTTTCATAAATAAATGTGCCAAAATTCCTTTTTTTCCTTTTAATGTCTTTTCCTTAGCCTTTGCCAATTTTCCTTAGCCAAACCACACATCTAGTGATGCCCACTAGGATATCTTTGCCCAACATTCAACTTTGAATAAGTGTCTCTTAACCGTGGTCTTATTTTACCTTTATTAAATTTTATTACATGACCTTTTCATCAGGGTTGTTACAGAGCCCTCCCTCTTGGGGAAAACCGTCCTTGTTGTTAAACCACACCATGACCTCAGCAAAACCACTGAAAAGAAAACATACTACCCATGGACCTTTATAACTTAGCTCGTTGCAATATTTACAATGAAATACCTGCCCAAAGGCAAAACATCATGACAACATGAAATATAACAACCATATAATATGACACCCATACCGCTTATTGGAGCTTTATAACTTAGCTCGTGCCCTTATTTACATCCATATATATATACCAAAACATCAGCAAGACATATGCCAAACATATACCAACATCAAACCAAAACTTCTTTGCCTCAACCAGAAACAATGAAGGATATAGGGCCTGTATCTGATCCACCATTTCTCATGTAGCTTCTTCAAACCCAAAGTGCTTCCACTACACTTTAACTTGATTTATGGCTTTGTTCCTAAGCATGAGATGTTTTCGTTGCAATATGCACTGACGCTCCAGCTAGAACTCTCCTTCTTGCTCCACCTGCAATATAGACCAATCAATAACATGATCAACATCCTTTATATACTTCTTAAGCAATGAAATATGGACAACATCATGGAATTTCACTATTGGAGGCAGTGCAAGTCGATATGCCACTAGTCCAATCCTCTTAAGGATCTCAAAATACCCGCAATACTGTGGTGCTAACTTGGCACGTGAACCAATCCTCAAAGAGATTTTCTTGGGCTTGATGCGCAAATACACATGCTCCCCAACCTGAAACCCCTTGCATACACTATGCTGATCCACATAACTCTTCTTCCTATCCCACGCTTCCTTTAGATTCCTCTTTATAACTTGCATTTCTTGCTCCATGTCTGCTAGCATATTTTGTCCAATAAACACCTTATTCACTGGATCACTCCAGTTGATGGGAGTATTACAACTCTTCCCATACAACGTCTCTAAGGGAATCATCCTCAATGAATCCTAATAACCATTATTGTATGTGAACTCAACCAAAGGAAGATACTCCTCCCATTTCCTTTGATGTTGCATCACGTACATCCTCAACATATCCTCCAAAATCCTATTGACCCTCTCTGTCTGTCGATCTGTTTGTGGATGATAAGTTGTAATGAAGGCCAACTCTATACCCAAGCCTACAAATAGCTCCTTCCAAAACTTGGAAGTGAAATTTTCATCCCTGTTCGACACAATCTTCTTTGGAACACCATGCAGTCTCACTACTCCCTGATGAACACCTATGCTACCTCATTGGTTGAATATGTAGTCTTTAGTGGAATGAAGTGAGCTACCTTTCTCAACTTGTCAACCATGACCATAATAGAATCATGTTGCTTCACTATCCTTGGAAGACCTATAACTAAATCCATGGAAATGACCTCCCATTTCCATTCCGGAATCACAATAGACTGTAGTAGAACGCCTGGATGCTTTCATTTTTCCTTTACCTATTGTTAATCTAAACGTCTAGCCATGAAATCTGCCACTTCCTTCTTCAAATTCATCCAATAGTAAAACTTCTTTATTGTCGTCAACGTTTTTTGATATCCTGGATGACCCGAGTATGGCTTGACATAAAATTCCCTCAAGATAAGCTTCTTGAGCTCACTGCAATTCAACAAATAGATTCTATCCCTGAATCTCACCAAACCATCTATCGTGAGATGATATTCTGCATCCTGATCACCTGTACTTGTACTCTTCTGTAACCTGTGCATGATCTTCATGTATTTGTCATCCCGTTGTTGTACCTGCAAGATATTATCTTGTAACTTTGTCCCATAAGGGCTTATAGCTACTATATGATTTACGTGTACCTTCCTACTAAGAGAATTTGCAACCTGATTCTCCTTCCCTTTGATATATTTGATCTCGAAGTCAAACTCACTAAGGGTAGCCAACCATATAGCTTGCCTGCCATTTAGATTTGGCTGGTGAAACAAACAACCCATTGTGATCACTCATCATCACAAATCATCTGCCCAGAAGATAGTGTCTCCACATCCTCAATGCATGTATGATCGTTTCCAACTCAAGATCATGTGTTGGGTAGTTCTGCTTGTGCTCATTCAGTTTTCGTGACTCATAGCACACTACCTGTCCTTCTTTCCTGAGAACTCCACCAAGTCCTCTCTTGCAAGTGTCTGTACACACAACAAACTCCTTGTCTGGATCTGCAATCTTCAGCACTAGTGCATGTGTCAACGACTGCTTAAGCTTCTCAAAACTATCCTCACATTACTCTGTCCATTCAAACTTCTTACCTTTCCTCTGAAATGATGTGATAGGATATGTAATGCATGAGAATTTCCTCATGAACCTCTTGTAGTAGGCTGCCAATCCCATAAATGATCTCACCTCATCTACATTCTTAGGAGTTGCCCAGTCCTAATGGTCCTTATCTTTTCTAGATCTACTGAAATGTCTTCCTTGGAGACAACATGTCCCAAGTAGTGTACCTCAGTCTGAAATAAGTTGCACTTGCTAAGCTTAGCATACAACTGATGCTCTCTTAACAATCTCAACACTATTTCTAAATGTTTAGCATGCTCTTCATCATTTTTAGAATATACCAGTATGTCATCAATGAATACAATAAAAAACTTGTCCAGATAAGGATGCAACGCACTATTTATCAAACACATAAATGTAGTTGGAGCATTAGTCAAACCGAATGGAACAACAACAAACTCATAATGCCCATTCAATACAAGAAAAAAGGACATTGGTGAGGGTAAAAAAATGTCACCATAAGCTCATTGGTGATGGTCAAAGGAGCCTCTATCACCAAAAATTGAATGTCAGAAAAGGTTGCATCGCCAAGAGTACAGGTGTTATGGTGACATTCAAGGTTTGTCGCGAATAATGATTATAATGAAAGATATGACCGTCACCATTTCATATTTTGGTGAGGGTCGTAAAATATCACCATAAACTCATTGGTGATAGTCAAAAGAGCCTTTGTCACCAAACATTGATCATCGCCATTCCATATGAATATCAGGGCACAATGGAATTGAACCATCAACTTCCTGCTTGTAAATCTGGTTCTCTTCCATTGAGCTAACACCCTTTAAAGAATTAGACTTCAAAAAATTATACCTTGAAACTTTATAAATTGTAAATTCTACAAATTTCTATAAATTATAAAACTTCGTAAAGTTTTGGAAAATCTTTTACTAAACAAGAAAAATAATATCGAAGTTGCAGGTCCCTACCTAATGGTTATGGAAGTTATGAAAAGTGGGTGGAGGTAAAAATAGTTATGTATAAGATACTCAATATGTTCAATTGAATACTCAATTAGAAGTGAAACTTTGAAGACATTTATAGCCTATAAATGACCTATAATTATCAAACATGTCTCCATTTACACCAAAGATTGATTTTTCACCTTATGAATAATGTAAATCTGTTGTGACAACATAAAAATATGTCACTAAAAGATTGATTTGCATGCCAAAAAGTAAAAAATAGTCAGTATATATGATGCAATTATGAATAATGAACTACATGCTTGAATCCTACTGAATATGAGGTCTATAAAACTAATTGGGAGTGCTTCTCATTATTAATTAATTCAAGATGTCAAAAAAAAAATGATCAATAACAATGATCCTGAAATGTAAATGTAACCACTAAACAAATGTTAAAATTGTCAGCACAAAGTTTGGTTGATATCTGTTACACCAACAAAATATCCAAGAGGCATTCAAACACTTCCAAATCCACACCAAGCACAAGTATCCAAAAATGCAATTGCATGGATACAAGGAAAGCACTCTCTACCTCTCAATGATAACTATGTACTCCCATGTAACACACTCCCTTACTTAACTAGAGGTGGTTACTAAGCTAACCCAAGACTCAAGGTGCAGTTGTGAGAGTGGGGTTTAGAAAACTTTTTATTTTGTTGGACGTAATTTCAGTTCTCATTTACTGACCTACCTTGGTAATTTGTGGACATTAATATATTCTTTCTTTATACTTTTAATGAAATTACTATTTTTCAAGCTATTGATGCCATTAAGCAAAATACCATTTCTAAACTTCAAGAACAACTTGTTGATAAGGACAACTTTATCCTCAATAAAAACATTGTTCAAGAAGTAAGAATTGAGGAAGTATTAACAATTAGTTTGGGAATCGCCTTAACAAATTACAAAACCCTTCCTCTTTTAGTTATGAGAAATACAATAATGGTTGTTGAGATGACAAACAAGAGGGGGTCGAAAAAAACTACTAATGGCCAATAAAGGAGCTTAACGTAAGGAATCATGCAAAGAAAGGGCAATGTCAAATGTTTACATTTAGTAATGATTTCATACCAGGCAGACACTCTGAGAAAAAATGAAAGACAATCATCACAAAGCTTGGGGGTAATCATGCAATTTGTAAATAATAGAATTCAAGTTATAGGATTAAGGAAGCGGGTTAGAATTCATCTCTACTGGATAACTTGAGGAAGTCGGTTAGAATTCATCTCTACTGGTTATATGATTCCTCGTCAAGATTTGAAAGTAATATTAATTTACAGAGATCAGGAATTTTTGGCCTCTATACATTCAACATTATTAGGAAACTAGCAATTTATGACTTGGTGTATGTCATGTGGAAATAGACACAAAATTAAAGATCCCTGACATAGAAAATAGAAGAATGAAATTATTGTAAATGGGGAAGAGAGAAACAAACATCACATGGAGGAGCCACTTATCCCAAGTTCCAATTGTGAGGGGAAAGAGAGGTCAACACATTATAAGGAGGAATCATGTTGCCATTGCTCCATCTTGAACAAGAAAAGATGTGACAAGTCAGAGGTCTAATGGTAGGAGTTAGCAAAAATTTTGAGGCAACCTACCCAAGCACAAATGAATCCTTCAAAAGTGCCAACCCATCTGTTGTAGTTCCATCAGCTAAAAAAAATTCAATATAAGTGGGGCAGTGAAAATGATAGCCCCTAGATAAGGAAGACTAAAGTAAAACAAGATAAATATAGTGGAGTTACTGGAAAGATCAAACACCATCAAATCACCACTACTAAAAAGGCCTAACTTTAGTCTCCCAACTCTATTTTCTCTTTTGTTTTAGGCTCTTGCATGCTAGGAAACCAATAAAAACAAAAAACAAAAACAAACAAACTTTTAACTTTTGTTTAGATGAAAACTTTGCAATGCTCATTGATAAGCATAAAAATTTTTACACTATAAAAGTAGCTTGAAAGGTGGACACACTGTTAGAAGTTAGTTTAGCTATTTGGTGTCCCATATTTCCTAGTAAACATAGCTAGCTGAAGGTTTTAATGGGAAAAAGAAACATGAATCAGTTTATGTGAAGGATGGATTTGGCTAAGTTTGGGCTTGAGCTCAAAAGAAAATTTTATGGCCAGTTTCTCAAAAATATTTAAAGGGAAGAAATTATTTCTCCCCTCATTTTCTACCATGTTTTAAAAATTTGTGATGCAATTTTGAAAATGTGAAGATATAGCTACGATTTAACCTCAGTTGGAAATTGGTTGAAACCTAAATTTGTGAGTATCATATGACTAGTTGACCATAATGCTAAAGATTGTGTTGTGATTGTGATTTGGTATAATTATATCTCATAACAATTGCTCAAAGAATCATTCCTGCTTGCATACAGTGCACAAATTGGTATTGTCATCAACCATCAAAGAACTGTAGATGGGTCGTGCAGATAAATCAAATAAGAATGCAAAGAAAGGTACAAGTATATGAATGGCCATAGAAGCAGATGATATGAACTTAAATAGGAACGCAAAAACTTACAGATATAATCATAAACACAGAGATGCACCAGAAAAACATTTCATTTCAAAAAAATACTGAACAATGCTTACAAACAGAATGAAAATAAGGTAGCTTGGACGATGGTAGCTTATCTCTGAGAAGAGATGTGGTGGCTACATGCCTCTGAATTGAGTTACAATGAGGCTCAAGGGCCTTTTTATTATTGAAAAATAAGGGAAAACCCTAAACAACCAAAACCCTAACCCGAGGAGATGTAACACCAAGAGTTTATGGGCCCCGTTGGGGTTAGTTGAGCAACCAACTTCGCGGGGTCATAACTTGGTCATATTTTCTTTGTTTGACGCGCATGATACCTCATTGGAAAGATCTCTCTAAGGAATGCAACTGATTATTTGATTGCCATAACAACCACATGGAGGAATTTTGCCAACAAAAAAAATTCGTTTAGGGCCTCAAATGGCTCCGGAAATTCAGGACCTGAAAAACTGCCAAAAATAGTAAACTGTGCTACAATTAAGTAAAAAAACGAAATTGACTGGGGGTTTAGGTGGAATAGGTGAGTGGCCACCAATATCCACTTGGATCATTCCTCCCCCTTTAGGAAGCAATGGTACCCATTACGTGTAGAGCCTCCATAAGGTGAGGAAATTTCTATTGAACTCGGTCCCTAGTGAACCACTTGCCCTGGTGACGGAGTTGGCCTTCTTTGACAACTCGATATAGTTGTATCCTCTATTGTCAATTGTTCTTGATCCATGTGTCCATGATCTGATCAGTTGTGTCTTGTTCCATGTAGTCTGGGTTGAGCTCTATTGGTGCAAGTTGTTCTGCAATGTTAGATGTGTTCAACAATGGTGGGAAGTGTGGCCAAAGGTGATCTACATTGAGCACTGAGTGCAGACCAAGGAACTGTGGGATGTTGAGCTCGAAGGCATTGTCACCGACGACCTTGGTGATGGTGTATGGCCCATATCAGAGCGAGCAAAGCTTGTGGTGGGGTCTAGCAAGGCACTCTTTCTGCAAATGAAGCCAAACTTTGTCGCCCACCTAGAACTTGTGCGACACTCGATGTTGATCATGTCGTTGCTTGTACTTACCATTGGATTTGTTCAATATATCATGGACTTGTTGCCAGATGTGTTGAATGTGCTCAATAAAGTTTTTAGCCCTTTCAACTTCAGACTTCACATGAGCCGAATCTACCTAAGTGGTTGCAAATGGTATGGCCACATCAATGGGGCACAATGGATTAAATCCCAGCCCCACCTGAAAGGGGTTGTGGCATGTTAAGTTATGGAGATATATGTTGTAGCTATGTTGGACATAGGGGAGACTTTCATCCCATGTGCATGGATGCTTTGAGTTGCATGTGTGTAAAATGTGTATGACCATCATGTTGACAACCTCTGTTTGGCCATCAGTTTGGGGATGGAAAGTCATGGACTTAGTGAGGGTTGTATCCAACATCGACCAAATACTTGATGAAAATGCACTCAGGAATCCATTGTACCGATCTGAGATAATGGACTATGGGATCCCAAAGTGTACCCACACGCTCTCAAAGAAGATCTTAGTAGTAGCCTCTGTTGTGATACTCTTCTTGTAGGCTGCCATGATGGCCATCTTAGAGAATTTGTCTACGACCATGAAAACACAATCATTTTCGTGCTTGGTAGAAAGGAGGCCCGACATATAATCCATGGAGACAAATTCCCAAGGCTGACTAGGAGTAGGTAGAGGAGTATATAGGGCTTGCTTCTTGATGGTTGGTTTGGCAATGTCATAGGTGGTGTAGGATCTAATGTATGTCCCAACATCTTGACGAAGTTTTGACCAATAAAAATACTTCTGTAATACCTCCATTGTTTTCTCTACTCCGAAATGTCCAGTAACCCGATTGTAGTGTGCCTCCCAAATCATATTGGCATGCTCACTTGAAGGAACACATATGTGTCCCAAGTGGCATAACAGTGCATCTGAAGGTGAAAATTTGGAACTTTCTTCCCTTCCAGGAGTGTCTAGTATATGTTGTCAAATTCTAGATCACTCTTGTAAATATACAGCCACCCCGATGTCTCGTGCCCACAGGAGTCAAGCCCAGTGATTAGCGCCATGACCGATGGTCGATTGAGGTAATAAATGACATTATTGTTGTTTCCTTTCTTATACTTATTGTTCAAATGGAACTTTTGTAGATAGGTGGACCATTTCCAATGGCGATCATTCTGCAACTTCCCTTGTGTCTGTATGAACTATAGAGGCTGGTGGTTTGTGTGGATGATAGTTTCCTTCCCTAGAATGTAATTCTTCCATTGACGATAGGCCAGAACATTGGAATACATTTCTTTGTCATAAGTGGGGTCCTTTTAGACTGTGTCTGAAAGTGTCTCACTGTGGTAAGACATTGGATGCCCACGTTGAGTAAGAACTGCACCAATAACATAGTCAGAGGCATCTATCTCAATCTCAAATGGTTGTTGCAGGTCTGGTAATGTGAGCACTGGTGCAGAACATAGGCGATTCTTCAACTCGGAGAACACTCGCTACTGGGTTTCCGACCAAAAGAAATTTTCTTTCACTCTGCCATTAGTGACTTGACTTAAAGGCCGAGTGATATGATAGAACCCCAACATGAACCTACGGTAGAAATTGGCTAGTACTAAAAAGTTGCAGAGCTCTATTATAGTGGTTGGGGCTGGCCAATCCCAAATGACTTGTATCTTGAATGGGTCCACATGTACACCTTTCTCATCAATGATGTACCCTAGATATTGAACATGGGTCAGGACAAAGGTGCATTTCTCCAACTTAGCACACAACTTGTGTTATCGAAGGGTTTAAAGGACCTGCCGAATATGGTGGAGGTGATCTTCCCAACTCTGGTTGAAGATCAAGATGTCATCTAAATACACCACCATGAATGCATTAGTGAAGGGTTGCAAGATGTCATCCATCATTACAGGGTCATTCGTCAATCCGAATGGCATGACCAACCATTCAAAAAGGCCCTCCTTGAATTTGAAGGTAGTCTTCCACACATCTAAGGGTTCGATAGGCACCTGGTGATAACCTAACTTCAAGTCAATCTTGCCAGAATATTTTCCCCCCTTGAGCTGGTCTAGAAATTCATTGATCCGTGGGACTGGGTACCTATTCTGGATGGTGATCTTATTTAACACTCGATAGTCAATACACAGCCTCCAGGTCCCATCCAATACAATCAGGCTCCCACAGGGTGATGAGTTTGGCTTGATGTGCTCTTTCTGCAGTAGTTCCTGAATTTTCCTCTTGATCTCATCGTTCTCCATAACAAAGAATTGATAGATTGGTCCATGTTGGCAGGATAAATTGATCTTGCTAACAAGACCAATCTACCTAGTATCAAAAGATAGTTTAGCAACAAACAGACAAATGAACCTATCTTTATCTAGATATATGCAATTTACAAATAAATACTAGAAAGGTGTTAAGATCCTAGAGGTATGTAATCTCTCCTCATAAAAGCTCAACTAAAGAAGATTAAGTTCCAGTAGCATTTCACCTCAAAAATATTTAGCTTCTAACCTCCCAAGTAACTAGCCCAATGCTTCATTTTATAGTGTAGAGGAGGAGGTTATAGGTCTATCTATGAAGGGATAGAATCCTCCTTCAAAGGGATAAGCTCCTCACATCAAGGGGTTAGCTCCTTAAGGTATGGAGTGCATGAACCTTATAAGAGCGAACTTGCCACCTCAAGATTCCTTCCAGAAGCTTCTATAAATGTCCGAAAGTGAGTTTTTTAGAATGTACTTGTGACTTTTGAACTTTTTCAGGGGTCCGCACCCATAACACAGATACAGAGCGGTTAGGTGCGTAGGGGACATGACCATTAGGTGCGGGACCGTAGGTAATGCAAAGAGAAAGTTCAGAACCAGATCTTTAAAGACTTTTAGGGCTTTTCTCTTACCTTCAAGGCTTGATATGAAGAACTGAGGCTTTAGACTTGAAAAGGAGGAAAGTATGAGTGGTAATGGATTCACACAGATTGCAGAATGTCAAGGTGACAATTTTTAGTGCAAAAAATTTCCCCCTAAAGTGCGAAGTCTGTAATAGATGAAGATGGAGTCTTTCATGTATGAAGAGTGAAGTACTTTATCGTTTCAAGGATCATAATGTGGATCCTTGTAGCCTGGATGGTAGAAACTAGATCTAGGGTCTTGATTTCCACTTCCCGAACTAGTACGATTCTATCCATGTGAATGAATGTGTCGAAGTCGAACATGGTAGAAACCACTTGATTACTAGTCAATGATGTGAACTATTAACAAGTGTGAGAGAAACCACCAATAATGTCAATGGCTCTCAAAGTACCCAGTACAATCCATGAAATGTGAATAAATGAGTCAAAGTCGAACATGTGATAAAATCATTCGATCGAAGGTCAATGAGGAACCTATCATTGAAGGTGTAGAAATTTTGAATAATATGACACTATTCACAGAGATTATCCTGATTATACACTATTGTGGAATACATGCATAATACATAACCTCCTCTACGTTGATAATCAATTTAGCAGCATTAAAAACAATGAAACATTAATCGCATGTGCACATTAACACAGTATGTAACCCGAGGAAAGCTTACAGCTAAAAACCCCACACTATCTGTATATTATATTGATTGTAAACATGTAACAATAAATAGTACAATACTCCTCACAAGTACTCAATACTATCTCCACCTGTTACACACAAACTAGCTCAGATCTGATGCCTCAAATCTCCTCCACTATTTTCCTACCTCCACTGTGCAATCCTGCATGAGAATAATGATGAATGGCTGAAGCAAACTTGTATTTCCTTGGCTAAACCACGCAATCCTCATTGGCATTACTCAATCCCATTGATTTTGCATGATCTCATGCACAACTATAGTCACAACTGATAGCAATCTCAACCAACACCTGTCTCCACTGAACTGTCCATGCACTGAGTTAACTGATGTATTCTTTAGTTGCTTTATGATTTAATAATTAGTGAATTAATTAAAAATTAATTCACATCACTCATCACTAGTGTATTCTGCAGTTAGACTAAATACAACTAGTTTAACCAAGTCAAACTGAACACAACTCCATCAACTCCACCAAAACTCAACCACTTGAGTTCTAACTGAAGTCCACCATGCAATAGCTCAACTGACCCACAAGAAAAGCATATTTCCTTCTGACAGCTGCATGTGCCACATCTGTAGCTCAAACTAAAGTGCTCCAAGAGGATAAGATAGTGTTTATAGTCCAAATATTATTATGAGCTAATAATATTCGACTGTTCTATTTTTACCCTGGCAGTCTAAAAATAGAAACCGTCCATATGTCTAAAAATAGAAGTCCATCTATTTTTACCAACATGACTAATCATCCACAAATAGCATACTACAACTCATAGACCATGATCCATATGTCTAAAAATAGACATAGTCTAAAAATAGACTTTGCGACAAAAATAACCTGTGGGCCCACTTAGTGAAGGTGACTTCTTTCCACTAAGCTCCATAATCTTGTTTCATTCTCAATAGAAGGCGAGAAAACTGCCATTAGGGCATGCAAATTTGAAGGTACTGACGATTTCTAGATCAACTTCCTGGATAATGAGCTGAAGTCGATAGAAAGTGATTCGTCGTAGGCAAGCCCAAAACATGAAATCATAGATCAAGTATTGAAGAAATATATTAGCAAGGACTGACTTAGGGATGGTCAAAATGGATGACATATATTTTGTAGATGAATGGTTTGTTTGAACTAATCTCTTGAACACATAACGACATTGCAGATGGTTTTGTGACAATTGACCCAAAGCTAATACCCAAAAACTGGCTGAAGACTTTCAATGTGGTTTGATTAACTGTTAGGCAAAGGATTTTCCCAACCCAGGTGAACAAAAAGTGTCATGTTCAAGAGTGGTTGACGGGTTTTTATAAAACAAAGTGTAACAAATAGGTTCATTTTTCTCTCTTTTCCCCCACCATTTCTGGCAAGTACCTCTTTATTTTTGACAAGCTTGAGGAGGATAACATTTTCTTGTTTATAAGCTCATCCTTCGGATGAGTCCAACTTAGTTTAAAATTCGAACCCTAAGAAGGAGTGGTTCATTCTTGTTTGAAATTGAACAGGTCCTTTACTGTTAAATTTTAACAAGTCCAATATAGGAAAAACTTGGTGTTTTCCAACTTTAGGGAGTTAGAAGAAAAACTTAAGAAAAACTCCATGGGGGTACTTTTTCGTAAAATAATCCCTTAGGCCCGAAAAATGATAAAATAATACAAACGGGATGACTTTTCAATACTTTAACGAGCTGAAAAAGACAAGCGCTCGACAATCTTTTCATATTTAACAAGTTTGAAAAGGGTTTAAAGAGGACTCTATTGACCGTAATTAGTCAACGTGTACCTTTTTCATAAATAGTCCATTTCAGTCCGTAAAAGGGGTAAACTTATACTGAAGGGACGATTATTCATTTATTTTAATGAGTTCGAACAATCAAGTGCTCGACAATCTTTTCAATTTTCGAGAGTCTAAAAAGAGCTTAAAGAGGACTCCAATGTTTTGCTTTTTTGTAAATTTTTGAAAGAGTCCGAAAAAGTGATAAAAGTATGCTCTTTGTTGAAAAATGATCAATTTTCCTGAAAAATCCAATATTCTGCACAAAAACTCAAAACATTACACATACCTGTTTAAGATAAATAAAAATGATTTAAAAATTGCCTTTTTAAAGTGAAAAATAAATAAATTAAAAATTCATTTATTCAAAAAAACTTATAAAAAGGGGTTTTCCAACTTCATTTTTACCATTTGAGTTCAGAGTGAAAAGTGAGAGCTTTTGGGTAAGAAAGTTCCTATGAAGATTCTGGAAAATCCATCCGTCGGAATCGAAAACCGTCAGCTCTAGGTAATCCACATCCTCTTTATCTTGCATTTCATCTGTTTACATTTTGATTTTAGGCTTTAGATTTAATTTTTGAGGGAAAAATAGCTTTAGAAATTCGCTCGCGGGGGTCCGCAGGTGCAACACGCGGCCCCTGCGAACCTCGACTTTTTTCTACAAAGAAAAAAGTCATGGGTCCGCACCTGTTTCTTACAGCCCGTGCGGACCTACACACTGTCTGTAATTGGTGGGTGCGGACCCTGTGAAAATGAATTTTAAAATTTATTTTTCTCCATTTTTGCCCAAAATTTTCCGAACAAGATTGTTCTAATATGTCTTTTTATGCATTGTAGGACATTCAAAATGCTTATTTGGCAAGAATGCGAGCATGAGGATATAGATTTTTCCGCATTAAATCATATGCCCACAATGCAGGCATTGAGAGCATGCAGATTGCTAAAGTTCTGGGGCATACAGGGTATGAGGGCCCAAGTAGACCTCTTGCAATGGCTGGTAGACAGATGGAACACACAGGACCAGTGTTTTGTGATTGGTGGCCACCGGCTCGAAATCGAGCTAGAGGACATCTATTTTTTGACTGGTTTGTCCAAGAGGGGCGAACAACTGTCTCTTTTTGGGACTAGGCCAGGTGGCCAGTCTGTCGCTAGTCTCCGATTAGAGTTTTGCAATGATCAAACCAAGGACAAATATATTGATATTAAAACTATCAACTGTCTTGACCTTAAGGTTATTGCATTTATTGTTACCAGGCTATGTAGGAGTGCAGAATTGCATGTGGCTACTGGATCCCAGATGCAAATGGTAGTAGACTGTTTTCGAGGTAGAATATTCAATTGGCACGAGGCTGTGTTGGCAAATGTGAAAGGCCAACTAACTAGAGCAAAGAACAGACAGCTGAAAATTTTTGGATATGGATTCATCGTGGTCAGCTTTGCTCTAGAGAGGATCCCCATGCTAGCCCCGCAACATATTCCTGTTGATGTTGGTCTTCCTTGAGAGCCTAGGATAGTTCACTGGGTTGCTTTGATGGCTCGCCACCCTGAGGAGGGTACAGAGGTTGTTCGATTTCCGCCTGAGTACTTTCGTTGGTTGAAAAACCAATTTTTTGCAATTTAGGATTTTCCATATGCTGGGATGGATTATCGTGGTGACCTAGACATGATTCTTCCACTAGGAGAACAATGGGATGATTCAGATAAAATAATTTTCAACACTTTCTAAGTTTTAATTTTTTTTTTTAATTATTTATTTATTTATTTATTTTAAATCATCCAAAACTGACAATCAAAAGTCTAAATGCAGATGTGGGTCCACGACAACCAGCCACTCTCCAGCCTTTTGAGAGGAAACACCTAGTTGTAGCAGCACCAGCCCCACAGGACCAATTAGCAGATATCCTAACTGACTTGGAGCATCATCTAGAGCACTTAACGTTAGATATTCCAGAGAAGGATATAGATGATATTCCACTTAGGTTACAGAGATATGTGATTGGGGTCCCAGGACCTTTCAGGAGGTTCCTATGTAGGGTGGCCCGAGCAGTGGTTTCTTATCGTGATCATTGCCAGGGATAGGAAGATCGTTTTTGTAGACTCATGACATTTTTTACTTTTGTATTATCATTTTTGCCGATCATAAGGTGTTTTTCAACCTATGATCGAAGACTATGTATATTTTGAAACACTACATCTATGCTATGATATATCATTATTACCGGCTATCTTGTGTAACATGTTATCGAATGTTATTAAATTTACTATTTTGATTATTGCAAATGTATATTTATCATACTAGAAGCAACTGCATCTGCTAATGTATTTAAATATCTTGGAATATTCTGATATTCAATGTAGTCAAATTCACGTTCCAAGATACGAACTCTTAAAAATAACCTTAATAACACTGGATTTCTAATGGCATAAACCCTGTTAAGTTGTAATACAACGAGTTCAGAATCCAATTTAACAATCAAACTCTGAATCCCAAATGGGATGGATTCAGATAATAACTCAATCACTGCACTATACTCTGTAATGTTATTCATTGTTTGATTGAGGCTTACCCCATGCATAGATACTAACTCATCAGAGGGTGAATAGATAACCCAAGCTGCGTAAGAAATGTTCTGTGTACTATGACAAGCACCATTAGCAAAACCAATGTATGTTTGAAGAGACGTCGACATCTACAATATCAAGAGTAAAATCAAGATAAGCAGGAATAATGATAAGAGCACTCTCTAAACTAGGCACACTTTTCTAATCTAAAACACACCAGCAGTAAAGAAACTAATCTAACAAAAAATATCCACCCAGAATTTAAGCATAATATCTCTTCAGTTAAAGTCCATTTCTGGGTTTACCCAAAGAGACACCGTCAAAATCTATTAATTCATAAGCCCATTTTCCCAGCTTTCGCTTAATAATGTAAGGACCATGCCACATAGGTACAAATTTTCCAGCCCCTAGCTTATCGTTTGCTTGATCATATAATAAAACTAGGTCTCCTTCTGAAAAATTACGAGGTGTAACATTTCTGTTGTACTGAGCTTTTATTTGTTTTGCATGAGTATCGTTTGCTATTGCAGTAGTGCGTCGATTCTCATCTAGCTGAGATAAGTACAAAAACCGTTTCTATTCTTCAAAAGTAGCTGGGAGTAATTCTATGGCTAATTACAATGACGGAATTTCGCATTCAATAGGTAACACTGCTTCCCAATCGTAGACCAGTTGAAAAGGAGTGAAACTAGTTGATGTTTTTACTGAGGTCCGATATGCCCAAAGTGCTAAAAATAGCATGGTATGCCAATTCGACTTATGAATACCAATGATTTGTTTGATCATAGTGACTAAAAATTTATTGATAGCTTCAACTAGACCATTATCCTGCGGGTAATACGGAGTAGAACTATCGTGGCGTAGGCCAAGTTGATCTGTAAATTCAGTCATCATGATGTTTCGAAAGTGACTTCCATGATCAATAATAATAGCTTGAGGAACACTGAATCTAGCAGTTATATGATTGAATATGAAAGTTGCAGTAGTCATGCCGTGTGTAGAAAATGTAGGCATCACCTTGGCCCACTCAGTAAAATAATCTACTGCTAGGATAATATGCGCATGCCCCCTGGTCGAGTGAGGGTTACATGTAATAAAGTCAATACCCCACTTTGCGAAAGGACCGACAACAATTATAGGGTGAAGAGGAGCGGGTGGAGTGCGCATCTTACGATCAAAGATTTGATAATTGTGGCATTTCTGGACTGCATAGATACAATCTTTGAATATTGATGGCCAGAAATAACCAGCTCGCAATATCTTTTGGGATGTGGCATACCCAGACATATGACCACCACATGATCTAGAGTGACAGTCATTCAGAACTTTTTCGGATTCTTCATGAGTTAAACAACGTTGGAAAACAGAATCCGCTCCACAACGATAAAGTGTATCACCAATAATATTGTATTGTTGGGATTGGAAACGTATTTTCCGTCACTGAGATCATGAGATTTCAGGCCGAAAAGATTGGGTTTTGAGATAAACAATAATATCTCCATACCATGGATCAAGAGTACTGATAAGAAACAAGGATTCATCTGCAATGGGCTCTTCCACCATAGTTTCATTATCAGTATGCCGGAAATCACACATCAGTTCCGCAAAAACCAAAGATTTATTTGCCTTGGATTTTTCAAATTCCAAGTCAAATTCCTGCAGGATAACTATCCATTTGGAATAATTTCCCCTAGCAATTGTTCGGTCAAGATATACATCATAGGGTTACATTCAGAAATTACCATGGTTTTGCATTGAGATACGGAAGGAGCTGTAGTTATTTGACTGTGTTTTGGAAGATCAGGGATTTTTTGATGTAAAGTACCTAACTGCGTATAGATGAGGTCAAGGTACTAGGTCTGAGCAATGACTTGCTCTTTAGTAACAACTCCTCCCTTTCCTACATCTTTAGTGATTTTAGGTAACAATGATTTAATGAACCATTCCGCTAAAATTTCATCCAGAATGAAAACTTTCACTAAACACCTTCTACATCGCCATTCGTGAATATGATCAGAAATATATGTGGACGTTGATTGTTTCAGTGAAGTTAACAGTTCCGTGCCATTGTTGTATCTGATAGGAAACTGAAAATGAGTTAAGAAAGTAGTGGCTAACTGATTGAAATTATAAAAAGAGGCTCGTGGTAATTCAATGTACCATTTGGCGGCAAGAACAATAAGAGTTCTTTGAAAAAGATGTAATCGAATTGAATCATTAATGATGGAATTAGATGCACACCATAGGTGATAAGTCATAACATGATTGGACAGATCTTCTCCTGACTTACCCTCGAATTTCGGGATATCACTAGGCAACTTACTAGGCATTGGCGACCAATACAGAAGATAGTAAATCAGATCATTCATAAGGCATGACAAATCAGGTAAATCCAAATTTGAAATAAATGGTAACTGACGGTTAGGGTCACAAAAACCTTGAGTAGCGAGACCAGTTCCAGGAGGGGGATATACAGGATAACCTGGAATCGGATTTGCATTAGAAATGTTATAACCTCTTGGGAAACAAAGATTAACCAAACTAAACTGGGGTTGTTGAGGCTGTTGATAAGTATAGCCAAGATATGGTTGATACTGATAAAATAGGTTTTGTATAGTAGGACCGAATTGATATTGTCCTTGGTACAATTGATACGTAAATTGTGGTTGAATTGTGGCAATTGTAGCAATCATACTAGCTTGTCCTGTAGGCATCTGGATCAAAGTCTGAACTGTAGGTCTTGACTGTGGCATAGAGACTTGAGGAATTTGCATTGATGCAGGGGTAGTAGAAATCGGAGCTACTGGTACTCCAGAAACAGGTTTTGTAGGTTGAATAGAAGTTGCAGTAGTTGCAGCAGTTTGAGGCAGAGTACGAGGTGAGCTAGGCCCACGTTGATGAACTGTACCAGATGCAGGGGTTTGAACAGTAGGTTGGACAAGTTGCTGGGTTGGACTAGAAACCAAAGGTTGTCCAGGTTGATTAATTAATTGCACATTAGGTTGCAAATTCTGTTGAGCTTGAGACGGATCCCACACCATGTTCATTCCGGAGTATGGACCCACAAAAGGTTTTGCATATGGAGGACCATAACTTGGTTGAACGTAGGGCTGATAATTAAGCGGTACATTTCCAGCTCCTTGAAAAAATGGTTGACCAGAAGGCGGTTGGAAACCTTGAGTTGGGTACTGACCTTGGGGTTGATAACCCTGAGGCACGTACTGAAACTGGGGTTGACCTTGAGGTATGTACTGAAACTGGGGTTGACCTTGGGGTATGTACTGAGTTTGAGGTTGACCTTGGGGTATGTACTGTCCTGAAGGTTGAAAAACTTGAGGAAGCCCTTCAGGCGGTAACTGACTACCTTGGGGTTGCCCCCCAGGCGGTAACTGACTACCTTGAGGTTAAGGATTTTGAATACTACCAGACATCATAAGGATTTGTTTTGCATTCAACGCTTGAGTTCCATTACTTCTAGATGATAACACTTGTTCAATCGGTCGAGGAGATGCTCCTGAAAAGGTACCAGAGAGTGACTGGTACCCTGAAGGAACAGAAGGACTGCCAGATAAAAATGTTTCCAGTGTTTGGGAAAACATAGATGACTGTCTTGACATAATCGATGAAGGATAATAACCTCTTGGTGTAGGATGAAAAGGAATCCGAGGTGGTGAAAAACTAAGACCCAGGTTTTCTAAAAAAATTGTTAATGATACATACCCAGCGTCACTCCTAAAGGGACTGTAGAATATTGATTCACGCTCCCTAAGATTTAAAATCTGTTGGTTTTCGGGAAGAGTTACATCTTCTTCTAGATTAACAAGTTCTTCAATAGAAATTAGGCCAGAAGGAAGATTTTGAGTAATGATACTACTCACCCTAGGTGAACCAGGATTACTAGAAGTTGGAGAAGCAAATCCTGAAGTTGGAGTAACAGTAGGTTCAGTGTCAGGCTCAAAAATTTCAGGTTCTTCAGCTAATTCATTGGAAGGAGAAATACTACCAGTAACTTCGGAAAATGAAATTGGTTCTTGAATAGACTCTATTGTTTGTATTTGATAATCAGGATGAACAATTAAAGATGATTCTCCGGCTTCTGGTGATCCAACTCTACTGTCACTAGGTGATACAAGAGCTCATAGCCCTTCAAGCTGGCTTGGTGAATACTCAGGAGGTTTCCCTTGAAGTCTACAAGATTGTCTCGGTAATTCAGCCACAATTAAATTAATTAATCACACACAAACAAAGAAAATTTCAATAAAAACACCTAAAGTCTCTAAAGAAACAAACAATTGAATCACATGCCTAAAAAATCTAAGAGCTCAAACCACACACAAATAGTAACTTCCCATACTAAAAACACTAGTTGGTGATGAAATCCAACTTAGTAGAAGTTTAATACAGAAAGGGCGGTTGGAATAGTTACCCCGACAACCTGCTTAATGAAATAGACTAGCATAAGTTTCTTCACAAAACCATCTCAATTGAAGAGGACCCCCCAGAGAGTCCAAGTGAGTCTAGTCGATGTCTGCTCCAGGTACAGTGAGACCCATCCTTCACCATCACCTTAGGAAATAATCTTAAGTTTATGGACGCTAAGGTTACCAACAACGATAAATACAACTAGGGGAACAGTCTATGATCTGATCTATGCACAAGGGCAGAGTAACAAAGCTCAATCCCCTTGAAGGCTCCTCGACATGATCAATCTGAGTTTTACCAACAAGTGACCCCAGGCTCCTCAACAATGGTTAATACGAGGTTTACCGTTTATAATACGCACAAATCTTCTATCTTTCCCAATGAAACAGACTTGATTGTATCAAAGGTTCAGACATGATCTCGTGATTAACTCCTTTAAGAGAAGCTTCCCAGAATGTATCAATTACAATTGGATCTATTTCCTACCACAAGATATATCTACTTGTTTGTTTAACTATCTTGGAGAGTTAATTACTCCCTATTCCAAGATACTAGCCTAAGCTATATTAGTGATAAGAGCCTTAGAAATAAATAAGATTACTAGACCAATTTTAATTAAGCGTTGATTTTATGGGTTGTTCCTTAAGTCAATAGGTACGGAGATGAAACTTTGATGGTGTGAAGACTCGACTCCAAACACTAAAAAATTCACCTAAAATGATAAGCAATTCATTTTTCTTTTAATGAAATTCTAGCTAAAAGAAAGAGTTCGAGAATGCAATTCTTTTAAGAAACAATTATTTCTTTCAACATGGAAATGAAAAGAAAATCTTTTCGTCTTTTTCAATAAGAACTCAAAACGAGACTAATAATTAGTGCTCACAATAAATCCCTTTCACTTTTCAAAACTCGAAACTACAAGAAAAACAATTTGATTCAAAAGAGATCTACAAGTTCTAGAAAAGCACTCAAAACTACCAAAACTAATTTTGAGATCTAAAAACTTTAAAATCTAAATTGAATAAAAGCTTCAATTCTTTTTGAGGACGTTTTACTTAGTTGTTCAGTAAACTAAGGATTCATTTGTTCAGAATAACAAACCAATAAAAAAACATCCATATATGTTTTCTTTTGTAAAAATGAAATTCAGAACTAATAACAAATTTTGTTCAAAGATTTGCAACGAGAAAACTGAATCTATTTCTCACAAAGGATAGATTTCACAATCAAGTCAGACTCATCAAGAAGAAAAAAAGACACCAGAGTAATCTAGGGTTTCTCAAGTTTCTGATCTTTGAGTCACTACAGAGACCAAGTGAAAACCACTCCAATCATGCAAACTTCTAGAAAAACATCTAAAACAAAAATACTATCGGAGCTCACTCACAAGATGTTTTTGACAGGAAAAATACAGATCTGGGTAGACACTAAAACTTCTAAATCAAACCTAAACCTAATTGGAAAAAGGTATCTTAGGTTTTTTGAAAAACTTTACAGGGTCCGCAGGCTCCAGAAGTAACAGGTGCGGTCCCGCTCTGTTTACTAAAGGAAAAGTGCAGAGATGCCCGCACTGTCTATAAAGAGAAAGTGCGGTCCCCTGAAAATTTCAAAAAAAGAAAAAAATATTCCCAGATTTAAAAACTACCCAAGCCAGTGTACATCAATCAAAAACCAAAAACGAAAACAATTTTCTCAAGTCAAAACAAAGGAAAACCAAAAACCAAATCCATTCCCCAGCGGAGTCGCCAATTTGTTGGCCGGATAAATTGATCTTGCAGACAAGACCGATCTCCCTAGTATCAGAAGATAGTCTAGCAAAAAACAGACAAACGAACCTATCTTTCTCTAGACATATGCAATTTACAAATAAATACTACAAAGGTGTTAAGATCCTACCTTAGATCCAATGCTTGTTCGTTGTAGTCATCCTTCCATTGTTCAAAAGAGTTATCTTTAAAGACCTGCAATCACAAACAAGCAAACATTAAATAGCACCTGCATAGCAAATATCATAAATCATGTCTATTATGGTGATCAAGGAATCCATAAAATAAACCATTAATGAATAGCTTATTGAGAAAAACAAACTTATTTGTATTAACTTTGAAGTAGAAGAACCTTACAACCTTTTCAGCCTTGATGTTGAACAAGCTCTTCGTGGGGTCCGAAACATGAATTTCCTTTACTTTGACAAGCCTTGCACTCTTCCAAATGAGATATTAGAGGTATGTAATCTCTCCTCATAAAAGCTCAACTAAAGAAGACTAATTTCCCGCAGCATTTCACCTCAAAAATATTCAGCTTCTAACCCCCTAAGTAACCAACCCAATGCTTCATTTTATAGTGTAGAGGAGGAGGTTACAAGTCCATCTATGAAGGGATAGAATCCTCCTTCAAATGGATAAGCTCCTCACATCAATGGTTTAGCTCCTTAAGGTATGGAGTGCAAGAACCTTAGAAGAGCGAACTTTCCACCTCAATATTCCTTCCAGAAGCTTCTAGAAATGACTAAAAGTGAGTTTTTTAGAATGTACTCGCGCCTTTTTAACTTTTACAGGGGTCTGCACCCATAACACAGATACAGAGTGGTCAAGTACGTAGGGGACATGACCATTAGGTGTGGGACTGTAGGTAATGCAAAGAGAAAGTGCAGAAGCAAAGCTTTAAAGACTTTTAAGGCTTTTCTCTTACTTTCAAGGCTTGATATGAAGAACTGAGGCTTTAGACTTGCAAAGGAGGAAAGTATGAGTGGTAATGGATTCACACAGATTGTAGAATGTCAAGGTGACAATTTTTAGTGCAATAGTCCATTGGGCAGTGACATGCCTAAGGTCAGATCGATGGAGTGCTTGACCTGACAGTGTAGAGGTACCCCTGTGGGTGAGGAAAACATGTCCTTGTACTCCTCCATAACCTTGTCCATATGTTGTTTCTGTGCATAGGAGCCCTACTTAGAAGCTGTGGCTACAACCTTCTTCTTGCCTTGGGGGTGAATCATAATGAAAAAAAAATTCCTAGTCTAGGAAATGATCTTACTGCATTGCTTTGCAGTGATCAAAGAGATGGCGGTAGGTGGGGCTACCTCCAGTATCCTGTAAAACTCATTAGCCAAAGTAATAATCACAGAGCAAGGTCTAGACTCATATACAACATGTCGCTTCCACAAGTATGGTTGTCCTAACAATACATCAGAAACTTTAAGAGGAGCAACGTCACACAATAAATCATCTGTGAAGGGCTTGATCCTATAGGGGAGGCGAAACTGCTGGCTGACGCGAAGATATTGTCCTCGATGAAGCCACCTAATGGTGTACGGTTGTGGATGCATTGTAATATTTAGGCCTAGCCACTTCACGACTTCTGCTAAAATGAGGTTATTTTGGCTCTCGTTGTCGACAATGAACTGGAAAGGAGAGCCCTTCACTCACATCTGTGAGTGGAAGAGGTGTTCCCCCTCCTCTAGATCTTCAAGCTCAATTTTATGGATCTTTGTGGTGGTCATGGTAGCACTAGGCTCCACATCAATGATCTTCTTCCCTTTTTCAGTCCGCTTATCAAGTTATGATTCAGAGTCGGTACATGCATCTAATTCTGAAGCCTTCAACTTGGCCACCAGTGACTTCTTGGTCTGATACTCACATGTATTGTGAGTGGAGCTCTTATGGAACTCACATTTTACGGCTTCGGTGGGTTATCTTGGGTAGCCCCGCCTTGGCTTGGCCCATTTTTTTGTGGTTTGGGTGTGCCTTTTCCTTACTTTGGATTCGCAGATCAAAAGTCCCACTTATTTTGTTTAAACATATGCTCAATCTTTACAATGTACCAATACGCCATGCTAAGCGAGGAAATGTCTAGGAAATCCATCTCGTCCTGGATGTACTTATGTAGACAACTGCGGTACTTGAACACCAAATGTCGCTCAGTATCCTTGATATCCAGCTTCATGCGAAGGGTATGGAAAGTATTTGTGAACTTCGACACATCTTGGTCCCTTCCCTACCATAGTGTGGTCCACTTTATGTAATTATCTTCATAGCTCTTGACAGGGTAATATTGTTCCTTGATGGTGTCTTGGAAGAATTCCAATTGGGTGCAGCTGAAAACAGTGAGGGTTCACTCTCGTCCTTTTGTCCACAGTAGGTTTCCCACCAGTCCTTGATGTGTGGGGCGACTTTGAGAAGCGCAAACGTAATATTTTCTCGATTGGAAAAGTCATGAACTGAAAAATACCCTTCAAATAGATTTAACCATTTATCTATAGTAACTGCATCTATCAGGCCTTCAAATATGGGAATATCAAAGTTAAATTGTACCTTAAAAGGAGTGGCGCCTCTAGAGTGGTTGTTGGATAAAGATGTATCGCATGTGGGTAGATGTCGAAGGATTTGGGCAAAGTTATCCATAATCGCGTCCCTCTATCGCTCAAGGGCTTCTTTGAGCAATATTTTGAAAGGATCTCCTACCCCCTCATCTTTCTTTTCTTTCGCCATGGGAGGTCGTCGGGTTTTGCGAGGTTGATCCTGTAATGGTTCAACTATATCGAGCCCTAACTCCTTACACCCTGAACTCGTTGGGGACATGCAAAGAAAAAAAAAAAAAGAGCAGAACAATCTGATACCACTGATCCAAACTTAAACAGGAATGCATAAAAACACAAAGATGCAGCAACAAAACACTTCATTTCATTAATAGAAAAATACTGAACTATGCTTACAAACAGAATGGAAAAAAGGTAGCTCAGGCAATGGTACCTTGTCTCAGAGAAGAGATGTGGCAGCTACATGCCTCTGAACTAAGTTACAATAAGGCTCAAGGGCCTTTTTATTATTGAAAAATAAGGGAAAACCATAAACAACCAAAACTCTAATGTGAGGAGATGTAGCACCAAGAGTTTATGGGCCTAGTTGGGGTTAGTTGGGCAACCAACTTCCCGGGGTTGTAACTTGGTCATATTATCTCTATTTGACGCATATGATACCTCGTTAGAAACATCTCTTCGAGAACTACAACTACTGATGTGATTACAACTTAGTTGCTTGGAGAAATTTTTCGAAAAAAATGTTATTTAGGGCCTCAAAATGGCTCCGAAGTTCACAACCCGAAAAACTGCCAAAAATAGTAAAGTGTGATACAATTAAGGAAACATATGAAACTAACTAGGGGTTCTAGGTGGAATAGGTGGGTGGCCACCAATATCCACTTGGATCAATGGCCACTAATATCCACCTGGATCAACAAAGCAACCGATACACTAAGAAATTCGATAAGCCATGAATTGGCACACAACTACCATGGGAGGAGAATATGGTACTATAAAGGAACATCATGGGGCATGGGAGTAATATGATGGATTTTCCCTCATAATACCCAAGGAAAATCATTCTAAGGACTTTAAGGAAATACTTCTCCTTCACAAATAAAAACAAAGAGAATTTTGCGTCACCTACAAGCTAAAATTTCAATGATGTCCAATTCTCCAACTGTCCACTTTAAGTGTATTATAGGTAGTACCCAGTGTAACCCATATGAATTGAAAAGGAGAACTCTTATAGAATCAATGTACCATGGATACACTTGGCAGTTGTATCTTCTAGAATCCCAAAACCCAGAAAGGCCACTGTAAGTTCAGAGCTTAGATTTTGATGGATTTCCCCATTGCATCTGGCATCAAATACCATTTCAACAGATTGTCACTTTGTCTTCCCATTTACAGCCTATAGCCAGTAGCTTTATTCCCGCATCTATTTATCAGTGTGTTCCCATTTTTTTCTATTTCTTCAAAAAATATTTACTTAGAAGAATTTCAAACAACTTTCCACTGACAGCTTGAGAGATGGATTTCAAACTAAAAAAATAGAAGGAAAAATAACTTAAATAAGGGGTAATAAAATCTACTCCTATGAGAGCCATTAATGAAGCAAGAAGGTATGAAACTACCAAAATCAACACAGAATGGTATTACTTGACAAGGAGAACCCTTATAGAATCAATGTACCATGGATAAACTTGGTAGTTGTCTTTTTTGGAATCCCAAAACCCAGAAAGACCATTGTAACTTCAAAGCTTAGATTTTGATGGATTTCTCCATCGCATCTAGCATCAAATACCATTTCAACAGATTGTCACATTGTCTTCCCATTTACATCCCATGACTAGTAGCTTTATTCCCACATTTATTTCTCAGTGTTCCCATTTTTTTGTTATTTCTTCAAAATTATTCACTTAGAAGAATTTAAAACCACTTCCCATAGACAACTTGAGAGATGGCTATTAGACTACAAAAATCATTGGAAAAAGAAATGAAATAACGAGTAATAAAATATACTCCTACGATAGCCACCAATGAAGCAAGAAGGTATGAAACTACTGAAAGCAACACAGAATGGTATAAAGAATGATGCATCATATTGTGTGCCTTTCAGGAATTGCTTTCATCTAACATAACATATGAATAAAGAATTTTTCATTGACTAAATAAGGAAGTAAAAGAAATGGCCCATGGCTGTACATTTTTATTGTTGATAGGAACCAATCAAACAACTATGACCCCTTTAGGACTATGAGTGCAATTCAGAAATAATATAAGTTCCTTTCATGATAAGGGTAAAGTGAATTCAGCTACAAGTTAAGGGGACCTGGCAAACAACCACATGAGAAGGTATACTTATATGTAACATAAGTTTCTTTTAGATTAAGGTGCATGAAACACTTTCAAGCTAAACAAACTTCAACATGCAATCTCATAGGTGACATACTACAATTTGACAATTAGCAGTCGACATTGTTTCTTCAAGTCCATAACTAAATGATCAATCATTCAGAACTGTTTAAGGTGCAAAACTTACAAATTCACTTTAAGAACACTTGTTCCATTTAAAGTGTCATAAAATCTAAATTTAAATTTAATATGCCACCAATCGGAAAAATTATTAAGCGCTCAATAATCCAACAACTGTAACACTTTCAAGACCTTTCAAATATTCATAACGGTGATAATCATGAATCATTGGGATAATGCATTCCATTAAATTATAATCTTAGCTGTGCGCATTATATTTTGGATGTATATATAGCTTTACAAGCTGAGTTTGTTTATTAGCGATAAACTAGTTTCATCAACATTCAGAAAATGAAAATGAAGATAGAAATGAATGAAAGGAGATATCTACCTTGCAGGATAGTTTAGAAACAAAAGCAAGGAATTTTAGAAGTTGGACATAGCATTAACCACACTTTTGGGACTTTAGCTTCTCAAATAATTCACTTTCTTGTCATCGAAACCCTCTACAATGAAGGAAACTTTAATAATTGTCGAGGTTTAGAGTTAGAAAGACTATGTGAAAGCTCTTGTAGATGGAGATCTTGCTCCCTTATTTGGATAACTGGGTAAAAATGCAAGTCACACATCATAACATAACGATGTTACCTATGTGAGTATTTATTCCTTTAGGTATCATGAAGTTTGTGGCTGCTACACACACACACATGTGTGTGTGTGTGTGTGTGTGTAATTAAGCCTATAGGTCGCCTGTAAGCCTTTCAATGCTCTTTATGCCAGATGTATTCTTATAGTGGTCAATGGCTCATAGGTAAAACCGTTGTATAACAAAAATAAATGTTGGATAAAGAGAATAAAAATACCAACTACAGAATAGAAGATGATAGTTCCCAAATGTTTGCTACCAAATCTGCATTTTCTGGTAGACCTCAGGATATACAGTAGTTGCAACTATTTGCATGTCACAGTCAGGATAGAAAGAAACAAGGATACATTACAAGTTTCCATTACTGATTGCATCAGAATGTTGATATGATTATCAACACGTAGTGATAATGGTTGTAAGGTGACAAGAAACAATGCATATCTAACTCACAAACTGTACCTATGTATGCTTCAAGACTGAACTCATAGGCTTGTAATTGAACTCTTACAACCATAAAATTAATTCATGCACTATGAAGCAATATCATTAGTGATATATTTCCCTATAAAAGATTATGCCTCATACCTTGAATTCAACCAAGAGTTTAATGCACATTTCAATCATAAGAAGTACTAACCTAAGATAAAATGGGCAACTGAGTTGGGGACTAAGCTTTTCCACCCAACCATAGATTGGGCAGCACGATGGTCTTTCTTTCCGCCAAATCACCCCTGAGCCAGATTCCAAGGAATAAGGAGGTTGATCAAGAACGAAAACAATTAGTAATCCAAAGAAAGACCTCCACCCTGGGCTGTCAAGAGGAAATGTTGAAGATGCAGTTGAACTCATTAAAAAAATGCTTGATTGGTATTTTGTGTCTTGGAATGCAATCATTTCACCTTTTTCCCAACAAGGACACAATAAGGAGACTCTGAAGCTTTACTTTTAGATGAAGCTTATAAGTTTATGGCCAGACTAATTTACATTGACAAGTGGTCTAAATCTAGGTGCCAAGTTGATGTGTCTGCAGTGTGGTGTGCGAGTTCAAGCTAAGGTAATCAAAGTGGGATTTGAATCAAATGCCTTTCTAGAGCTTGCTATTATTGAAATTTATGTTAAGTGTGATAGAATGGAGGATGCAATCTAAGTGTTTGATCACACCTGCATGCCTAATGTTTTCACACGGAATTCTTTGGTTGTCGGATATGCTCGATGCAGTCGGTTAGAGCATGTAAGGTCATTGTTTGATATGATTCATGAAAGGGATGTGGCCTCTTGGAGTACATTTATTGGGATCCACACTCAACATGGGTATAGTGAGTAATCCCTCCAACAATTTCATGAAATGCATAGGTCTAGCATCAGGTTGAATTACATTACCTTCAATAGTGCCCTCAATGCTTGTTACCTTACACTCAATTGAGCAAGGAATACATCTACATGACTTGATAATCATAATTGAACTTGAATTGGATGTATTTTTTAGGAGTTCCCTTGCAATCATGTATACTAAATGTGTTGGAGTATAGATGATGCACACCTTATGTTTGATAAAATGGTTATGTGAGATGTCATTTCAAGGTCATCAATCACTACGAGTTTGGCACCTTAGAGAGTGCACACCAATTATTTGATACAATGCCTACAAGGAATGTAGTTTATTGGAATGCAATGAGGGAAACATATGCCCAGTTTGGGTATGGTGAGAAAGCCCTAGATATTTTTAGAGAAATGTTTTTGGCAAGAATGAAGACATATTGGGTCACCTTTGTTATTGTTTTAAGTTCATGTGCCCATTTAGAAACTTTGAAGTAGGGCAGCAAGTCAATGTACACACTATCATAAGTGAACTCAAGTAAAAAATGGGAATCCACCTGACTTGAAGACTACCATGCACATCGAACTAGTGGGCCATGCAATCTGGCGAAAGCTAGCTGGTGTGGGGTTTAAACCTGCAACCTGCCAATGAAAACACCCACATATGAGTTTGCAACGTAAGTGGTATTCCTAGTGAGAGATTAGAGTTTGCAAGGGATGTGTTTGTTAAAATTCCACTAAGAATATGTGTCAATGAAGCACAAATGGTCTCCCTCTAATGTTTTCTCCCCAAGTTTAACAAAGGGTGGATCAGTTGCACAAGTAGCACCAAAGGCCTCTGTATTCAAACATCCGATTTTATTTCAAACTATTCAAATCTCAAACATAGCTATGTTCTTATTGAATATCCACTTAAGAGGTCATACGATTTTCACAACTTATCAATTTACAATTTGACACATAACAATCACTAGGAATGTTTACGAATATCCAACTCTTCCAGTGTTTTCAAAGAAATTTTTCACCAAGTTGGTAATATTTCTATTTCAACAAAAATGAAGGCCTCCTACTCAGGTCTATATTGTATTTTGTTATTGGAATGGTTCATGGCTATTGTCAAAGCGTTGCAAGACTTGGCAGATTAGTAAAAATTTGTGCAAAATAAATGTTCTATTGCACTAATTGTAGAGATATGGACTTGAATTCCATCCGCCTCAGTGTAACTACTTCCTGGTTCTAGTGCAAACAAACATATTATTAGAGTGGCACTTGAATTATGGCACTCATATCAGAGTGGTGGTTTCCTGATAGTTTATATTGTGAATGGGTGACTGAAATGTAGGACTCTTGGCCTACATGAAAAAATATTTCATTTCAAGGATTTGGTGATATGCCCATGTGTATATTGTAGACTAGGATGTATACGCAGTAGCTGTCAGGATTTGACAATGAGGCACTATTCATGTCTTCATGACCCAAATGCAAGAGGTTTGAACACACATGTTCAAAATGTCATTTTTGGTATTTGGATAGATATGTAGTATGTATATGTAGTAGGCTGAGTAAATATATATGACATGTACTTGGTGGTTGTGGACATACAATGAAGTACTAATCAAGCACACTACGAAAGACACGTTACTACAATGTCTAAGAAATTATTCAACCTCTTGTCTTGTAGAGAACCAACAAAAATATAGGAAAAAAAGTATGAACAAATAAATTGAAAGCATATATATTTTGGGTCATGATTGGCCTAATTTTGGGTTGATTTGATACGGACCATTGTAGACTTTGCAATTGAATGAAGTAGTGAAGTTGAAAGGGGAAGTTTAGAGTAGGTAATGAGCATAGGATGAACACTACCATAATATCAGGTGAAAAATCTTCCCATAGCAGGCTTCAAAACCAGGTGGATATATAAAACATACATGGGTATTTTCTTTGTTATTCTGGGAAGTATATATTGTCTTAGCATGCCTTAAAATGATGTGGCAACTTTCAAGACAAATGAATATTAGCCTTTCCTATCTTGTTATTCTAGCCTTTTTGGGTTCCCGGCTGCCTCAGGTCTTCTCGATTAGAGTGTTTTATAACATAGCCCAGGGCACAAGGAAATGGAGTGAAAGTTGTTGGAATGCCTCAATTCCATATCCTTTCTATATCAATTCAAGGCATTGTTAGCTAGATGGATTCAAATTGCAATGATATAACACTACTGTGAGGATTTAAGTGAAAAACCTTTACTATAAGTTTCTCATTAGATGGGATAATCATCAATCCTCTCCAATCTTCCTATCCTAAAAACCTCAAGGGCTTCAGTGTCAAAGGCATAAATAATTATGCAATTTCTATCAACAACTTTCTCCAGTTGTCTGACTATAAGAACACTCCAATTTTTCTACTGAAGTGCAATATTCCTTATATGCAGAGATGCAATGAGCAGTGCATGTTTGATAGGACATTTTTCTATCCCCTTTTGAATGAGACAATGTGGCACCATGGAGATGATGATTTTGCTCACTTCTCCTAGTTGCAATGCCAGAGTTTCATTAGTTGGATACTCACACCCATATTGACCCATTTGGATGCAAAGTGTGGGCTAAGTGGGAATTGGGTGTTATGGGAAATTTTTGATGATGTTCACTATGACCCCAATGTGGTCTATCAACATGTCATAGATATAACTGAAAATGTGAGGTGTGCTTCTAAAGATGGCTATCAAGGAGATGAGTTCCATCAAGGCACTGGATACGTAAGATTATTCAAAAAGCATGGTGAGAAGGCATACAATAAGGATTGTTGAAGAGATCACAATGAAACAGAGAGAATAGTCCTTGCAGTTGGGCTTGTGGCTTCGGAAACACTTGTGGCAGCAAGTCTTATTTCACTTGCTTTACAAAAAATAATCTAGTTTTTGCATTAGAAAGTCCAAGGAGGAAGCCAACTTGCAAGCCTTCTACCTATGCACTCTGAAGAATTCAAACTTGATCTATTCTCTTATAAGATTTTAGATAAGGCCACTAAAATCTTTGCTACTACAAAAAAAAGTGTGAGCATAGTGCTTGTGGGACTATATATGCAAGGAGGCTTACTGATGGTCACATTGTTGCTATAAAAGGGATCCATTTTTGGAGTTCTCATGGAGTAGATCAACTATTAAATGAAATTAATATCTTCTCAACATTGAAACAAAATAAAAATTAATAAAAATTCTTGTTTATGTTTATTAACTGAATTTGTCTCTACTTGAATTGAGGGTTTCTATATACTAATGTTGATGAAGCGATGATATAATTTCCTACATTGTTTACCTTGTCGTTAAAGTATGTTAGCATTGTATAACCAAGTCAGTAAGAAGAAGAGTTCATCTCTGTTCTACCTGTGATTATCATATTAGGTTGACTACTCCCTACTTACTGTTGTTATTATGCTAGAATAAGATTCTACAAATCAGTGTTCTAGAGATTAGATTATTGCATATAGGTTACAAGAGCTATGTGCCATCATTTGTAGAGCAATGAATTCAAGCAAGATACATAAAGGTTTGTGAATGAGTTGAAGTCATCCGCTCATCGGGTAGTGAATAAATTGGATAAGAGAGAGTAGTAGTCAGATTCGCAGTTGGAGCACTCTAATTAAAACCATAATTCCCTAGACTCTATTGATTCTCAAGAAGAACTATTGGCTCATATTCAAAGGTTGTAGAAGATAAAATCACAAATGTTATAGATCAATGCAATTCCATTTTTTGAGCAATCTCATTAGATAATTGGCACTCAATTTAAGTTGTAAGAACAATAGTTTGATATGCAGAAGACTGTGGGTACTAGTATGGTTGATCTTCAAAATTTCTATGTAAGATTAGGAAAATACATAGGGTACCTTCAAAAATTAACTTCATAGACATAAAAGAAAATCACTGAAGTGGCTAGCACTATATCATCTCAATTAGACAATATTCAAAATAAAATAGATGACATTGGCAACACTAACTTTGTCATTTGGTCAACAGAAACTATTACTGGATGGCCAAAGTATTTCTTTGCAAGGCCTTGATACTCTTACACAAACTCAAGCTGAAGCATTTGAATAAAGAAAGTATCAGTACAACAGCTTGCTGATAATGCTTGTCAGCACTAGCTTGATTTGACATGGCTTGTTTGAGAAGTAATGAGGAAAATTTCCTAGATCGTGATATACCTAACCATTAAGTGGAGTAACTTACCCATTGAAGATTCCACATAGGAAGATGAGAATTTTATACAAAAGCATCCGAAACTACTCAAGCATTGAGGACAATACTTTTTTGAAGGAGAGGGGCATGTTATGTCCCTATAATACTAGTGTATCCCCCTTATTGTTATTGTTAGTGTAAACATATGGATCCATGTGGATTGTGGGCATACCCCAATTGTTTCCCATTTATTTGTCCTGACATGGATTGTTTGAGAAGTAATGAGGAAAATTGTCTGGATCATGATATACCTAACCATTAAATAGAAGAACTCACTCGTTGAAGATTCCACATGGGAGGATGAGAATTTTATACAGAAGCATCCAAAAATACTCTAGCGTTGAGGGCAATATTTTTATGAAAGAGAGGGGCATGTTATGTCCCTATAATACTAGTGTATCCCCCTTATTGTTATTGTTAGTGTAGCTCCCTATTTTTATTGTTGTGCCCATGCATCCCCCATGTTGTTATTGTTGTGCCCTTACATTATTATTGTTATGTAGGCTTTGATTATATTGTGACCCCTTAGACTCCTATATATACCAAGGAGGTCTTATCATTTGTATCATCCAAGAATTGTTCATTTATGTGATGTAAAGGAGGTTTCCCCCTTGAAGAGGCTATTTCTCAAGTTGTTGATTTATCTTTTCTGCTATTTTGTGAGTTGGTTGCATAACAAGCATTTGATCTAAGGATCTAATCATGCTATCAAAAAATCATAAGGCTTTCCTACAATACCTTTTTTCATATCAAGTTAACCATTTCTAATTATTAGCCACAATGGAAATTAGATTTAGTTTGTTCTTGAAGTCATCTACCCAAGGGATGTGACTTCTAGGACTCATTGAAGAAGTTGATATCTACCACCTGATCCTAGCCACACAAACTTATAATCACTTTCAATAACATATATACAAGGATTTCATGTTCTATTGTATTCCAATATTTCCCCAAATCCAAAATACAACTAAGAAAAGAAGTTAAAGAAATGGGTGAAGAGAGAGTACCCAAAGGTGGCACCATCGAAGTAGTGGTTAAGTGGAGTTGTGGCTGATCCAATTTGTGCTTCATGGAAGCCCCATCAATAATCATAGGTGTTGTTGGGAAAAGTATCCAATACGGAATGACCCTATCCCACTCTAAGGGTGATAGTACCTCAGCAACAATCAAAGCAAAGCTATCTAAGATTTCTTCTTTATGAAAGAAAAATAGGGGAGAAAGAGATCCACTAACCGATGTCTTTCGCTAATGGTTGATCCAATCTTCTCTCCTTGCTGCTTGCTCCCAGCTCCTTGCTCTTTCACTGGCCCAGCTACACCAAGATCCTGCAAAATGGCAAGAAAGGGAAACTACAAGAAGCATACATCCATAATTGATTTAAGGATTAGAATAAATCAAATACACAAGTATAACAATACATCATTGAGACACATGCATATAGAAGAACCTCAAATGCTTTATTAATGGAAGAAGTAAAGTTCAGGAAGTGATACAACCATAAGAGGCCCAATCCAGCATCACCTTCCCAGCAGAAAGAAATCTCCTCTTCACCTCCTTCAAAGCAAATCACCCAATAGTTATAAACTCAAACCAACAGCAATTCTTTACATTCACAAGATTCCAGCCTCCCTAGACCTTATGAGAGAGATCTATATATAGGAATTTTGGAGAAAGGATGATTCAGCTTGAGGCTGGCATGAAGCTGACTAGTGTCCTCTCTCACTTCAGTTATTCTTCAGTTCTTGAGTCCACTTGGAGGTTCTTGCTTCCACTTGGAGATCTAGAACCTCTTACTCATCACCAGTCGAATTCCCTGATCCAAGTGTCATTTTGGAAGCTTCCTGGGGATTGACACCTTGAGGAATGACTGTGCCACATGTCCAAACTCGCCCAGCGCAGGTAGCCTTCTTTGCAGTTGACATTCAACGCAGGTAGACAGTGGAGCAGTTGACATTCAGCGCATATGCTCAGTGGAGCAGTTGACATGATCCAGAATTGCCTTGTTTTTGAGTGTTTTCAGGTGGAGAACTTTTATTCAGTGCTGTGGTTTGCTGACCTTGTTCCTCTAGGGGTAGGAACAACATGTTTAGGGACTTTGGATCCCTTAGATTATGGACATTTTATGCTTCATGCTGTAAGGCACAAAAATGTCTATAACAGTTGCCCCCTAAAGTATGAGGTTGTTTATCGGGTGAAATGCTTTATTAGGAGGATCCGAAGTTCATTCAATCGCTGAGAGGTGACCTGTAATAAGATACAATACAATACATTATTTTTCATACTGTTTTCATGATCTAGCTGAGGCGGGCATTCCCATGCTCAGCTTTATAAATTCATTTTGGTACATAGAACAGACGATCTTCTGATGGTAGACTGGTAATCTTGGTGAAAATTATCATCCTTTGAGTAGGATGATCATCTGCTGCAATGATGTATATGTCAAATGTCTTTATATTTCCTGAATATATATCGCAACCCGGATGGATGAAACTAGATCCGGGGTCTTCAAACTCATTCGATCTTCACTCTAAGTACAAGTCGATCCATGTGAGAATTGCGCTGAAGTCGAACATGGAAAGACATCGCTTGATTACCGGTCAATGATGTAAACCGTTAACAAGCGCGAGAGGAATCACCGATAATGATAATGACCCTCAAGGTACTGCAATACAATTCACGTGGTGTGAATATAGGACTTGGCGTCGAACACCACACAAAATCTTCTGGTCGAAGGTCATTGATGTATACCTGTCGCCGGAAGTGAGAAACTTGCCATTGAGGCATACAAGCTTCAAAGTACTGAGGGGGTTGTTCCTAGATCAACTTCTTGGATAATGAGCTGAAGTCGACAAGAAGCTATCCGTCAAAGGAGGGCCTTAATGAATCCCACATCAGTGACATGGAACGGAGCTAATGATTTTAATGGAGGTGAAAACAATCTGTGAAATATGATTCAGGGTGGCGGTCATGAAAGGATGAAAGATGATGTATGGTAGTGGATGGGACACGGTTGACTCTTTCTGAACGACATCTCTTGAACATATAACGACACTGATGCGATGGATCGGTAGCATTACCCCAAATGTGGATGGTTTGGCGAGACCATGGTGATGAGACCGGTGAATGAAACAACCCAACCCGATGTGATACAGAGGAAAAGTGTCATGTTCAAGAGCGACTTGCTACCATTAAAGCTTTGAGGTTCTCCCAATTTTTCCCCAGTCATTTCTGACCAGTACCTCTTTATTTTTGTCAAGCTTGAGGAGGATAACATATGCTTGTTCTATAACCTGCCCTTCGGGCAAGCCCATCGCTATGTTTTAACGAGCCTAGCGATAGGGAAACTCGTTCTCGTCTAAAGACAAGTTTGTCGCTATTTAATCATTTTAACGAGTCTAAAGACAAAGAAAACTCAGTCCTTTTCATTTTTAGAGAGTCTGAAAAGGTACATAAAGTCAACTCCAAAATTCCTTTTTCGTAATCTAATCCCTTAAGTCCGAAAAAGTATAAAACAATACAGAAGGGATGAGTTCTCGATAACTTTAACGATCCGAATAAAACAAGCGCTCGACCTTTTTGTGCAATAATTCCTCAGGTCCAAAAAGATTAAAATCTAGAGGAGGGATAGCTCTTCCGGTCACTTTAACGAGCTGGAAGGCCAAAACTCGGCAAACTTTTCATATTTTACCAGTCAGATGAAAAGAGCTTAAAGAAGACTCGTCTTTTGAGGAACGAGTGATAAACAGGGATAGCAACTGATTCCAGGTACCTGTTGGAATTTTCCAATCACGGCAGTGTCACAAGGATGGCTAAGTGAAATCACTCTTCGCAGTTGTTCCTCAAAATAGGTAAACAATCATATGGAGGTGAATGATCGGCCAAATGAAAGTGGAGGTGGCAGGTGCAAACACGACCAAGGCTTTTTATGGCTGATAAATTTACGATCACAGTGGTTATTTACCGGGATAGGTTCATTTTTTATTTAAAAATGAGCTTAAACTCTGGAGGAAACATTGCTCACTGCTTTTATTTATTTTTTAACGAGCATGAAGACCGCGTTAAAACTTCTCGGATCTTGCGTTTATTTTTTAACGAGCATGAACTTTTATGCTAAAACTGCTCGATTTACCAGTCATAAGATAAGAATGTCTCCTGAAAGATTCCATTTTTTATAGAGCTTGCGCCTTACCAAAGCTATGCTCCCTCTCATCCTTTCTTTATGCAAGTTTGGAAACGGCTAATCCTACGAGTTTAAAGGGTTAGACCTACAGGTTTAAAGGGAGGACCTAAAAATTTAAAAAATAAATAGTCGCCCCTTGCTTGCACTCCAAAAGGTCGCATGCCCCCAGGTATAAAACAAAGTTTCAAGGTTACCTCTACTTACCCTCCGCCAAAACATTTGTTTTAATCGAGAGAGGCTTACCTCTTTCAGGTTACCCAAAGATTGTCCTGTTATTTTTTCAACAAAACACTTCCTCGGAAATGTCTACCGAAATAGACAAGGGTGAATGACCTTTGTCAAACACGTAACTTTGACAAAAGAATCTTATTCCAGAACAACCCCTCTTCCAACCACGGACGGGGTACGGACTAGTCATATTCTCTTGTGGAAATTCTACCTTATACCCAAGGTTTTCTCTGCCTAAAGTAGACCAGGATGCATGCCCCCTGGGTTCCAGTCCCATCTTTCCAAATCACTCGCACTCATCGGGAAGGAGGACTGGGGGTGGAGACATTTCTTGATTGAATAGACCATTCAGGGTTGGTATGTGACTATTTGCGATGCGTGATCCCGGAAATGAAAGTTGGTCTACGAGCTTGACCATCCTTCCTTCGTGTGGAAAAAACATTACTCTAAAGAGTGAGGAGACTATTGCTCCCATGCAATATATATAGTCTCGTCCAAGGAGTAGGTTATAATCCAAGGGTCCTTGAACGACCATCACGTTCATTTGAACGGTCTTCCCTTTCAATGTAATGGGCACATTGGGGAGGATCCCTAATGGTCGACTGGTTCCTTTATCGAAACCCGAGAGATTTCTTATCTCGGGCAAAAGCGCCGGGGAACCCAGTGCTTTCCAAGCAACAGAGGAAAGGATACTCACAGATGCCCCTTCATCAATAATAGTGCCAGCCATTACCATTCTGTATATTTGGACTATGATTCTGAATGGTATACTGGCTGGCAACCGGGGCCTGCCTAGTTGGTTCCAATCAAAGGACACAACCAGGTTGCTTGGTGGTGGGACCGAATACACGGCCGGATATGACCCTGACAATGTTCCTTCCTGCGATAAAGGAATGGGCGCATTGCCCTGACGCTCGTCAGAGTCTGTGTTGATGAAAAGAATCTGGATGGTGTCATCCTTATTCTCTTCAGTGAGGGTGTCATTTGAAGATGAATCTTCAGTGACGGTGTCATTTGAAGATGAAACTTCTGAAGGGAGAACCGGGTCAACTGTCGTTTCGACCTTTGGACTTTCTTCCGGTCTGGATTCAGTAGGTTCATTTTCAATGACTGACGCTTCAGCCGACCACTTGAGCGGGACAGCTGTATTCTCAACCAACGAAGGACTTGGCACGAGTTTTTTGTATCCAGGAGGAAGTCTCAACGGTGAAACCGGACGATCTTTCAAAACTCGCTTCGCTTCGTCTAAGAAGGGACAACGGTGGATGGCGTGATCGCCTTCACACAGTCTGCAGGGAGATCTTGCTCCCCCTCTTTGTCTTGAACCTTCACTTTCGCTGGTTGACGGTAAGCATTCAACATGGCTATCAGAGGTTGATTCTCCCGAACTGTGCAAACGAGGGGACCAATCCCTTAGTATCCGGGGAATACAGGGACAATCTCTATGGAAGTGGTCTCCTCTACATATGACACATGGAGATTTAGGCCCGGTCTGTGCTGTGTGTGGATTTTTCTTAGATGTCTTTTGCTTGCCCCCAGTCGCCTTAGGCTCCTTCTTCTTCTTCTCTCTCTTCTTCTTCTCCTTCTTCTCCATGGGAGCTTGGCTTTTGTCATCTCTTTCTTGCGAAGATGAAGGATTGGAGGAAGAGTTATAGGAAGTAGAAGGCTGGTGGGCAGCTCTAGACTGATCTAACTGTTGACTCGATTGTTCAGGAACCATGGTGTTCTGAACTACATTGGTTGAGAATAGCCAAATTGGCATGCCAATTGTCAGTCCTGGAAGCGACAATGTGGCCATGTGGGGCGCACCAACTTCTCCCCAAGAGGAGAAAGGGCAAGGATTTCCATCATGTGGAATCCCTTGGTTGGTGCGTTCCATGTTCTCGACCTACAGATCAACGCAGGAATAGGAGGTGATTATGTTCCGTTTAAAATAAATTTTATAACGACGCTTTAGACACAACTTGCTTTTTCACTTTTTAAGAGTCGAGAAAAAGTTAAAGATGACTCTAGTCTCCTTCGATGTTTTAACGAGCCCGAAGTGAAAAATGCTCGGATGGACTTTTTCAGTTATAGAGTTTGAAAAAGGCCAAAAGAAACTACTCTGGAGATCTAGGCAGAGGGTGTGCCAAACTTTTCGCAAAACCACAGAATACGTTTTACGGTACAGGTGGTCGATCTTCATGAATGCTGTGTTCACTGCATTGCAATCAGTAGGGCGGCCGACACGGCTTCCTATGGATAAAGGCTTTGTTCCTATAGGGGTCTCCCAATATATACGCGACAGTACGTGGGAGCACAAGTCCATATTGATACTTATCGCTTCACCGTGGAGGAATCACCCAACCACTCAACGCTAAGATATCACGTTTAACGACGCCGGAACACGTCTCTAGCTTAGACCTATATGTGTTTGCGTTATGTTTCAAAGCGTTGTTATGTAAATTCAATTCATTTTAGGTTGATCTTTTTTAGCAGTTTGCCTTTATGGATCACCACGAGATGTATGGTACAACTCCTAAATGCAGTCTAAAGATGAGAAGCAAGCTTTTTCAATCTTTTCAACTTATGAAAATCTTAACTACTGAGGGAAAAGAAAGACATCATCTTTTCACACAGATCATAGAGCACACACTAATGCACTTTTTCCTAAATCAACATGCAAGCTGTCAAAATGCACATGCACAATGCAGGTATTTCTTTTCTCTTCCTTAATGTTGATGTACTACAAAAAGAAAGTTGTTGTATAACTTTGAATTCAATTTCAAGTGAAAGCAAACAAGCTTTTGTCCAAAATCAAAAGACACCTTAATATTTACTTGTTTCAACACTAGAAATATATAAATTCAAACCATATGACGAAAGCAAAAGCTCAATCAGCTATGAACAGCAAACAAACTAACTCTTAAGGTCAAAACGACACTTATCACAGGTCTAGATCTAAGAGGCCACAGCAAGACTAGTTCACTTTCGTTATGGGAAACTGCAAATGATATAAGAAATACAAAAAGAACAAACACAGTTTCTTTATACAACCGAGGCGGAATAGTGGCAAAGAAAAGTGGTTTCAAATAGGTACATTGACTGATAACAGGCTGCAAAAACAGGGATGAAAACAGGGCAACAGAAAGCAGAGAACCCGAGTTGCACAAGGCCACACTGGTTCAGCGCAGGTAGAACACTGTCAGTTTGACATTCAGCACAGGCAGCCCCTTTGGAACCTGCGATGAAATGCAGACTGCCTTCACAGTGCCTGCAATGAAGAGAGAAACTCTCGTTTCTCTTGGTTTCCGGGTTACAGATTGCTCAAAAATCAACAGTTTTTGGCCAAATCAAAGCTATCAATCAAGTACACACTAAAGGATGAAAAGGAGGATGAAAAGCTATCACTAAGAGCTATTCAGAGTCCTTGTGGATCAGCTCTTCAAATCATAAACATGCCCAGAAACTGAGCTAGAGTAGCTGCCCTCTACTTTGCATTTGAAAGATCCAAATGCAGTTCGATTCGGTACTCCCTGTGTTTAGGAAATGAATAACAAAAACACAAACAACCAACAAGATACGATCCCCAGTGGAGTCGCCAATTTGTTGTTGGGAAAAGTATCCAATACGGAATGACCCTATCCCACTCTAAGGGTGATAGTACCTCAGCAACAATCAAAGCAAAGCTATCTAAGATTTCTTCTTTATGAAAGCAAAATAGGGGAGAAAGAGATCCACTAACCGATGTCTTTCGCTAATGGTTGATCCAATCTTCTCTCCTTGCTGCTTGCTCCCAGCTCCTTGCTCTTTCACTGGCCCAGCTACGCCAAGATCCTGCAAAATGGCAAGAAAGGGAAACTACAAGAAGCATAAATCCATAATTGATTTAAGGACTAGAATAAATCAAATACAAAAGTATAACAATACATCATTGAGACACATGCATATAGAAGAACCTCAAATGCTTTATTAATGGAAGAAGTAAAGTTCAGGAAGTGATACAACCATAAGAGGCCCAATCCAGCATCACCTTCCCAGCAGAAAGAAATCTCCTCTTCACCTCCTTCAAAGCAAATCACCCAATAGTTCTAAACTCAAACCAACAGCAAATCTTTACATTCACAAGATTCCAGCCTCCCTAGACCTTATGAGAGAGATCTATATATAGGAGTTTTGGAGAAAGGATGAGTCAGCTTGAGGCTGGCATGAAGCTGACTAGTGTTCTCTCTCACTTCAGTTATTCTTCAGTTCTTGAGTCCACTTGGAGGTTCTTGCTTCCACTTGGAGATCTAGAACCTCTTACTCATCACCAGTCGAATTCCCTGATCCAAGTGTCATTTTGTAAGCTTCCTGGGCATTGACACCTTGAGGAATGACTGTGCCACATGTCCAAACTCGCCCAGCGCAGGTAGCCTTCTTTGCAGTTGACATTCAACGCAGGTAGACAGTGGAGCAGTTGACATTCAGCGCAGATGCTCAGTGGAGCAGTTGACATGATCCAGAATTGCCTTGTTTTTGAGTGTTTTCAGGTGGAGAACTTTTATTCAGTGCTGTGGTTTGCTGACCTTGTTCCTCTAGGGGTAGGAACAACATGTTTAGGGACTTTGGATCCCTTAGATTATGTACATTTCATGCTTCATGTTGTATGGCACAAAAATGTCTATAACAATAGGGACACTTGCAATGAGCTCGGGAACCGAAGCCATCAAGATAGTAGAGGTAGCCGAGATAGTTACAGAAAGGATGGAAGGAGTCATCATAATCGAGACAAATCCTTTCTCTTTCATCTTGGGAGACAAGGGCTTGTACTTTACTTTGATGCCATGGAACCCTAGTGAGCAATTCATAGCATTGTGGTCATGATTGTGACATCTGCAACATCTAAAGGGGATGCCCTCATAGTGTAAAGTCTGAAGGGAAGTGATGCCTTGATGTTGGAGCTTCATTTCACCCCATAAGTCATATGTGATATCAAAATTGACCAATACCCTGACCACCTTCATCTCCACAAAGTCTTTGAAAGTGAGGTTGGCTTACAAGCATTCCCCCAAATTGTTTCCAATTTCCCTAAGAGCCTACTCTAACTAGAATTATACTTTTAGTTTCAGAAGCTAAACTCAGATAAGGGCCTTGTCTAGCCTCTATCCAAGCAGGATCAAAAAGAGGGGTCCAAGGATTAAGCATGAAAGGGGTGGAGTCGATACTCCAAACCTTATTCAAAGGCCAATGAACCTCTCTAGACTTGTTGAAAATGAAAAATAAGCCAACATCTTACTGGTAACTGAAAGTTGGTAGTGAGTTGCATGAACCCCCTAATCCTTTATCATCCATTTTGATATTTTCTTCCCGCTAAAATGATGACCACAAGCACAACCCATCAATGCAAACTCATACATTTAAACGACTATGTGCATCTCGATCTTGTTAACCAAAATGAAGGAGAGTTGATCCTTCTTTTCTTTAACAGAGGAGTTCTTTCATTTTCTAGCAGCAAATGTGGGGTCGAACTTGGGGGAATGAGTGGGCTCTTGTGGAGGGGATTGTGGTAAAGGGAGGAGGTTTCAATGATATTGGTGGGGGGTATACATTGTGAGAAGAAAAAGGAATGGAGGCGAGACTGCCAGGTGAAGGAGCAATTTCTGAAGAACTAAAAGGAAGAAATCGTTCAAAATTGACAGGCAAGATAATAAATATTTAGAAGTGAGGAGTGGGAAGACAGCCCATGGGCAACAAGGGTATTCGGGTCTGTCAACAACAATGAAATATTTTCGTAAATGTGGGGCTCCATAATGGAAATCGGTAACCAATGAGGAGTAATACATGGGGAAAATAACAACAAGGAGAAATCCTTGGTTGGCGGCCCATATGCAAGTAGATCATCAAAAACATACAAGATGGGGGGGGAGTGGAAATAAGAAACCCTCCGAGGAATGTAAACCCGAGCTAATGGAAGATTATAGAAAATTATTGATGCTAGTGTGAGGACTTGAATCTCTAGTTGTACCCATGTCGTTACTTTGAATATAATCTTGCCAATGAAAACCCTCTGTGAATGAATCTCTAGAAATAGGTAAGACCCCATCAACAAGTGGAGCAATAAAACCCTATACCATGCTTTCTTCAAGCCTCAATATGCTAAGTGGAGCCACAAAACCCTATTTCATGATTCCTTCAAGGTTTGGATCCACAAAATCATGTGTCTTGGAGATAATATTGTTTCCATCAAGAAGAGAACCAAAAATAGGCTCATGAACACCATCAATATCTATTGGAAGTGTTGCAATTAAATAAATAATGAATACAAAAGTTGTGATCAATAGGATAGGGACCACCAAGATGTTGAACCATCCAATGTAAAGATGGTTTTTAGTGTTAGTGATCTAGTCACATAAAAGGCCCCATAAATTTGTGCTTTAAGATACCCCCAAGATTCAATAAGTAATCCAAAGTGAGAGGATTCGCTGATAAGGTGACAGTACCAACAACTTTGAGTTGAACCAAAGTGACATCTTGTGATTATTGCACAACTAGGGTGCCATTTTGAGCATCAAAATGAGGCACAATTGCACAAGTTTCAACATCTCACATTTAGGGCACTTGGCCGTAAATTTTTCTTCGTTTTTCCATTGAGGGTACCTTTAACATTTCCCAAGGCACAAATCACATATTTGGAGTAATTTTGGATAACTTGTCACATTCCAATAGATTCATGCATGAATAGGTGCTCCCATCCTTTAAGAATATTTTGGTGGATTTCATGGCATAGCCAAGGTCACTTGTATAAAAGAAGAACGCCATAGTCAAGAATATGAAAATTGGCATTTGTATCATGTGGCGTAAAGGAGGACATAGGTGAAGAGTACTCCATTTAGAAACATCTAAAAGCTTGTTTATGTCCTCTTTCCAAACAAGAGAAGGTAACTTGTGAAAAAAAGTCCCAAATTACTAACGGAGGAAGACTAGGGTGAGGATTACTTTTTCTTTCACATGTTGAGAGACATTCATGTATTTTAAGGTGTGTTTTGTTGTTGAGTTCATATATTTGGAAGAACAGTGAAACAAGTGGTAAAATCTCACATTTGGGGCACTTGGCTATAAATTTTTATGCATGTTTTCTATTAAAGGTATCTTTCACATTTCCTAAAGCACAAATCAAATATCTGGAGGTATCTTGGATGACTTGTCACATTTCGCTAGCATCACACATGAAGAGGAGTTCCCATCATTTAAGAATGTTTTGGAGGGTTTCCATGGCATAGTCAAGGGTCACATTTACAAAAGAAGAATTCCCAAGTCAAGAAGATGTAAACTATGTTCCTAAGGGATTGTTAAACATGCCAGGTGTTATGGCATGTCAAGATGTAAACTATGTTGCTTAGTTGTTTTATGGCCATGGTTGGATGTGAGCCTTGACTTGGTAACTTGTAACTTGTTAAGTGGGATAAGTTTAAACTAGACATGAGTAGACTAAGATGAGTTATATTCAGTACGTAGGTGAACAAGGCATAGCCTAGTTGTAGTAACCGTAAGTTGGTCAGGTTTTTGTAGTTGAGGAAAGACTTGGTTGGGTTCCCAAGTCCCAAAAATAATAAGGGTAGTTGTGAGGGAATGATAATTAAGGAGTGCTAGGGCATTTCAAGGAATGAAAAGGCATGTTAACACATGCCAAATAGTGTCAATGCATGTTCAGGAGTGTTAGGGAGTGGGAAAACATCACAAGGAAGAACCAGGTCAAAATGCATGGAAATGAATGAATAAGATCATGTGCTAAGGAGTGTCAATGAATTCTAGGTGCCTCAAGGATAAAGTGTGTTAAGAGAAATTGAGATCAAGACTTGTAGGAAAAAATCCTGTTGTTAAAATAAGGGGATCAACAAAGCAATTTCAAACAAAGGGAGACTTTGGGTTGGGCACAACATTATTTTTCCAATGATTTGGTTGGATTCCCAAGTCGCAAAAAACGTAAGGCTATCTATGAGGACATGACAACTAGGAAGGACCAAGGTGTTCCTGAGAATTTTTGGAAGTACTAACACGTGCTAGATAGTTCCAAGGAATGATAGGCATGCCAAGATGTGTCAGGTTCCATGGTGTGGCGTGAGCACTGTTATAGACATTTTTGGGCACTGCAACCCCAATCATAAATATCCATAAACCAAGGGCTCTTAAGTCCTTAAAAGTGTTGTTCCAACCCCTAAAAGGACAAGGTCAACTGATTACATCATCTCCCAGAAGTTCTCCATGAAAAACTACTCAGAAATGGTCAAAATTGGACCATCTTACCTGCTCCATGGTCAAAGTGCGATGCATCCCACCTAATACACATGGGAAGTGCGATGCATACTGAAAATCCCTTCTATAGGGTGTGATGGATGAGAAAATACATGTGGCGGAGACAGTTTGCGAGGTGGATGATCATGGAATCTTCCAGAAACTTTTCCTGTGACACTTTCCTCTTAGAATCGCCCAAGGATTAGTAAGAGATCAATGAGATCTCCAAGTGGAATCAAGAACTATCAGAGAGAAGACACTAATCAAAAACCCAGAGCTAACTCACACCTCTGAAAATATCTATATATAGATATCTCATCCTAGAGATCCGGGGGTTGGGGGCTGGAATTTTGTATCTTGTAAGGAAGTGTTGATGGTTTCTTGGTGCAATATCAAAGTGTTGGGTGATCTAAGCTTTTCATGAGGTGAAGAAGGGCTTTCTTGCTGAGAGGATGATGCTGGGTCAGAACAATTGGTTGTAATCCTCTTTGCTCTTTCTTGATTATCAATAAAGCTATTCAAGTTTTCCTCCACATTCTTGTATGATTGATGTTATATGCATTTGTGTGGTCAATATATATCTTGTCGTATATTGTTTATGATAATAGATCTATGTTCATGGATAGTGTTATGTTGCTTTGATTCTACAGGTGCTCTGTGAAGATGGCTAGACAAAGAAGCGAGTAGCAAAGATCTATCAGAAGGGAGAGGAATCGAGCAAGGAACCAAGCACAAGACAGAGGTTGTTCTGCTTATTCCTCTCTTACCTATTTCTCATAAAGGAAAACAAAATTAGTTTTAGTTTGTTTGTTTCTATGGTAGCTACCAGCCTTAGTGGGACTAGTAGCTCTGCATAGACACTAGTTTTCCCGATAACAAAATGGAAACTCCGCTGGGGATCGAATAGATTGTTTGTTTATCTGCATTTGTTTACTTTATAAACTTATAGACGGAGCCTGAAGTTAAGCCAGCTAGCCTTCGAACTGCATTTGCTATGCAAGTGCAAAGTAGATCAATGTTGCTTCAGTCTATCTCCGAGTTTTGTTTATGAACTGAACAATTGATTTACAAGCTCTCTAATTGCCCTTGTGGTGCCTCTAGTAACCTCTTTAGATCTACCCCTGTGATTGATTTACTAATTACCACTTGCTTGGCCTAAATCCCTGAACTGAGCTGCAAACTGTGACCCAGAACCCAGTTAAAGTCTTGTCCCTAGTCCAGCGCACTGTCTCTTCTGTGAATTCCAGATGCATCACACTTCCCGAGTGTAGTAGGTGCGTTTCATCTCCAGTTCACTGTGTTACAGGTGCGCTGATCAGACAAGGCCTTTCCTGCGCCTATATTTGGTTTCTGTGTTCACTCTTTTAAGCTCTATTCTAGAGTTTTGTTGCCGGTAGTCAATACACCTCTGTTGAAACCCCCTTCTTGCCATTATTCCGCCTCTATTGTGCAAAGGACTGTAAATGTTTTTATGTATTTTGAGCCATTTTCAGTTCTCTTTTACAAAGAAGTAGCGTAATCGTATTGTCGTTTCTTGGTTTGAAAGTGTCGCAAGTGTCGTTTTCAGTCATAGAAGAGAATCTGATTGTTCTTGATAATCGATTACCCTGTTACTCATGTATTTGATTTGAATTAATAGTTTTTCAAGTGTCGAAAGCAAGTTTTCATTTCCAAATCGCAAAGTGTCGTCATTGTCCTCATTTTGTCTTGAAAATAAACTTGTTAGTAACGCCGCTTTGAAAAATAATTCAAATTTGCGCTTAGCTTTCTTTTTATCATTCACACATTAAGAAGGCTGAAAAAAATACATGCACGTGCATTTGCATTTAGAATGTTTGTTGGTTTGATTTAGGACAGTGCATATAGTGTGTGCTCTCTGCTCTATGTTGAAAGAACGCCATCTCTCTTTCCTTAGTAGCTAGGAGTTTCATTGCAAAAAGAAGATTAAACGACTGTTTATCATCTTAGATTGAATTTTAGGAATTATACATCTACATCACGCGGTGAACCTGAAAGGAAAATTTCTTAAGCAAGATCAACTGTAAAATAAATTTAATGAATCTAAAAACGCTTTGGAACCTAACGCACAACATCTAGAAGTCTAGGCTAGAGACGTATTCCGGCGTCGTAAAGCCTGGTAACTGTTGTTCTCATTGTTGGTTGGGTGATTCCTCCACCTTGAGACGATAAGTGCCAGTACGAACTTGTGCTCCCATGTACCGTCGAGGATATATTGGGAGACCACAATAGGCTTTATCCTTTATCCATAGGAAGCCATGTCTGCCGCCTTATTGATCGCAATGCACTGAACACAACATTCAGGAAGATTGATTGCCGTACCGTAAAAAGTATTCTGCAGTTTTGCGATTGGTTTGGTAATCCCTCTGTCTAGATTTCCAGAGCAGTTCCTTTCATTCCTTTTCAGACTCCTTAAAGGAAAAGGTCCATCTGAGCACTTGTCACTTCAAGCTCATTAAAAATCGAAGGCGACTACAGTCAGCTTTTGTTTTTTCATGACTCGTAAAAATTGAAAAACAAGTTGTGTCAAAGCGTCTAAAATTCATCTAATTAGGAAACATACTTCCCCTTAATTTTTAGTTGATCGAGTAATCCACAATCCTGGAAGAAATTCAATTGAAACCTCGTCGTTTGCGGAGGCTTACGAGTCAACCATCTTTGTCCCTAGAATCGAAACTATTACAGACAAAGCGAACTCGTTTAACCGGTTCCAAATCCCTTGGTAAAGTTAGAACAAGTGTTCCAACACCATCGGAGTCTTCGGTTACTCCAAACATTTCTGGTATCCCTGCCTTTACAAAAGAAGTTCAGTAGCCACCAAAGGACAGTAGAACTGATCCTAGTGTGAAGGTAAACACTTGTATTACTGAACCAACTCCATCTACAGCTGATTCAGAAGGTGTTATTCCCCAAACATCAGTCGCTGCAGATTCTATACCTTCTTCGGCACCAGAAATATTCTACGGACCTGACGGTCTACCTCTTCGACCCAGTCTGATTTCTATAGAAGAGATTGTGGAAGATCCTCCATCTAGTACTCCATCGCAGTTTGGAGTCGGGATCACCCTATATCCTTCTTCATCAGAAATTAGTCTTCCGTTATCGAAAGCTCCTGCAGAATCGCTAGGCAATATTTTGGATAGACTAGAAATATCTGAACAACCATCGACATCTAGGACTGTGTCATCTGACACAACGATGACAGAACTTCCTACTGTCACTCCAACAATGTTCACCGGCATACCATCTGTCCCAAATAGCTCTCAATCGCTAGAAGCAGCCCACTTAGGGGCTATTTTGACAGTATGGTCCGTTCCTGTTTATTCATCCGGAATAGTATCTGGGAACTCTTATGTTGAGTCTCAGCAAATTGATCCTTCAGGGTGTCAATTTGGGCAATCCGATTCTCAAGGAAAAGCAATTCCTTTGAGTACCGGCTTACCGCTGTATGGGGGGCAGTATACCCTTTCATTGCCTCCTCCGGGAGGAAAACCATACGAGAGTTCACAAAAAAAATCAGGTTATGCTGGAATTACATCTAGCAGTTGGGTGCCAATACTGCCTTAACAACCAAGAGTTGTATATTCGATGCAACAATGTTTACCTATGTCAAATATACCAACTACGCCGGCTATTGTGATGGTGTCGCAAGTACAAGCATTGCCTGTTGTATGCCAACCTCAGGTTTCTCAGGTTGTAATGCAACAGCCTCATGTCCTTGCGACTCAACCACAATCGCCAACTAGTGGAATGACACAAGCCCAAACGGGTACAATCACCCCTCATCTTGGTCAAACGGTCAGTATTGGACAACAACACATGGCTTCGCAACCATGGCTGGTGCAATATCAACAACTGAAATTCCAACAAGTTTACTAGGGGTCTGAGCAACAAATATTTGCAAATAGTGGGCAGGTTCAAAACGGTCAAAATCAACCATTCTACAATGGTTGTGCTCATCAACCTTACCAAATTTACCAGCATCAAATGCATTATGCCAGTATGCAAAAACCAACTGCTCAGGAAATTCCGTCATATCCTGGGTATGCTTCGCCAAACCTGAATCAACAGTTACCCTTCGTGGCAACTTTAGAGTTACCAGATCTAAATCGGCTAATGAATGATCCAATTGCTTACGCCCCTTGGTGGCCAGCGATTCCACATAAACTTCCGTCAGATATTCCTAAATTTAATGGAAATCCGGGTGAAGACTCGTCGAATCATGTGATGACCTTTCATCTGTGGTGTTCATCAAACACCCTAAACTATGATTCGATTAGGCTTCGCATTTTTTAGAGGACGTTAACTGGTCCAGCAGAAAAGTGGTATATCGAGTTACCCAGAGCTTCGTTTGACAACTTCAGTACCCTAGCCACAACCTTTTTAACCCATTTTCAGTTATCGATAAGGTACAAAACGGGAATAGAAATTCTTTCCAATTTCAAGCAAACAACGACCACTCACATATCCGATCATATTCATGAGTGGCAACATCGTCGTAGAATGGTAAAAATGTATGTTCTCGATCAGCTTTTAGCTGAATGGTTTATTAAGTCATTATTACCTTCCATTATAGAAGATGTGGCAAAAGGAGGGGTCATCACTGAAGAGCAAGTTATTACTCGTGCGCAATATTTAGACTTGATTTATACTCAGTCTAGCACGCTCTACGATAAAATCCCTGACACTCCCAGACGAGAATTTTCTATCCCTCCTCCTCCTAAACCGAACAATGAATCTCATGCCGGTGATGGTGTGATTGGTACGACATACACGAAGTCGACAAAGGCTACATCTAAAAGGGCCCGTAATATTTCCAGTCAAAATGAAAAAGAAGAACTTCTCGCCTTGGAAGTAAATGCCATCTCGACTGACAAAGGAAAAGAAACCAAGCAACTAGGAGACAAGAAGAAAAACAAAGGGAAGAAGAAGAATCAGGAGGAGTTGTCTCCTGAAAAATCTTCTATAAACCCTTCTGGAAATAGGAAACCAAATCATCCATGCTTTATATGCTATGAGGATCATTGGACATCGGATTGTCCATATAAAGCTGAGCTTAGAAAATTTTTCAAGAATACAAAAACCTCGGCAGTAGTAACTGATCCGTTTCCAAATCCAGGAACAAATATGGTTGCTAGTGACAATGCTTCCCGATCCCAAGTACTTATGTTGTCTGTTTCAAAGCACCAAAATGATGCTTTGATATCGACAAGGAATAAATATTATGGGAATCCACAGCTGTCAAACAACAAGGCTAATGATCAACCTAGTAGTTCAACAACAACTTCGATCGAAGTTGTGCCACCCATCATTCCTGAGCTAACGATAAATCCGCCAAAGGGAGTAGTACAAAAATCGACATTTAATCATCGTGCCATAGCAGCACAACATTATAATATAGTAGGGGACTTGGCCCAATCGTCGTCCTCTATGTTGACACTTGAGGTACCACAAAATTGCCCCTCCCAAAAGCAAGATTTATTATCAGCAATAGGTGGGATTGACACAATGGATTCCAATCTTGTGGCCTTTGATCATAAAGGATATGACCCTCAGTTACTAGCTCAACTAGCTTTACTTATTCAAGTGAAAGCCCTCAACAAAACTGTTCATCGAACAATTATTGATGATGGGGCATCTACATGTATTATGTCGATGAGTTGTTGGAAAAATTTAGGCTCACCACCCTTGTCACGATCATCAACGATGTTAAAATCATTTGATGGATGATCATACACTCCATACGGGATTTTAAGTAACATGCAAGTTGAAATGGGGGGAAAAGAAGTAGAAATTGATGTTGAAGTAATCGACGGAAACCTTGATTACAACATCCTGCTGAGAAGGCCCTGGATATATGCCATGGCCGCAATTGTGTCGACCTACTTCAGGAAGATTTCATTTCCCTTCCAAGGAGGAATTACAATCGTCAACCAAAAAACATTTCTCCCCAACAGTTCACAAGTTACGAGAAGCATTCCAATGATCCATGGAAGCAATCATTCACTTCAAAATATTGGAGTAGGCCTCCTAAAAGACCCTGCCTTAATGGGTACTTTTTCCCTACCACCTCCGAGTAATTTGGCGGAAGTGGCCACAATGGAAACCTGCAATATGAATGGATTTGGAAGATTCCTAAACATTTTGTTAGCATGGATCATCGCCATTTTAGAAATATTGTAGCAATCAATTTTCTTGGCCTGGGGGGCAAACCCAAATCAACGCTCATCGAGTGTTTGGATAGATAGGTCTAAGGAATATGGCACCTCTTTAGATCCTTGGTCGCATGTACATTCTACAGACAAAGGAATCATTCAATCAATGATGATAGGAGAGGCACAATGGGAAGATTACCACCATCACTCCCATCTTCCAGATTACCACGAAGATTATTCCAGCAACCTTAATCATCCTTCAGTTTTTTATTTTCTATCAAATACTATAAATACGGTGGATTTCGAGGATGGTTCTTATCTCATGTCGACCTCATTAAAAAATGAAACAAGGAGTCATGAGGATAGTTCTTTTACTGTGTCAACCTCATTAAAAAATGAAACGACTCCCTTTCCAAATCGAGTCTATGATTACGATCTCGTAAAATCAAAGTCGAGTCTTTTGAAGATCTCAAAGGTAAACCTTCATTCCAACCACCAAGATGAATGCAATGAAGCTTGGGGGGCATGCACCTCGATTTGCGTTATTATGCTAGGGGCATGCAAACTTATCACGAGAAGTGTTACCGCAGGGTTAAAGCTCGTTAAAAAATAAACCCGCCTCGAGTAGTTTTAATGCGGAATTCAAGCTCGTTAAAAAATAAACATAAGAAATGAGAAAATGTTCCCCCAGAGTTTAAGCTCATTAAAAAATGAACCATTCTCTGGTAAATAACCATTGTGAATGTATTAGCATCAGCCTTTGAAGCCTTGGTCATGTTCTCATCATCACCTCCACTTTGTTTTGGCCGATCATTCACCTCCATCTGATTGTTTACCCTTTTGAGGAACAGCTGCAAAGAGTGATCCTGTTAGCCATCCTTGTGACATTGTCGTGACTGGAAAATTCCAAACCTTACCTGGAATCAGCTGCTACCCATATTTATCACTCGTTCCTCAAAAAACGAGTCTCCTTTAAGCTCTTTTCAACTGACTCGTAAAATATGAAAAGATTGTCGAGCCATTGGCCTCTCCAGGTCGTTAAAGGGACCGGAAGTGCTATCCCTCCTTTAGATTTTATTCTTTTTGGACTTGAGGGATTATTACACAAAAATATCAAGCGCTTGCTTTGTTCGGCTCGTTAAAAGTACCGAAAATCCATCCCTTTTGTATTGTTTTATACTTTTTCGCACTCAAGGGATTATATGACGAAAAAGGATTATTGGACTTTTCTTTACATCCCATTTTCAGACTCTCTAAAAATGAAAAGGACTGAGTTATCCTTGTCGTTAAACTCATTAAAACCGAATAGCGACAAACTTGTCCGTACAGACACGAAAGAGTTTCACTATCGCTAGGCTCGTTAAAACATAGTGATGGGTTTGCCCGAAGGGAAAATTATAGAACAAGCATATGTTATCCTCCTCAAGATTGAAAAAAATAAAGATGTACTGGTCAGCAATGACTGGGGAAAAATTGGGAAGAAAACTTGAAGAAACTTTATTGGTAGCAAGTCGCTCTTGAACATGACACTTTCACTCCGCATCCGAGTCGGCTTGGGTTGTTCCATTCACTGGTCACATCACCATGGTTCCGTCACACCATCCATATTTTGGGTTAATGCTACCAATCCATCATGTCAGTGTCACTGATATGTTCAAGAGAAGTCACTCAGAGAATTCACCTGTGTCTCACCCACTGCAATACATTCACGCTCCATTCTTTCATGACCGCCACCGTGAACCTTATATCACCAGATCGTTTTCACCTCCATTAAAATCATTTGCTCCATTCCATGTCATTGATGTGGGATTCACTAAGGCCCTCCTATGACGGATCGCTTCTTGTCGACATCAGCTCATTATCCAAGAAGTCGATCTAGGAACAACCCTTTCAGTACTTTCAAGCTCGCATTCCTCAATGGCAAGTTTCTCACTTCCGGCGACGGGTTTACATCAATGGCCTTCGACCGGAATATTTTGCGTGGTGTTCAACACCAAGTCCCTTATTCACACCATGTGAATTGTAGTATAGTACCTTGAGGGTCATCATCATTATCGGTTATTCCTCTCACGCCTGTTAGCAGCTTACATCATTGGCTGGTAATCAGGCGATGTATTTCCATGTTCGACTCCAGAACATCTCTCACATGGATCGACTTGTACTTTGAGTGAATATCGAATGAGATTGAAGACCCCGGATCTAGTTTCATCCATTTGGGCTGCGATATATATTCAGGAAAATAAAGACATCAAATGTACATCATTGCTGCACAGATAATCATCCAATCCAAGGGATGATGGCTCTACCAAAATCATCAATCTGCACATAGACGATTGTCTGTCTTATGTACATGAAAATGAATTTATAAAGCTGAGCATGGGAATGCCCGCCTTAGCTAGATCATGAAAATGTTATGAAGATGATGTGTTGTATTGTATCTTATTACAGGTCGCCTTCCAACTCGAAAAAACTTCGGATCCTCATGATAAAGCATTTCACCCGACATCAAAAGATTAACGACCTCATGCTTTAGGGGGCAACTGTTATAGACATTTTTGGGCACTGCAACCCCAATCATAAATGTCCATAAACCAAGGGCTCTTAAGTCCCTAAAAGTGTTGTTCCAACCCCTAAAAGAACAAGGTCAACTGATTACATCATCTCCCAGAAATTCTCCATGAAAAACTACTCAGAACTGGTCAAAACTGGACCATATCACCTGCTCCATGGTCAAAGTGCGATGCATCCCACCTAATACACACGGGAAGTGTGATGCATACTGAAAATCCCTTCTATAGGGTGCGATAGATGAGAAAATACAAGTGGCGGAGACAGTTTGCGAGGTGGATGATCCTGGAATCTTCCAGAAACTTCTCCTGTGACACTTGCCTCTTAGAATCGCCCAAGGATGAGTAAGAGATCAATGAGATATCCAAGTGGAATCAATAACTATCAGAGAGAAGACACTAATCAAAAACCCAGAGCTGACTCATACCTCTGAAAATATCTATATATAGATCTCTCATCCTAGAGATCCAGGGGTTGGGGGCTGGAATTTTGTATCTTGTAAGGAAGTGATGTTGGTTTCTTGGTGCAATATCATAGTGTTGGGTGATCTAAGATTTTCATGAGGTGAAGAAGGGCTTTCTTGCTGAGAGGATGATGCTGGGTCAGAACAATTGGTTGTAATCCTCTTTGCTCTTTCTTGATTATCAATAAAGCTATTCAAGTTTTCCTCCACATTCTTGTATGATTGATGTTATATGCATTTGTGTGGTCAATATATATCTCGTCCTATATTGTTTATGATAATAGATCTATGTTCATGGATAGTGTTATTCTGCTTTGATTCTATAGGTGCTCTGTGAAGCTGGCTAGACAAAGAAGCGAGTAGAAAAGATCTATCAGAAGGGAGAGGAATCGAGCAAGGAACCAAGCACAAGATAGAGGTTGGTCTCCTTATTCCTCTCTTATCTATTTCTCATAAAGGAAAACAAAAGTAGTTTTAGTCTGTTTGTTTCTAAGGTAGCTACCAGCCTTAGTGGGACTAGCAGCTTTGCATAGACACTAGTTTTCCCGATAACAAGCACATGCTAGGGAGTGTGAGGGTGAAGTGCCAGGGAAACACAAGGGAGCACCAATTTCAAATGCATAGAAATGAAGTGTCAGTGAGTTCCAAGTTTTTAAGGAGGGAGTGACAAGGTATTCTAGGTAGTGCCAAGGAATGATAAAATTCTAGGGAAGCATACCAAGATGTATCAAGTGCCAAGGCGTGCCAATAAGTGCTAAGGAGTGTTAGGGAGTACCAGGGAAACACAAGGGAGCACTAGGTCAAAATGCATGGACATGAATGAATAAGAGTGTGTGACAGGGAGTGTCAGGGAGTTCTAGGTGGGTTAAGGAGGGAGTGACACGGTATGTTAGGCAACGCTAAGTCATGCTAGAGTGCCAGGGTGACATGTGTCCAAGATTTTCTAGGTGCTAGGGTGTGCCAACATGTGCTAGGAAGTGTTAGGGAGTGTTAGGGAAACACAAGGGAGAACTAGGTCAAAATGCATGGAAATGAATGAATAAGAGTGTGTTACATGGAGTGTCAACGAGTTCAAGGTGTGTTAAGGAGGGAGTGAAATGGTATGCTAGGCACCGCTAATTCATGTTAGAGTGTCAGGGCAACATGTGGACAAGATGTGCCAGGTGCCAAGGTGTGCCAAAATATGATAGGAAGTGTTAGGGAGTGCTAAGGAAACACAAGGGATCACTAGGTCCCCTAGACCATATAAAATTAAGTCATAATCCCCCTTCTCATTCTCTAATTCTAGGATTATAGATATTAGTAAAGCATGCTTTTACCTCTTGTTTCTAACATCCATGCTACCCTTGTGTCCCCTTGCCCCATTCAATAAACCATAACATACCCCCCCACAACCTTTTTGGTCATGCCCTTCCACTTTTCCTAATGTTATGAACCCCCAAATTTGGTCTGAATGCCCTTATAACTACACCCTTTGACCCCCTTGGCTTAGGGATTAAAGACATTAGGGGTTATGGGTTGTGATAAGGGAGCCCCTAATCCCCTTATCACAACTAGAAATAGGCTCATGAACACCATCAATATCTAATAGAGGTGCTGCGATGAAAGCAATAATGAATACAAAAGTTGTGGTAAATAGGACAAGGATCATCAAGATGTTAAACCATCCAAAGTAAATGTGGTTTTCAATGCTAGTGATGTAGTCACATAAAAGACCCCATAGTTTTTTATTTTGGGACGCCCCTAGGATTCAATAGTTAATCCAAAGTGAGAGGATTCATTGTTGAGGTGACAATGGCAAGAGCCTTGCACAACTAGGGTGTTTGTTTCATCATCAACAAGAGGCACAATTGACTTGTAACCTTCGACTAGCTTCATTCATGAAGAGGAGCTCCCATCATTTAAGAAGATTTTGGAGGATTTTATGGCATAATCAAGGGTCACATGTATAAAAGAAAAACACCATAGCAAAGAATAAGAAAATTTGAATTTGTATCACATGTCGTAAAGGAGAAGGACATAGGTGAAGAGAACTCCATTTAGAAACATATAAAATATTGTTTATGTCCTCTTTCCAAAGAAGAGGAGATATCTTGTGACAAAAAGCCCAAGTTTCCAACAAAAGAAGACTTAGGTAAGGGTTTACTTCTCTCACATGTTGAGAGACATTCATGTACTTTAAGGTGTGTTTTATTGTTGAGTTCACATATTTAGAAGCAGAATTGCACAAGTGGACTATGACTCCATAGCTCGTAACAATGTTTTGGATGAGGTTCCGAAACAGGAGGACAAGTCAGTGGTGATCTCCCGATGGACTTACAAGGTAAAGCAAGCTGTAGATGGTAGTGTGGAGAAGCATAAGGCCAGATTTGTGGCCCGTGGATTTTCACAGGTAGAGGAGATTAACTCTGATGAGACCTTTGCTCCTGTTGCATGGTACTCATCGATCAGATCTATATTGGAACTATCAACATAGATGGGTTGAAAGATACATTAGATGCATGTAAGGATAACCTTCCTTAGTGGCATGATTGAGGAAGAGGTGTACATAGAGTAGCCTGAAGGTTTTGAGACCTTCGATCGTGAGTCTCATGTGTGCTGGCTCAAGAGAGCATTGTATGGACTGAAGAAAGCACCCCATGCTTGGTACACCAGGATCGATAGTTACTTCACTAGGTTGGGCTTCATTAAGAGTGAAGCAGATGCAAACCTGTACCACATAGTGGTGGAAAGTAAATTGTTGATCAAAGTTTTATATTTTTATGATTTGATTATGACAGGTGATGATTTCTTGATCAAGTCTTCAAGGAGGATCTTGCAAGAGAGTTTGAGATGAAGGACATGGGGCTCATGCATTAATTTCTAAGCAAGGAAGTATGGTAGGGTGATGGGGAGTTGTTTGTGTCTCAGGGAAAATATGCCAACGAGATACTCAAGAGATTCCGCATGGAGAGCAGCAAATCATGGAGATTCCTTTAGTAGGTAATTAGCAGGAGGAGGATGCTAATTTAGGGGAAGTAGTGGAAGCTATTGTTTACAGGCAGCTTTTGGGTTCACTCATGTACTTGGTGAACACATGACTAGATATGTGCTATGAAGTTAACCAACTTAGTCAAGCAATGGTTAAGCCTACCAAGATGTATTGGAAGGTGACAAAGCATGTGTTGAGATACCTCAGGGGCACTTCTTAGTATGGATTGTGGTACAGACGGACAGAGGGAGTGAAGCTTCAAGGCTTCACTAATGTAGATTGGGCAATGAGTCCATCTAACAGGAAGAGCACATCAGGATGGATCTTAAATATTGGGTCAGTGGTAGTTTCTTGGTACAACAGGAAACAAAGATCAGTTGCACTATGTTCGACAGAGGAAGAGTACATGGTTGCAAGACAGGAAACATGTGAGGCCATATGGATGAGGAAGATCTTGGTTGGTTTATTTAGTCAACAGATGGATCCAACTATGATTTACTGCGATAATCAGAGTTGTATCAAACACTCTAAAAAACCAGTTTTTCATAATCGGTCCAAGCATATTGATATCTGATATCATCATCTCAGAGATTGTGTATTGAGGTAGATTATGTTGTTAGAGTACATTCCCATGGAGGAGAAAGATGCTGACATTTTGACAAAGGCATTGTCAATATGTAGATTTGAGTTTCACAGAAACAGGATCGGGGTAGCTAATAATCCCTTTCTGTAGGAATTTACAGGGTAAGTTCCTTAGATAGAACACTAAAGGATACCGCTCACAAACAGATCACATATCAATACAAAAATATTCTTGACGTGGTTAAAACCCTGAAATAGGGAAAAAATCCACGTCCTGAGCCAATGTGGCCACTTCAGGAAATTGATTAATAAAAGAAAGAAATTTAAATAAGCTTCTCTCATGAACGGTCACCCTACAAATGACCCTCCATGCTCTTTAAATAGATATCATGGACCAATCGGGTGTTAAGCCATGGATCAAGTGTCGGAAATATCGAGGAGAGAATGAACTATCGAATCACTTCATGTCTAGAACATATCGTGACTGTTAGATTGTAAGTTACAAAAGTACATAGTAAAGAAACACACTTTACCTAACTCTACACTAGACCAAGTTATACTTAACTATTTCCTATGTGTCAGAATATCCTAACATCCCCCCTTAAGAACAAATTGGGATAGGATTGAAGGATGTACAAATATGAAACAATAGGAGAAGGGAGGCATTACAGTCTACCCCCCCTTAGTGACAACTTCCTGAAATTCAACCATAAATCGAATTTTAGTAAACTTCACCTTTGTGAGAGCCTTTGTAAAGATGTCTGCAACTTGATCATCAGTTGAACAATATTGCACTTTAAGAACATGGTCATGAATGAGCTTTTTGATGAAGTGCATGTGTAGTTCAATGTGTTTGTTGTGTTGATGTTGGATTGGATCTTTGCATAGTTGAATGGCACTTTGATCATCACACCAAAGTGTAGTTGGATGCTGCTGCTGAAAGCCAAACTCTGATAGGATCCGACGAAGCCACATGGCTTCCTTACTAGTTTCTATGGCGCCACGATACTCTACTTCTACTGAAGAAAGAGAAATGGCACTTTGTTTCTTGCAAGCCCATGTAATAGGTCCAGAACCAAGAGTGAAAAAATAACCTCCAGTAGACTTCTGATCATCCGGGTCACTAACCCAATCGGAATCAGTGAAACCAACCAATAGAGGAGATTCTTCTACACTGTAATGAATCCCAAACTGAACTATACCTCAAACATAATGAAGTATTCTTTTAGCTGCTTTCCAATGAATTTCATGTAGGTTTTGCATAAACTGGGAAATAAGGCCAACAACAAAGGAAAGGTCAGGACAAGTATGGGTCAGATACACAAGTTTTCCTATAGGATGACGGTATAAGGTAGCATCAACTTCAGGGGAAGTACAAGTGACTGAAAGTTTGGCTCTAGACTGAAAGGGAGAAGGGGCTGACTTACAAGCTTCCATGTGAAAGTGGCATAGAATATCACAGGCATACCTTGACCGGGAAAGGGAAATACCTTCCTTGGATTGCAAGACTTGAAGACCAAGAAAATAATGCAAGTGTCCTAAGTCTGTCATTAAAATTGATTTTTAAGGCTAGAATTCACATGGTTTATAAAGTTGGGATCACTACCAGTAAGGATAAGATCATCAACATAAAGAATAAGAATGATAAGATACTTACCCACTTTCTTGGTGTAGACAATATTGTCAGAATGACACCTAGAAAAGCTAGTATCTAAAAGAAAGCTATCCATTTTGGCATACCAAGACCGAGTGTTATGAAACTAGCTCACAAAAATATAGAAAAGATAGATCAACGCCTTAGAATTCAGCCTCTTCGAGGGGGCAACCTCCTTTACATTACATAAATGAACAATTCTTGGATGATACAAATGAAAAGACCTCCTTTCTATATATAGGAGTCTAAGGGGTCATAACATAATCAGAGCCGACATAACAATAATAATGTAAGGGCACAATAATAACAATAGTGGGCTTCTATGTGGCACAATAGTAAGAATATGGGCACTAAATGGGTACATCAATATAATAAGTGAGTTGTACTAATAACAATAAGGGGTTACACTAGTAGTATAGGGGCCTAACATGCCCCTCTCCTTCAAAAAGTGTTGTCCTCAACTCTTGAGTAGTTCTTGATGATTCTGTATAATATTCTTGTCCTCCCATGTGGAATCTTCAACAAGTAATTTCTTCCACTTGATGATATCCTCTGAAATTGATTGATTTCGTAGCTGTCAAGTTCTTGTTTCTGTGACTGCTCCGGGTTCCAATATGATTTTTCCTTCCTCTTCAATTTCTGGCAATATTGTTTGAATTGGGATCTTTTGCAACTTTTGAATAGGTGTTCATACTTCTTCGCCCTTCTTCCATTCATCCCTTTCTTCTTTTATCCAATCTCGTTGGATAACAGAAATAGCACAAAACAATGCTTCCACATCCTCATCTTTGAAGAGTTTTCCCATTCGGTAAGGTCGCCATTTTTTAAGTGCATGTAGTATTGCCAACATTTCCTTCTCATAAATTTTAGCTTGCTTGAGATGTAGCAGTAAAAATACCCAATCACCTACATCAAAACATTTTTTACTACGATGTTGATCTACCTATTGTTTCGTTTGATTTTGCATCGAAGTGGCGTTATCCTTTAAAAGTTGGAGAACTTGTTTTTGATGCTCGATGTGATATTTCTTTGCTTGAACCTTTTTCTTCTTGATATGTCCTTCTATCTCTAGAGTTTTAGGAGTGGTAATTTCTTCCATTCCTTTACAAGATATGGTCGGATTCATTTCTTGATGCTCGATGTGATCTTTCACTTCTTGAACATTTTTCTTCTTGATATGTCCTTCTACCTTGATAGTTTGAGGAGTGGTAATTTTGACCAATGAATTACAAGATATGGTTGGATTCATTTCTTCTTTCTCGATGTGATCTTTCACTTCTTGCACCTTTTTCTTCTTGATATTTCCTTCTATCTTGAGAGTTTGAGGAGTGGTAATTCTTGCCAATGCTTTACAAGATATGGTCTGATTCATTTCTTCTTTCTCTGGGGTGGGGTCTTGCCGTATATCCTCTTCTTTTGATGTTTCTTGATTCTTTTCTTCCTCTTCTTCATATTCTATGTAAAATAATTTCTTCTCAGCACACTTATGAACTTTAGTGCATTTTCTATCACAATTGTAACAAATCCCTTTTTCTCTTTTTTCTTCCAATTGTTGTGGTGTAACCCTTGTAGGTTGCGGAAGGCTGGGAGAAACAACACTTCCATCTTTATAGTTGTGAGGGGTATGCTTCCTAGTTTCCATATTTTTTCTTTCCAATATGTCACAAAGCCCTTTTACTCTTTCCAATTGTTGTGGTGTTTCTCTAAAGAAGGTGTTGCTCTTTGTATCCTCATAATGTGCTATCATTTCCTCCGTGAAAATTGACCATGTAACAAGTTGTTTACAAGAACAAAGCCCTTCATACCATAAAAATTGATCCGGTTCTAAATATGAAGATGCAATACATACCTTTTGTAACAGTGGTACACCATGTAGATCAAAATATTGCTCCATCTGAAGTATCCAATTTACCGGATCCTTGCCATTAAACTTCCTCATCATGTTTTTTCTTGATTTTAGGAGCTTGATTTTGAAACGACTGTAACTATGTACTTTCAAATCTTTAAGTTCTAAAATTGCGACCTGTAGTAGCCCTCTATGTCCTCTTTCCAATGCCACTAGTCTGATCCAAATTGGATTCTCCAAGAAAGAGTTATGGACAATCTCCCTTAGTGACCTGATTATAGACTAGTTCAGTAGAGCGAACTTGTACGACGTGCCACGAGTCACTGTTTCGACCTTTGGCTCTAAAAAATATCTACAAGAAATTACAGTCCGACCTCTTTTTGTACCTTCTTATGAAATTTCAATCTGATGCTCAGAGAGAAAGTTATGACCATTTTCCCCAGGTCACCTGTTTGGAATCCAAAGCTTTGATACCAAATGTTATGAAACCAACTCACAAAAAGATAGAAAAGATAGATCAACGCCTTAGAATTCAACCTCTTAGACGGGGAAACCTCCTTTAAATTACATAAATGAAGAATTCTTGGATGATACAAATGAAAAGACCTCCTTTCTATATATAGGAGTCTAAGGGGTCATAACATAATCAGAGCCGACATAAAAATAATAATGTAAGGGCACAATAATAACAATAGTGGGCTTCTATGTGGCACAATAGTAACAATATGGGCACTACATGGGTACATCAATATAATAAGTGGGTTGTACAAATAAAAATAAGGGGTTACACTAGTAGTATAGGGGCCTAACACCGAGTGGCTTGCTTGAGACCATAAAGGGATTTCTTAAGCCGACATACAAGGTTGGATTCTATTTGTATAAAGCCAGGAGGTTGTTCCATATAGATTTCTTCATGAAATTCCCCACGTAAAAAAAAATAGATTTAACATCCATCTGATGGACTTCCCATTTGAAAGAGGCAACAAGGGAAAGAACAAGACAGATAGAGTTCATTTTGGCAACAGGGGAGAAGGTTTCAGTATAGTCAATGCCTTCAACTTGTGAAAAAAACTTAGCAACAAGAAGAGCTTTATGTTTATCAAATTTTCCATCTGGTCCAAACTTGGTTCTGTAAACCCATTTCCATCTAACAAGTTTCTTCCCTTTAGAAGAGGAACAAGATCCCATGTATAATTTTCCAATAATGAACGATATTCTTCATTCATAACTGTGTTTGAATCTGGATGGCCTAAAGTTTCTGCAAAGGTGTCAGGATCATAATTCGCTGAATCTTGAGCCAGTAAAGAAGAGGCTCTATTGAACTGAGAACATGTATGTCACTAATCTGTAGGATCACCTGTAAGAGAATTTGTTGCATCTCGAGTAGCACAGACCCATTTTGAAAGCTGAGGAGATTAAGAAGGATCATGAGAAGGTGGGGGAAGATTGTCATCCTCACTGTCATCATCTGAAGAAGAAATATTTTTAGAAGTAGAATGGAAAGAGAGAGGTGGCACATCTGCCGAACTAGACTCATAGGCCAATATATTTTTAGCAAACTTTACATCTCTTCTAATGATAACATTTTTGGACTTAAGTGGAATAAGTCTATATCCTTTGACATTAGAATATACAAAAAAAAAAATACATTTTTCGCTCTTAGGTTCTAAAGCTTTATGTTTCTCATCTGGAATATGGGCCCATGCTTCATTTCCAAAAACACTAAAGTGACTTACATCTGGTTCAATTGAGCTCCATGCTTCTTCTAGAGTGATATTCTTTAAAACCTTAGTAGGAGTGCGATTTACTATGTAATTTGCATAGTTAATTTCTTCTGCCCAAAAATTAAGACTAAGTTCTTTAGATTGAAGCATACAATTAGCCATTTCATTTAAGGTGTGATTCTTCTTTTAGCTACACCATTTTGTTGCGGAGTATATGGAATAGTATGTTGCATTTGAATTCCATTCTCAGTGCAAAAGTTGATGAATTCATTGTTAACATATTCTCCACCATTATCAGATATTAGCTTAAGAATTTGATGTCCAGATTGTTTCTCAACAAAGGCCTTGAAGGCCAAGAACATGTTAAATACTTAACTCTTGAGTTTTAATAAGTATACCCAATTTCATTTGGAGAAATCATCAATGAAACTTAAGAAATACGTGTAGCCAGAGAATGAAACAATTGGAAGTGGATAACATAAATCACTATGCACAAGTTATAAAGGGGCTGAGGCATGCCAAGAGGCATGTTTTTCAAAACTATCCCGATGATGTTTTCCGAGTACACATCCGGAACAAACACCATCTCTATGAGATACTATAGGAAGACCTGTCACCATATTTTCTTTACATAGATTTTGAAGGGGGCGATAGTTTAAGTGACCAAATCGCTCATGCCGAAGTTTGCTCACTTCATCATTATGAGAAACAAATACCGAGGGAAGAGTTGATGACCCAAAGTTGTTAAACTTATACAACTTTGTAGAATCATCGACAATGCCAGTAGATAAAACCTGTCTAGGATCTCTTAGGTCCTTAATTACAACATCATGAGGTGAGAATTCAACGATTTTAACTTCACCTGAATGAGTTATCTAATATATAGATAGAAGGTTGCATGATAAGGTTGGAACACATAATACATCATTAAATCGACCATTGTTTAGATGAATAGTTCCAGTCCCTACAACATTAAGAGATCTATCATCACCAACATATATATTTTTGGTGTTACAATCATTTAAATAAGAAAACATTGCTTTGTTTTTGGCCATGTGATAAGAAGCCCCAGAATCAATTGAACCACTCATGAGAATGAGAAGAAGAAGATATGTTTAGTGCATAACCAAACTGAGATGCTTGACAACCACATGCAGAAAGTGCAATTCCTAAAGATGAAGTTGAATTTTAAGAGTTCTCCTAATGGATGTTATGCTTCTTCATTGCTGCTTCCAAGGCTTCCATATTCTTAAAGAATTTGGGTTCTAAGTGGCCATCTCAATTACAAAAGTTTCAATGTATACCATTCTTTTTCCCTTTGTTTTTATTTGCCTTATCATTTTGTAGAATTGATTTTTCATTTTGAGACTGAAATTGCTTAGGACCCTTGTTTGGTTTAGGACCATTCTTTTTAGGATACTACTTCTTAGGATTGTTTGAATTTGACTTCTGCTGGGCAGCTAAGGCTTTCTTAAAAGAGTTTCCAAGATTAAGAAGACCAAGATGTAAGAGTTTTTCTTGTTCTCTTATTAAAGAATCACAAAAGGCGTCAAAAGAGGGGGACTTGTAGTCTTGTCCTTGAGAAATAAATGTTTCTCTAGTAGAATGGAAGGTGCAAACAAACACAGAGTAGGTTGGTCCCAACTTAGTAAGAATGGAATAGATAAGGCTACCATCTTTTTTCTTAACCTTAACACCTTCCAAGAGAAGTTTAAGGGTCTTGAACTTGGACAAAAAATCTTCAATGGAAGAAAAATTATTAGGGTCCAACGTAAGCAACTCATTTTCGAGTTGATGGGCTCTAATTTCATTTTTAATTCCAAAAAAATTAGTGAGTTGTTTCATTACTTCATTAGTGGCATCAAGTCCTACAATATGGAATCTAAGGTCTGGAGAAATAGACATCCCTATCAACCCACTTGCTTGATCTTGCCTATTTATCCATTTGGCTGCCTTATCTTCATCTTTAGGTTTAGTTTCTTGGCCTAAGGCTATTCTATAAAAGCCTTTACTTCTAAGCAAATCCAAAATGTAGGACCACCATTGAAAGTAGTTGGTGTTGTCAAGAATAACTTGGCATGGACTTTCCATTTTAACAAAAAAATGAAGTTGTAGATGCTGAAACTACATATTTCAATCGAAACATCTCAAAAAATTAGGTCGATTAAAAAAAAACGGCTCTGAAAACGGCTTCTGGATGAAGAAGTTATGGCTTTTTGAAGAAAAGTTGTTGAAGATGCCGACGAAGTGTGTGAATGTGCAGAAGTAAATGATAATGTTAGATTAAAAAAAAAAAAACCTTTCCAAACTTAATCTAATTAGCTCACTTTAATTTATTTATATATTTATTTTTTAATGTGAACCACTTTTATAAATAAGTGAAAGTCACTTTTACAATGGTACTTTATGAGCTACCTACTAAATTGTAACTTAAATAAAAGATAAAGAGACTTTAGAATTATAAGTGACTCACTTTTTATAATGGGTGAGAACACTTTTACATAAAGTAACTTTAAAACATAAGATACACGTGCTTTTTGAAAAAGTAATTCAACAAAAAGAAACACTTGAACTCAAGAACTCTATTTTAAAAAAGTAACTTTGGACCAAGTGAGCTAGTTTAAAAGGTTAGCAATTTTTGGAAAAGAACAAGTTTTTTTTTTTGTCACTGAATCTTTAGGGTGCGCGCGATAGAAAAGGTTATACGCATGAGAAAAATCCTTCCTTTCTATTTCTGATTTGCCTAGATCGCATAGAGTCGGGGGAAAAGAGAATACACAAAAATGAAAGGTATAGATCTGGTAATATAAAATAAAGAGATAAATAAACCGAAATAAATAGAGAGATAAATAACTAAAACTACAAATAAAGATTGTATACCTCTAGATCGTAAAAATGACGTAGCTAGGGCTATAGGTAACCTTTTCTTGTGAAACGAAAGGGGTTCCTCACTGGAACATATGCTCCTAACTTAATAGAGAAGTCCTCTCGGCTTGAAAGCAGTCAGAAACAATAGATCTAGGAAATGACATTCGGATGCAGTTGTATCAGCTTCTGATTTGGATTGTCAATGGATGCGGCCCTCAAAAAGCTCTGATACCATGTACGAATTTACAGGGTAAGTTCCTCAGATAGAACACCAAAGGACACCTCTCACAAACAGATCACAGATCAATACACCAATATTCTTGAGGTGGTTAAAACCCTCAAAGAGGGAAACAATCCACGGCCTGAGCCAACAAAGCCACTTTAGGAAATTTATTAATAAAATAAAGAGCCAACACAACCACTTCAGGAAATTTATTAATAAAAGAAAGAAAATTTACATAATATTCTCTCATGAACGGTCACCCTGCAAATGACCCTCCATGCTCTTTAAATAGATATCAAGGACCAATCAGGTGTTAAGCCATGGATCAAGTTTCGGTAATATCGAGGAGAGAATGAACCGTCAGATCACTTCATGTCTAGAACATATCGTGACTATTAGATTGTAAGTTACAAAATTACATAGTAAAGAAACACAATTTACATAACACTACACTACACTAAGTTATACTTAACTATTTCCTATGTGTCAGAATATCCTAACACTTTCTTGTTGAGAGGGAGTGTTGAGAAATGGCAACAAGAAATTTCAGTTTAATTTTTCCTTGAATTAAACAGAGAATTAAAATGAAATTCTATTCTCAATGCAACTTTTAAATAGTTAATTAAGTTTAATTAACTTAATTAGCTTAGGAATTTCGAGTTGGAAGTGTTTCTGTAGTCATGTATATGTTCTCCCTAAATTTTAAGGGTCTGGGATGAGTTTATTTGAGTTGTAATTAGATAACTCAGTTTGACTAAGTTATAAATAGTTAAACTAGTTCTAACTATTTGTGGAACTAGTAGAGGATTAGTAGTGAGTTTGTGCACTGGTGCATCCTCAGGTGCTACTCTAGCTAACCGAAGATTTCCTAATGAGAAAATCATGCACGTTAGTTTAGAGAAAGACCCAGTTGAGACTAGAGTGTAGGGATAGTGTACTATCAGTTGCATTATGATCCAAGTTGTACAGATCATGCATGCAATCAAGAAAAGGACCTAATTTGGATTGCGCAGTTTTGAGGAAGGATTTCCCACATTAAATAGGGGTTGATCCTCAAAGGAATTGTGCAAGGAAATAGGGGCTTGGCAGGCAACATAATTGGCTAAGTATTGGATTGAGTGGGCTTGTGAGGCAAAGAGTTGGTCATACTTGTGCAAGAATTGTTCTTGTGAGAAAAAGCTTTGTATTATCACTCATATTTCTGACTAATGCAATAGAGAGTCGGGTTTTGATCAGTAGTTTTCCCCAAAGAAATTATTGTGTTATGTGTCATTGATTATCTTCCTCTTGTTCATTATTATTTTCATAAATATATTGGTTTTTGTAGTTTAAAGAGTAGAATATATTCTTGTCTCGTGTTTTAGTACATTACATGAGCTGTGAATCTACAGGAAAATCTACATGTGATAGGGAGTGTTAGTGAGTTTTAGGTGTGTTAAGGAGGGAGTTACAAGGTTATATGCTAGGAAGTTCCAAGGCATGCTAGATTTCCAGGGCATGTCAGGGAGTGCCAAAGCATGCCAAGGAATGTAGGGGTTGCTAACACATGCCACATAGTGCCAAGGGATTATTAGATGTGCCAGGTGTTATGGCATGTCAAGAAGTAAATTACGTTGCTCAATTTTTTTATGGCCAAGGATGGACATGGGCCTTGACATGGTAACTTGTAACTTGTTAAGTTGGATAGTTGAAATTATACATGAGTAACCTAAGATGAGTTATAGTCATTTCTTAGGTGAACAATGCATAGTCTAGTTCTAGTAACTATAACTTGGTCAAGTTATTGTAGTCGAGGCAAGACTTGGTTGGGTTACCAAGTCCCAAAAAACGTAAGGGTAGTTGTGAGGGAATTATAGCTAAGGAGTGCCAAGGCGTGCCAAGGAATGAAAATGCATGCTAATACATGCCGAACATTGCCAATGCATGTTGAGGAATGTTAGGGAGTGTTAGGGAATCACAAGAGAGAACTAGGTCAAAATACATGGAAATGAACAAATAATTCTGTGTGTCAAGAAGTGTCAATGAATTCCAGGTGTCTCAAGGACAAAGTGTGTTAGGAGAAGGTCAGAATAGGAATTGTAGGAGGCATGCCTATGATTACAATTATAAGGGGTTGGTCAAAGAAGATTCAAACAAAGGGAGACTTTGGGTTGGGCACAATGTTGAGATTGCAACAAGATGATGGAGCTTAGTGAAAAGAGTCGCCTTCACTAAGTGGGCCCGCAAGCTATTTTTGGCGCAAGTCTATTTTTAGACTATGTCTATTTTTAGACATATGGATCATGTCTATGGATTGTAGGTTGCTGTTTATGGATGATTCGTCAAGTTGGGAAAAATAGATGGACTTCTATTTTTTATCAAAGTGTGAGTGATCACAGTGTGAGTGATCAAAGTCTATTTTTAAACTGGCTGTCAAAAATAGAAAAGTCAAATATTATTGTCTCATAATAATATTTGGACTATAAACTTGACCTTATTCTCTTGGAGCACTTCAGTTTGAGCTACAGAGGTGGCACATGCAGTTGTCAGAAGGAAATACGCTTTTCTTATGATTCAGTTGAGTTGTTGCATGCATGACTTCAGTTAGAACTCAATCAGTTGAGTTTGGTGGAGTTGATTGTGGAGTTGATGGAGTTGTGTTCAGTTTGACTTGGTTAAACTAGTTGTAATTAGTCTAACTGCAAATAGACTAATGATGAGTTGTTAAACTAATTATTAACTCATGATGCAACTAACGAATACATTAGTTAACTCAGTTGCATGTCAGTGAATGTTCAGTTCAACAGGGATAGGTGGTAGAGAATCCGATTGCTATCAGTTGTGACTATAGTTGTGCACCAGATCTTGCACAATCAAGGGATTGAGTATGCCAATGAGTTTGCTCACGTATTTGCCCAGTATTGTAGCATTTGCTCACGTCCAACAAAGTGTGAGTGATTATTTTGAGGTGAAATACGAGTTTGGTAAGCCATTCTCATCAGTTCTTGAGCAGGTATTGAGCAGTGGAGGCAGGCAAGCAGTGGAATAGATTTGGAGATCAGATCTGAGCTGTATTGTGTGTAACAGGTGGAGCTAGTATTGGATTGCTTGTGATAAGCATTGTACTTTGTAATGTTACATGTTCTCAATCATTAATATACAGATAGTGTGGGGTTTTTAACGAGATGCTTTCCCCGGGTTACATATTGTGTTAATGTGTGAATGCTCTTAATGTTTTATTGTTATTGATGCTACTATATTGATGATCAACGTAGAGGAGCTTATGTATTGTGTATGTATTCCGTAATAGTACATGATCAGGATAATCTCTGTTGAATATGTGTTAAATTATCAAAAATTTCTACATGGTATCAGAGCTGCTTGATTTATAGAAGAGATTTTTACAGGATATCAAGCGAGGATTGATCATCAGATTTACTATTCAGGAAGTTTTTACATTCTATTTCTTTAGGCAGAGTCTGTAATCGGGCCAGGTAGCCTCTGGATTCATCCTTCCTTTGGAAGGTGAGATATCCGGTGAATTCCCATATAGTCAATCTCTGTACGAGAAATATTGTGTTCTCACGAATCTTAGATCCGAGGCAGTTGAGTTGGAGCTGGTGGAATTCGAATTTGCAGCAACGTTGTTGAAATGTCTTTCAACGGATTGCGAATGTTATTCCAAGGCAAGAGCGACCTGGCGCTCAAGGATAAACTCAGTAATAATAAGTATGAGAATGGATCTTCATCAAAGGTATCTGATGAAGAGAATTGCGCTTTGGCTACCAAATCAAAGAATGGGAAGAACAAGAAAGCTTCTCATTCCGGTGCGAAAGGCAAGAAGCAGGATATGTCCAAGGTGAAGTGTTTTCACTGTCACCAGCACGGACACTATGCCACAAATTGTCCGCAGAAGAAGAAGAACAAGCAAGCTGCTGGATCTGCAGGGGGAGAGGCCTTAGCTTCTCAGTTTGAGCTTGATTTTTCATTGATCGCATGCTTGGTTTCAAGTGAGATGGGATCCATGTGGTTCTTGGACAGTGGTGCATCTTTTCACATGACGGGAGATAAAGATTTGTTCTCTGATCTGGAGGACAAAAATCTTGGAGTGCACATCGAGATGGGCGATGATGGTAGATACAGTGCGACCGGTATCAGTACCATTTCCTTTGAGAGGGATTCTGGTAAACCCTTCGTATTGAAGGAAGTCATGCATGTTCCAGGATTGAAGAAGAATCTTATCTCAGTGGCGATGTTAGAAGACAAGGGGTATGATGTTGTTTTCAGCGAGGGAAAGGCCTTCCTGCGCAACAAGACAACTGGTGAGACCCGGAAGATAGGGGTTCGAGTGAGGAACCTTTATCAGTTGCATGTAGATGGATGCGCAATAATGTCAAGCAAGGTAGAAGGATTGGTGAGCCGGGATGATGGCGAGTTGTGGCACAGGAGATTGGGTCACCTTCACCATGGAGCGTTGAAGATACTGCAGCAGATCACTACAGGGCTTCCTAAAGGCACACTTGCATAGTCAGATCAGTGCAAGGGGTGTACTTTGGGGAAGTTTGTGAAAGCCACCTTTCACGAGAAGGATAGTCGCGCCACGACGATCCTTGAGAAAATTCACGCAGACGTGTGTGGACCTTTCTCAGTTGCTTCAACAGCAAAACACAGGTATTATGTGATTTTTGTTGATGATTTCTCTCGTAAGTGTTGGATCTTCTTCATGCAGAAGAAGAGTGAGACATATTCAAAGTTTTGTGAATTCAAAGCACTGGTCGAGAAGGAGTCGGGGAAGAAGGTGAAGGCTCTTAGGAGCGATAATGGTGGTGAATACATCTTGGACGCGTTCAAGGATTTCTGCAAGGCAGAAGGGATTCGTAGAGAGCTCATAGCTCCCCATAACCCACAGCAGAACGGGGTAGTTGAGCGGAAGAACAGAACGATTGTGGGTGCTGCACGGGCAATGTTGCATGATCAGGGCCTACCCCTTCACTTGTAGGCGGAAGCATGCAATACAACAATTTATGTGTAGAACCGTTGTCCTTATATGATACTTGGCATGAGTACACCCGAGGAGGCTTATTCTGGTAAGAAGCTCGATCTTTCTCATTTGAGGATTTTTGGTGCTAACGTTTACATGCATGTGACGAAGGATGCCAGGAAGAAGTTGGAGCTGACCGCAGAGGTTGGGATATTTGTGGGGTACACTGATACACCCCACAACTATCGTGTGTATTTTCTAGACAGTGGTAAAACTGTTGTGCGACGGGATATAAAATTTCAGGAGGAGAAAGCCATGAAGTGTTCACTTGAGAGGGAGCTACACTTGCATGCATATGAGGAGCTATTAGTTCCTAAGGATGAGCTTCAGGACGTGGATCAGCCATAGGACAAGGTTCATGGAGTGGAAGATACCACTCATGCAGAGCCAACCATCAGAGGGCGAAAGCGCTTGACAGAAGCTGAGCGACTGGCTCAAGATGCAGAGAAAGTTGTAGGACCACCTACAACCCAACGCAGGCAAAGACAGTCACCTGATCGGTACACTGGATACATGGCTCTTATGAGCAAGTGTGTTGTGACTGAGCCATCCTCTTTCGAGGAAGCTGTGGAGGATCCCGCATGGGTAGACGCCATGGTGGAAGAGTATGATTCTATTGTCAGAAACAGTTCATGGGAGATTGTTCCTAGACCGAAAGGGAAATCAGTGGTGGGTTCGAGATGGATCTACAAAGTTAAGCAGGCAGCTGACGGGAGTGTGGAGAAGTACAAGGCAAGATTTGTTACCCGAGGCTTTTCACAGATTGAGGGGATCGATTATGAGGAAACCTTTGCACCTGTCGCAAGGTATTCTTCCATACAGACGATTCTTGCTCTCTCAATGTAGATGGGATGGCACATTCATCAGATGGATGTGAAGACTGCGTTCCTCAACGGAGTCATTGAGGAGGAGGTGTGCATTGAGCAGCCCGAAGGCTTTGAGGCCTTCAGCAGCGAGTCGCATGTGTGCAGACTCAAGAGAGTGTTGTATGGTTTGAAGCAAGCACCACGTGCTTGGTACACATGGATAGACAGCTATTTCACAGGTGTTACAGACATTTTTGTGCCTCGCGACATGGAGCATGAAATGTCAATAATTACAGGGATCCTCAGTCCCTAAACATGTTGTTCTTACCCCTAAAAGAACAAGGTCATCAAACCACAGCACTTCCAATCAGTTCTCCACCTGAAAACACTTCAAAACAGGCTATTTTTGGATCATGTCAGCTGCTCCACTGAGCATCTGCGCTGGAATGCAACTGCTCCTCCTTGTACCTGCGCTGGAAGTCAAATCTAATGAAGGCTACCTGCGCTGGGCGAGATTGGCCAAGTGGAACAGTCATTCTGCAAGGTGTCAACTGCCCAGGAAGCTTCCAAACTGACACTTGGTTCATGAGATTCGCCCTGTGATGAGTAAGAGGTACTTGATCACCATGTGTAAGCAAGGATCTCCAAGTGGACTCAAGAACTGAAGATTAACTGAAGAGGGAGAGGACACTAGTCAGCTCTATGCCAGCCTCAAGCTGACTCATCCTCTCTTCTTCTCTCCTATATATAGAGCTCTTCTATGAGGTCTGAGGAGGCTGGAATTTTGTGTAAAGCAAGGAGGTGCTGTTGGTTTACAGTTAGAGCTATTGGGTGATTGTTTTACTAGAGGTGAAGAGGAGAGTTCTTGCTGCTGGGGAGGTGCTGCTGGATTGGAGCCATCAATGGTTGTAACCTTCTCAGAACCCTGTTACTTCTATCAATAAAGTTTTGCATGTTCTCCTATATACTTGTATTGCATTGATGTATTGTATTTACTTGTATATTTGATTCACTCTAATCCATGCATCAGTTATGAGTACATGTATCTTGTAGTTTCCTCTCTTGTTTTGTGCAGGATCTGTGTGTAGCTGGACCGGCAAAGAGAGCAAGGAGCTGGGAACAAGAGACAAAGAGAGAGGATAAGGATCGACTAAGCGAAAGACACCAGGTTGGTTAATCTTTTCTTCCTTCTCTCTGTACTTTCATAAAGGAAAATATCAAAGCTTTACTTTCAGTTGTTGCTAAAGACTATCACCTTTAGAGTAGGGATAGGGTCATCCGAGTCGGATACTTTTCCCCACAACAACAGGACTTGGATTCTCCAAGAGCGAGGCAGATCCTAACCTATACCAGATTGTGGTGGAGGGTAAGTTGCTTATCATTGTACTGTATGTTGATGATTTGATTCTAACGGGTGATGAGCTGTTGATACTGTCATGCAAGAAGGATCTTGCTACAGAGTTTGAGATGAAGGATTTGGGCCTCCTTCACTATTTCCTAGGATTGGAAATATGGTAGCATAGTGGTGGACTGTTTGTTTCTCAGGGAAAGTATGCTCGGGAGATACTGGAGAAGTTCAACATGCATGGCTGCAAGCCTGTTGATACTCCTCTTCCTGGAGGTTGGAGGAAGGAGGATGCCACTTCGGGAGAAGAAGTGGATGCCACTGTTTATCGACAGTTGGTGGGGTTGCTGATGTATTTGGTCAATACACAACCCGATATATGCTATGCAGTTAACCAACTTTCACAAGCTATGGTTAAGCCTACCAAGCTCTTCTGGAAGACGGGCAAGCATGTATTGCGCTACTTGAGAGGCACATCGGGATATGGTTTGTGGTACAGACAGGAGGATGAGGTGAAGCTATGTGGCTTCATGGATGAAGATTGGGCAGGGAGCCCAACGGACAGAAAGAGCACATCAGGAGGGGTCTTTAGTATTGGATCGACAGCAGTTTCGTGGTACAACAGGAAGCAGAGATCCATGGCACTCAGTTCAGCAGAGGCCGAGTATATGGCAGCAAGTTTGGCTGCATGCGAGGCTATATGGATGAGGAAGATCCTGGTTGGTTTGTTCAATTCTCATTTGGATCCTACTGTGATTTACTGTGATAACCAGAGTTGCATTAAACTCTCGGCTAATCCTGTATTTCATGATAGATATAAACATGTTGACATCAGGTACCATCATATCAGAGATTGTGTGCAGCGGAGGATCATGTTACTTTCGTACATTCCAACAGAGGATCAGGATGCTGATATTCTGATGAAGGCTCTCACCAAGAGGAAATTCGAGTACCACTGAGGCAGGATAGGGGTTGCTGATAATCCATATCTCGTCGAGAGGGAGTGTTGAGATTGCAACAAGATGATGGAGCTTAGTGAAAAGAGTCGCCTTCACTAAGTGGGTCCGCATGCTATTTTTGGTGCAAGTCTATTTTTAGACTATGTCTATTTTTAGACATATGGATCATGTCTATGGATTGCAGGTTGTTGTTTATGGATGATTGGTCAAGTTGGGAAAAATAGATGGAATTCTATTTTTGATCAAAGTCTATTTTTAGATTGGCTGTCAAAAATAGAAAAGTCAAATATTATTGTCTCATAATAATATTTGGACTATAAACTTGATCTTATTCTCTTGGAGCACTTCAGTTTGAGCTACAGAGGTGGCACATGCAGCTGTCAGAAGGAAATACGATTTTCTTATGAGTCAGTTGAGTTGTTGCATGCATGACTTCAATTAGAACTCAATCAGTTGAGTTTGGTGGAGTTGATTGTGGAGTTGATGGAGTTGTGTTCAGTTTGACTTGGTTAAACTAGTTGTAATTAGTCTAACTACAAATAGACTAATGATGAGTTGTTAAACTAATTATTAACTCATGATGAAACTAATGAATACATCAGTTAACTCAGTTGCATGTCAGTGCATGTTCAGTTCAACAGGGACAGGTGGTAGAGAATTAGATTGCTATTAGTTGTGACTATAGTTGTGCACCAGATCTTGCACAATCAAGGGATTGAGTATGCCAATGAGTTTGCTCACGTATTTGCCCAATATTGTAGCCTTTTCTCACGTCCAAAAAAGTGTGAGTGATTATTTTGAGGTGAAATACGAGTTTGGTAAGCCATTCTCATCAGTTCTTGAGCAGGTATGGAGCAGTGGAGGCAGGCAAGCAGTGGAATAGATTTGGAGATCAGATTTGAGCTGTATCGTGTGTAACAGGTGGAGCTGGTACTGGATTGCTTGTGATAAGAATTGTACTTTGTAATGTTACATGTTCTCAATCATTAATATACAGATAGTGTGGGGTTTTTAGCGAGATTCTTTCCCCGGGTTACATACTGTGTTAATGTGTGAATGCTCTTAATGTTTTATTGTTATTGATGCTGCTATATTGATGATCAACGTAGAGGAGCTTATGTATTGTGTATGTATTCCGCAATAGTACATGATCAGGATAATCTCTGTTGAATATGTGTTAAATTATTCAAAATTTCTACACACAAAACTATTTTTCCAATGACTTGGTTGGGTTCCCAAGTCGCAAAAATAGTAAATCTATCTATGAGGGCATGACAATTAGGGAGTGCCAAGGTGTGACAGGGAATTCCAGGAAGTAATAACACTTTCTAGATAATTCTAAGGCATGTTAGGCATGCTAAGACAAGCCAACTTCTAAGGCATGCCAAGATGTGTCAAGTGCTAGGGTGTGGCGCGAATGTAAGCTAGGGAGTGTCAGGGACAAGTGTCAAGGAAACACAAGGGAACACAAGTTTCAAATGCATGGATCAAATGAAGTGTTAGAGAGTTCCAGATGTGCTAAGGAGGGAGTGACAAGGTATGCTATGCAGTGCCACGACATGCTAGAGGGATAGGGAAACATAACAAGATGCGCCAAGTGCCAATGGAAATGAATGAATATGAGTGTGTGACAAGGAGTGTCAATGAGTTCCAAGTGTGCTAAGGAGAGAGTGACATGGTATGCTAGGTTGTGCTAAGTCATGCTAGATTGTTAGGATGACATGCAACCAAGATGTGTGAGGTGTCAGGGTGTGTCAACATGTGCTAAGAAGTGTTAGGGAGTTCCAGGAAAACACAAGGGAGCACTAAGTCAAATTAATGCATGCAAATGAACAAATAAGAGTTTGTGATAGGAAGTGTTAGTGAGTTACAGGTGTGTTGAGGGAGTAACAAGGTATGGTAGGTAGTGCTAAGGCATGCTAGAGGCCAAGGAAACATGCCAAGTTGTGCGAGGTGTTAGGGTGTGCCAATGCGTGCCAGGGAGTGTTATGGAGTTACAAGGTAATAAAAGGGATCACTAATTTCAAATACATGGAAATGAATTAATAAGAGTGTGTGACATGGAGTGTTAGTGAGTTATAGGTTTGGTAAGGAGGGGGTGACAAGATATGTTAGGTAGTTCCAAGGAAGCAAAAGGGGTCACTAGTTTAAAATACATGGAAATGATGAATAAGAGTGTGTGACAAGGAGTGTTAGTGAGTTATAGGTGTGGTAAGGAGGGAGTGACAAGATATGTTAGGTAGTTCTAAGGAATGTTAGAGGGCCAGGGAAACATGCCAATATGTGTCAGGGTGTTCCAATGCGTGTCAATGCATGCCAACGAATGTTAGGGAGTGACACAGAAACACAAGGGAGAACTAGTTCAAAATGCATGGAAATGAACATATAAGAGTGTGTGATAAGGAGTTTCAGTGAGTTCAAAGTGTTCTAAGGAGGGAGTGACAAGGTTATATTCTAAGAAGTGCCAAGGCATGCTAGATTCAGGGCATGTCAGGGAGTGCTAGGGTGTGCTAGGGAGTGCAAAACATGCTACGAAATGTAGGGGATGCTAACACCTGCCACATAGTGCTAAGGGATTGTTAGACGTGCCAGGTGTTGTGGCATGTCAAGATGTAAATAATGTTTCTTATTTGTTTTATGGCCATGGTTGGATGTGATCCTTAACATGGTAACTTGTTAAGTGGGATGAGTTGAGATTGGACATGAATAGCCTAATATGTGTTATAGGTAGTTCTTAGGTGAACAAGACATAGTCTAGTTGTAGTAACTATAACTTGGTTAACTTGTTGTAGTCGAGGCAAGGCTTGGTTGGGTTTCCAAGTCTAAAAAAAAATAAGGGTAGTTGTGATGGCATAATAGCTAGGGAGTGTCAAGGTATTCCAAGGAATGAAAAGGCATGCTAACACATGGAATAAAGTGTCAATGGATGTTGAGGAGTATTAGGGAGTGTCAGGGGAACAAAAGGGATACTAGGTCAAAATTCTTGGAAATGAAAGAATAAGAGTGTGTTCCAAGGAGTGTTAGTGAATTCCAGGTGTCCCAAGGATGAAGTGTTTTAGGAGAAGTTCAGAATAAGACTTGCAGGAGGATATCCTATGGTTGTGACAAGGCATGGACAAAGAAATTTCAGAGAAAGTGAGACTTTGGGTTGGGTACAATATTGTTTTGCTAATGAATTGGTTGGGTTCCCAAGTCACAAAAAAGTAAGGGTATCTATGAGGGCATGACAACTAGGGAGTGCCAAGGTGTTCTACGGAATGTAAGGTTCCTAGGTCATGGAAAAATGTAATGCTAGTTATGAGGGCATGACTGCCAAGGTGTGTAAGGGAATTATAGGGCATGCTAAAATGTGTTAGGTAGTGCAAAGGCATGTCAAACAAGCTAAGATGTGTCAAGTGCTAAGGTATGCCCAGATGTGCAAGGGTGTGACATTGCATGTCAGGGATTATCAAGGCAACAAAAGGGAGAAAAAAGTTAAACTACAAGGAAATGAACACATAATAGGGTTAATAAGTCATCAATTTACCTTTTCCATGTGGGGCATGCTAGGCACACCAACATTAGGTGCCAATAGGTACCAAGTGCCAAGTGTTAGTGCATTCTAAGTGCCAAATATTCCTCTGTTGCTTCTCATCTACTTTCTAATAATTGATCTCAAATAACATTAATATTAAACCATGCCAAAGCATACCAAGTCATCTCAACACATGCCAAACATGCTAAGATTGCCAAGTGCCAACACGTGCCAAGTGCCAATGTGTGTCAGGGAGTGTGAAGCATGCTATGAAGTGGAAAAGCATGTCGAAGAGTGCTAAGGTGTGCTAGAGAGTGCCAATGCACATTGATGAGTGTTAGGGAGTACTGGGACAATACAAAGGAGCACTAGGTCAAAATGCACTGAGGCAAATGAATATGAGGGTGTGTTAGGGAGTGTCAATGAGTGTCAATGAGTGTTAGTTTTCATGCCAAGGATGGAGTGACAAGGTATGTTAAGCATTGGTAAGGCATGCTAGGGAATATCAGGGCATGTCAAGAAGTGCTAGAGTGTGCTAGGTAGTTCTGGGGTGTGCTAACATGTGCCAAATAGTGCCAAGGCATGCCAAGACATGTCAAGTGCTAATACATACTAGGATGTGCAAGGTACTAGAGTATGCCAATATGCATCAAGGAGTTTCAAGGAAACAAAAGGAATAACCAAGCTAAAATGTAAGGAAATGAACACATAAGAGGGTTAACAAGTCGAGACTTTATCTTTTTCAAAAGTGGCATGCAAGGCACACTAATAATAGGTTCCAATCCAAGTGCCAATGTGTGCCAAGTGCTAATGTATGTTAATGCAATATTATGCCAAGGTGTTCCAGGGAATGTTAGGGACTACAGGTTATGCCAACAGATGCTAGGGAGTGCTATGCTATGCTAGGGCATGTCAACATGTGATTGGGTGTCCTACTCATGGCAAGATGTTCTAGGTATAAAGATGTTCCAGGTACAAATATGTTCCAAGCCATGCGAGGTTCCAAGGAATGTTAGTGTGTACCAAAGCATGTTAAGGTGTGCCATGAATGTTGAGGAGTGCTAGGTCTCTCTCATTAATATAATTTACAGAGCTTGATTATGTATTAAATAATATAGTTCCTACACACACTAGTGGAAATTTATCTAAAGGGAATTTGCTAGATAATAAACCTAATAGAGATGAATCATGTGTTGACTCATAGGAAAACTATATTCTTATTACTTGAGATAAATTATACACACTAATTACTTCTTAACAAATTAACTGACTCTAACCACTATGGCCTTGGACATATAATGAAAATAACTCCACAACAATGGTCTTAAATCATTTATTTTGACCAAAAATATAGTAACATGTCATGACGTCATCAAAAACTCATTGGAGTGATCAATGATCATGAACATTTTTTTACCATCACCAAAAGTAACCAAAAAGAGCATTGGTGAGGGTCAATAAAATATCGTCACTAGAAGTGTCACCAAAGAGAGAATTAGTGGTGGGCCTTTAATGACCCTCACCAAAAGTGTCACCAAAGAGATAATTAGTGATGGGCCTTTAACGACCCTCACCAAAAGTTTCATTGAAAATGGCTTTGGTGAAAAACCTTAAGGGAACATCACTATATACACTTACAACAATGCTTTTTTAAGGACCGTCACCATATGCAACATTGGTGACAGACCTTAAAGGTCCATCATAGGCATGACCAGCACCAATGACCTTTTTTCTTGTAGTGATACCTGGTCCTGAACGCAATCTTAAAGATATCCTCTTCCTTGATGTGTACCTAATGGTATCTTGATCTCAAGTCGATCTTAGAGAATATTGCTACTCCCTTTAACTGCTTAAACAAATCATCAATCCCCAGCAAAGTGTACCTATTCTTGACCGTTACCTTATTCAGTTGCCTATAATCAATGCATAATCTGAGAGTACCATCTTTCTTCTTTACGAACAACATAAGTGTGCCCTAAGGTGATACAGTGGGCCTAATATCCCTTGTCAAGCATCTCCTTTAATTGTAACCTAAACTCTACCAACTTAGGTGTGCTCATCATGTAAGGTGATTTTGATGCTAGAGCCATCCCTAGCACTAACTCAATAGAGAAATCTACCTCCCTGTGAGGTGGAAACTCTGTAATGTCCTCAGGGAATACATATTGAAACTGCTACAAAACTAGGTACCTTCTCAAAACATCTACATCCTCAACCTCCTTACCCTTGTCACTAGAAATATGCACTGCAAACATCACACATCATTTTCTGTGACTATGCTTAGCCTACATAGCGGTAACCATCCTCACTGATGTAGGCTTCTTCTTTCCCTGCAAAGTCCTATTTTCAACAATATCATCCACACACTCAATGGCCTTGTCGAAGCAATCTACTTTGGTTATGTGAAGATATAGCCAATCCATACCCAAAAGCATACTATACGAACCCAATGGAAACACATTTAAATGCGCTGCTATAGGCATACCATTTAACTCAAATGCCCAAGCTCTTACCCAATGGTGAACTCAAGCCAACTATACCAACAAAAATTATGCATGCACTTCTTTTCTCAAACCACACTTATCCACCAGGTTAGGACTAATATAACTATAGTTAGATCCAGGATCAATCAAAATAGAAATAACTTGATCACAAACCTTACTTCCCATCTCATTGATCGATGCTTGATGATTTGCCTGCCCATTGTCCACAGATGCATAGATACGAGGAATGTTATGACCAACATCACCAACTATATGCACCTCCTACGTGTTGTAGATCTGGGGTCTACCACCACTCTGATACTGCAGATAATCCTTCTTACGATGATCTTTACCACATATCCAACATTGCAATGTTTCTATACCACTGCCTCTAGTATGTTGTTCTCCATGTCCTTTCTCAGCTGTATTGAATCTCTTATAAGGAACTCCATTTTCTTTCTCACTTGAATTTTGAGGTCTTCCTCGCTTTGGTGGCCATTTTCCTTTAGATTTATGATTTCCTTTCGAGTCACGCTTCAGCTCAACTTTGCGCTTTGACTTCTCATAAAAATGCTTCAACTTTCGGACGACCTCCTCCAATGATCTAGTCTCATCTAACTAAATCCGGTCTTTGAATGATATTGGAAGTCCACTGATGAATCTCTAAATCTTAGAATTCTCCTCCTTGAGGTAAGGCACATATCTCAACAGCTCCAAAAACCTGCTAGTATACTCATTGTCTATCATGGAACCCATCCACAACTCTTAAAACTCCTTAGCTTTATCATCATAGTACCTCTCCGACAAGTACTTCTTCTTGGAGAGCCTTTCAAATGTTAGAAAACTATATATTATAGAGCAATGGAACACATAAAATATATTTCAAAAATATAAACACAGAAAACACATAAAACAAGAGAGACACAGATATACATGGTTCACCCAATTTGGGCTACGTCCACTGAGAAACAACAAATCCTTCCTTTTATATTATCCAGCAAAATGAAGAGATACAACCTATAGCAGATCCGTTGTAATTTCCTCTTCACTCTCACACAATCTCCTCTCTTTTTCTCACTCAGAATACAGATCTACATAAACGCAATACAATTCCCTCATATATAGCTAGGGGTTGCCTTCTACGTCAAAAAACCCTAAATTAAACATAAATTCTACTGTCAAATCTCTGCCTAATGAACGACCCAGATTGACTATGAAATTACAACATTTTACAAGGAAATTTTACATCTATTTTTAGCTTCGGGGGTGCTGCCCTTGATCCCTTGCTAGGGGGGGCTCCCAAAGATCACAACCACCCCCCTTGTAGCGCAAATATTATGGGCAGCGTTTCCGCCACATTATGAATTGGGGTCCAATGTAGTGATACCTCTGAATAAAGAAGATAATCAGGCTCCACACCCAACATTAAATGCATGCCAAGTCAAATCATCTTCATCAATACCTTTAACATTCTTCACATCTTCCCACCAAATATCTGCTTTACCTTTGAGACTGAAAAGGGTTATACTTGCTTTCATTTTTTTTGAATAATCATGCAATCTAAATAAGTTCCTCATACCAAGTAACCATTCCTCTGCATCCTACAATTTATTCATCTCTCCATCAAGGGTTGGTGGCTTCACCTTCTTGAACTCATCTGACAAGTATCCTCTATCAATCCTCCTGTAAGGATGATAACGACGAAGATCATGATGTCTATCAGAACTAGAACTAGAATAGTACCTGTGTCCAGTACATCTCCTATCTGGAGTGTCCAAAAACTTGCCATCTTTGATAGTGTTAGATCTACCTAACATGTGCCCACCATAAGACATGTGTTTACTAGGAGACCTACTTCCATATGCCCCATTATTTATGTTATCTTACCCATGGCTGATATGAAGTGGTCCCTGTCACTGCAAATCTAACAAACTCTGAAGCAGTATCACATTCACCTCTACTTGTTTCTCTTGTGCCTGCATGATTTTATCATTGTCTGCTTTACAACTCCTTATTTCTTCTGGCAGGCTTCTCAATGTGTCTACCAAATTAGAAGAATTCTCCACACCATGCTACTCATATGATGCATAGGGATATTCTATGTAGTCTACCACCTTGCTAGCCATTTGATCTCTTTCCTGCAAGGCATATTATGTCAGCTAAACCAAATCACAATAAACCAACGTACTTTAGCATAATTCAGGGAGGATTTTCTACAAAAGCATCAAATCTACATTATACATGTATAACATAACCATAATATCATATAGACATATATCAAATAAGTGCATCCATGCATAAGCATCATTCTCATTAGGGTCCAGTCATTAATGCAAGGCCATATAAACAATGCATGTTATGACCTCATGCATGACAAAAACCATTACTCCATCGTACACATTGCCACATGCAACCATCAACATGCATAAGTAGTGCCTAATAAACTACACATATGCATAACCACATGTATTCAAGCCTAAGTAATCAATTCTTGTAATCAACCTACAAGACTGACATGTAACCAAACAATCAAGAGTGCAAACCAACATACAAGGTTGTAATCAAGCTGCATATAAGCTGCATATAATCAAGTAACCAGTCATATACTTTTGACATTACATTCCACAAAATCACATCAAGTTCCTCATCATAACCTTACTACAACCATGATCAACATGGTGCAATGAAATAAGCACATGGAACACAAGTGTAAGAGACACACATGCAACTGAGATGCATGCATGACCAACACACAATGCCCATCCAGTCCGAGGGGTGAACCGTGCTTTGATACCAATCTGTAACACCCCCTCCTAGGTCTACCCAAAGTAACCATGACAACCAGGGTAAACATGAGATGAGAGGCTACTATGATCATATTCGACCTCCTATGTGACCTTAAGGAAGAGGAATCGACGAAACATCATGCACAGTCATCCATCAACATCAACAGAACCCTCAAGAGACAAGTTAGCCACATAGGTAGCTTGTCCTTGGGTCCCACTATTTTTCTGGATATCTTAGGCTATAGTCGCTATCATGCTATGGGCAAGGGAGAAACAAGCAAACTAAATTCACTCTCACGGGCTTGCCTGCCAGCGACTGTGGACCAAAATTGCTAGTTTTGTGCTAGCATCCCCGGGATTTAAGCCACTGTTCTAGCCTAGAATCCCGGTCTCTGCCCAGAATCCTGACCTATACCAAGAACTTGCTACAACCTTCAGAATTCATTAAAGACATGATAACAATGTTGATAAATTAAAGCAACCTCAAGACTAGGCCCAAGCATCCCCAACCAGGATTGAAATTCTATCAAACACTTGGTATCAATGCAACCTACAGGTCTAGGATACAAGAAATAGCATAAATGTCTGAAACAACTTATGAAACATAACCAGAAGGATTGTCTCCTTCTCCATTGAACTACTACATCATTAATTAGGCCTTGCATCTATCTATTTAACAATTACAAGTAAATACATGAAATAACCATGACATGAACCAATCATTTAACCATGCTTATAACCAACATAAAACCATGTAAACATCAGAGATAAGACAACCATTAAATCCACATATAAATTAATGCAAAAGTAAGAGAACTTAGATTTTATTAATCATCAGAAAATTTGACCAGGTTTGGGACTTCCACGTACCACCTAACCATAGACATGGCTGAACCAAATATCTCTTTCATCCAGTCACCCTCATGCCATATTCGAAGCATGAATGTGGGATCTCATAGAAAAACTAATCCAAGAACAACCAAGGGAATACAGAGGTTAAACGACCTCCACTCTCATCAAACCGTGATCACACCAAAATTGGTGCCCGATCACAACCAAACCGAACTTGGAATGCCATCTGGAATCCGTCACTATCCATGAGGAATTTTCCATCTCCTTGCCTCTTAGGCTTTACCGCAATCCAAACCCAGATCACGAGCCCCTAAGCTGAGACCAGTCCCTCAGGATTTACAGTGTATCTCACCAAAACTGGTCAAGGGATTCCTAGAACCTTGGGAATGGAACTTGAGACCACCTCTGCCCCGGATTCTGAAATCCATCCTGCAAACCAAAGATCAAAAAACTGAAATAAACATCACAACACCATGACATCCAGAAAAATGAAAGGCTAGGCTGAAACCACTGTCATAACCTGGAAAAATCATGCCACCAACAACAAGAGAACCATACACCAACATGAAAATCCATGCATGTCCAAACCAGTTAGGAAATGACACATTCAAAATCTTAGTTGCAAGTATTCCTGCTAAAGTTGCTTGATCCTACTTTCCTTCCTTCATCCTTGCTTTCTTTTCCTTTCCTTTGCATGCTTTTCCTTTCCTTGCTCCAAACTAGAGTGCTCCAAGGAAACTCTAAGTAACCGAGAGAGAGAGAGAGAGAGAGAGAGAGAATGAGGGATCTCCAAACTTGAACTGACAAAAACCATGAACTAATCCTTAGAATCCTTTTTATGCATGAGGCCTCTAATTTCTTCATTTTCCATTATTTTCCTTCAATTTCCTCCTCACATGCAACCTGTGACCTTTCACCTTACTTTCTCCTAATTTCCTTTATTTTCATAGATAAATGTTCCTAAATGCCTTTTTACCTTTTAATGCCTTAGCCTTTGCCAATTTTCCTTAGCCAAACCACACATCTAGTGATGCCCACTAGGATATATTTTCCCAACATTTAGCTTGGAACAAAGTTCCTTAACCATGGTCTTATTTTGCCTTTATTAACTTTTATAACATGAACTTTTCACCACGGTTGTTACAGTCATCCTATGGTTTGAGACTTCAGTATGCCTTGGATGGAAGCTAAAATTACATAGTTTGGAAGGAAAATATGGAGGAAGTAACGGAAGACAATAGCCTCAAGGAATTCATAGATCATGACATTCCTAAGCCTCCAACATTTGATGCTAAAGATCTAGCTAAATGGAGAAAGAGTGTGGAAAAAGTGAGAAGGATTATCCTGGAAGGAGTTTTATACCACATTGTTTCGAGTCTCCATGGTAAGGATGCTCCATACTCAATGTGGAAGGCATTGACGAACTTGTTTCAAAATAGCAATGACCATAGGAAGTTGGCACTGAAGGAAAAACTCAGAAAGATCAATATGGAGAAGTGCGACTCAATTCCAAAGTACTTGACCATGTTCACCCATTGTCGGGATGAGATTAGAAGTGTCAGTATTACTATTGCCCAAGACGATATGGTGATCCTAGCTCTTCCAGGACTTCTCAAGAGCTGACATAGTTACTAGGATTCTATTAATGGGAGGGAGAAGCTACCAGATTTGGAGTGGTTGTGGTCAAATTTGGTACAAGAAGAGATTTGGCAGAACACCAGAGATGGGACCTCTTCTAAAGAATTGGAAGAGGAATTTGCATTAGTTAGCAAAAAAAAAAGCCAAGGGAAATAAGTCCTAAGGCGAGGAGGGCGGAAAGAAGGAGGACTTGTTGAAACTCAAGTGTTTTCATTGTCATGAGTACGGGCACTTTTCCATGAATTGCCCAAAAAAGAAAGAAAGCAAGAAGGAGCCTGCAATTGCAGTAGCAGGTGAAGCTCTAGCTTCACAATTCGAATTTGATTTCACTCTCAATGCATACATGTCCAACACTGTAATGGGAAGCATGTGGTATCCCGATAGCGGTGCTTCATTCCATATGATGGGGAATAAAGATCTCTTCAATGAATTTGAGGAGAAAGACATCAAGTAGAACATAGAGTTTTGAGATGATGGGAGGTATAATGTGATCGGCATCGATACAGTTACCTTTTAGAGAGAGTCTAGCTCCCCTCTCAAAATTACAGATGTGATGTATGTTTCAAGACTAAAGAAGAATCTTGTTTCCATCACGGTATTGGAAGACTGTGGTTATGATGTGATTTTTAGTAAGGGAAAGGTTTTCCTTAGACACATCGCAATAAGAGAGGTGAAACAAATTGGTGTGCAAATCAAGAACTTGTATGCACTTGAGGTACAAGATGCATGAAAAGTCTTGAGGAGAAAGGCAAATGTTAGAGAATTGGTGGTTGAAAGGGAGCATGAATTACCTCTCAACATGCGTCCCCAGAATAAGCCTTAGAAAGTTATGGAGCAACCACAATTAGAGAATTAGAGAGGAGACGGAGTGGAGACATCCACTCAAGAAGAGACCTCCAGTAGGGGGAAATTTCAGCAAAGGGAGCACATGCAACCATACCTCTAGGTGAGAGGTTGGGTGATGTGAAGCAATAGTCCCAAGAGTGCAGAAATTTGGGCAGGATCCATTGAGATGGTTTGTATCATGGATCATTACCTTGCTACAGGAGCCCACAGTACACAATAGAAGGATGGATCAATGGTGGTTGATGCAGTCAGATGTCAGAGTGACAAAGGCAGAGATTAGCAGTAATCATATATTGGGGAGCATAGAGCAAATTTGGTGGCGGTGCAAATGGCATAGTGTAGAGGTAGCAGAAGCACAAAGTTTTTAGTAGACAATGTAGGAGCTAGTAGCAGCAGAGACTCTGATGACAGATGCATCATACTGATTAAGGTTGGATGATTTTTTAGTTTCAGAAGTTGCAGCAACAAAAACACTAGAGAGAAGTGTTGCATGCAGAACACTCCAAAGGTAGCAGATCGGGATACGGTTGAATTCCTTTCTTGTTGAGAGGTAGCATTGAAAATAGAAACAAGAAACGTTAAAAATAGCATCAAGAAATTATAGTTTAATTTTTCCTTGAATTAAATTGTTAATTAAGTTGAAATTTTATTATCATAGCAACTTGTAATAGTTAATTAAGTTAATTTGACTTAATGACTTAATTGACTTAGAAAATTCAAGTTGGAATTCTATCTAGAGTCATGTAGAGTGATCCCTAAATTTTAGGGGCCCAGGTTGAGTTCTTTTGAGTTGTACTTAATTAACTCATTCTAACTGAGTTATAGTCAGTCAAACTAGTTCTAACTATTGGAGGAACTAGTAGGAGGTCTAGTAGTGGAGTAGTGCACCAGTGCATCACTAGTACCACACCAATTAACTGAATATTCATGTTGGAAATAATACTGAGAGGGGGGGGGGGATGAATCAGTATTATCAAATTCTTATCAATCTATCTTCCTTATTTATACTTTGAATAATTCTTCAAATATTGATCATTACTTTGTATGTCAGTATCATAAAATAATGAGCAGGAACAGGAAAAGAAAATAGTCACACAAAAGAACACCAGATATAAGGTGGAAACCCAATGTGGGTGAAAACCACCTGATGCAATATGTCTCTATCTTCTTTCAATTAGAAACTCCTTTTACAATGATTTTGTACTGGTGCAGTCCTTTACCAGTACGCAGGCTACAACCTACAGAGAGCTATAACCCTCTCTCGTTCTCCAACTTCTCCTGGAAGGGAGCTACAACCCCCTTAGCTCTTGTACTAGCCAAGATACTAGTACGTAGGTGCTGGCCTACTGAAGGCTACAACCTTCTCTTTCTTCCAGGGACCACGTTTCATAAATTTTCAGACTGGATCCATGAACATCAATCAATCATCAAGTATATCTGCGTCAAACAATCTCCTTTTCCCAATTATCAATGAATCAAGTAAACACTTCTCTGAGAGATGTACCCATAACACAATAACAGTAACCATAGGACATGTCCAACCTTTGATTTTCTCCTCATTTCAAGCCATATGTAAGTTTTTCACTATTCTCCTTCCAATGTCAAGTGCATGCAGTTCATCATTGGCATAATAATCAGAAACTCCAGAGATTTTACAATGCACTGAAGCACCTCCTAAATCCTCTGCAGACACTTCTTCTCTAGTTGCAGCCTTGACAAGAGGAGGTCCAGCTAAAAAAATAGTGTCGTTGCCTTGACAATAACAATTTCATCGGCCATTGTAGGAATATAAGCCCCTCCAACAATGCAAGAACCTAATACCAAAGCAATCTATGGAATTCCTGCTGCTGACATCTATGCCTAATTGTAAAATATTCTTCCAAAATGTTCTTTGTCAGGAAAGACATCTGCCTGTCTTGGAAGATTAACACCACCACTATCAACAAGATATATGCAAGGTAGATTGCACTATGCAGCAATTTCTTGTGCACGAAGATGCTTCTTAATGGTGATAGGATAATAAGTCCCACCTTGACAGTAGGGTCATTGGCTACAAACAAACACAACTTTCTATTAATGGGCCCTATTCCTGTCACAATCCCTCCAAAGGGTAATGACTCCTCATATAACTCATGTCCTGTAAGCTGAGACAGTTCAAGGTGTTAGATTTAGTCTTTGCAGCCTTCCTCTAGTGATCAAACATGTTCTTACGAAGTGATTTTAAGGTGTTAAGGTCAAATTTTGTCATTTCAGTAAGTCTTCAAGCAAAATTTGGTCACTAGGTATTAGGTCTAGGGTTTGCTTTTACTCCTGTCAAAGTTGTCCAAATTTTGGTCCATGTCACCATTCAGCTGAGTGTACCATCATTCAGAGGGTTTTCATCATCATGTCAGGGTCTAATGGGTCGTTTTACACCTTGTTCATGCTTCAGTTGTGCCTAGGTAAGGTTCATTTCCCTCTCCTAGGGTTTTGAAAGCAATCTCTCTTGGATGGTCAAATAATTAGCAAAACTTGTATCCAGATGTTCATACACTTTCCCCTATCCTTAATGTAACTTATTAAACACTTCCCATCACTGAGATCCCCCAAATTCCTCATTTTCGCACAAACCCTAGTTTCTTGTTACAACTTGGCAATTTTCTAGGCTAGGCTTGTGCTTTGCCCTTTTGGACCCCTTCCCCTCACTCAATATTTGAAACTCCACTTTCCCCTATTTCCTAACATCCCTCCCCACCTCCCAAAAATTTCTCAAGAATTTAGAAGCCCCTTATCCCCTTCATTTCGATTCATTTCGACAAATCCCCTGTTACACATATCGGGGTAGGTTTTACTCAAATAATGCTTCTGAGCAAGGAAAGATGAATTTGGAAACACTGAGAAACATTTTTGTCCAAAATAGGCCAAGGAATAAAAACCTCATTCACTTTTTACACAGTTGTCATGGTTTTAGAGAAAAGTCAAAAATACAGTCGCCTCGGGAGAGTTGATGCACCTCTGAAGTGACCTTGGGAAAATCAATTTTTCTCCTAGAATGGTTGCCCAAATGACTTTCTTGTGAGTCAAATGATAAGTAGACACAAATATATTTCCAATGAGCCACCATGAGCTCAATTTGGAGTTGAGGAAGATCTTCAAAAGTTGACTGCAACAGCACTCTGCCCAGGCAGCCTCATTTGGCACATTTTGACCAGTCTTGGGAGATTTGACTTTTGACAGAGCAAATGAACTCCAAATTGAAAATTTCTAGTTGGGTTGGAAAACAGACTCAATAATATTTCCAACAAGCTATCCCGTGCCCAATTTTGACTTCAGGAAGTGCCTCAAAATCAGCTCCAAAGTGGCATGACGCATAGAGAATCAGGCGTGGCGCATAGAGGATTCTTGCCTATTTTTCACTGTTCAGCTCAGAAATTCGCCTAGTTTTGACCAGTTTTACTTTTTGATGTTACTCTTGACCTTTCATGATGTAATTTTGGGCACAGTTTTACTTGTTTTTGTAGATTCATTCATTAAAAAGTGAAAAACAACTGAATGAATCAGTTTCCTTTCATATAGGGGCAAGTTGTTTCATTGCCTATTTTTCAGTTCCTTGTTTAGATATGGTTTAAACAGCTCCTAGAATGATGATCTCGACCCCTAGAGGCATGGGAAGGAGTTATGCTTGTCTATATCATGTAATTTCTCAGTCATTTTCATGGTTGGATACTTGGGATTGCTTGGCACTCTATTGTACATTTCATGTTTGCAATTCTGGCAAAAGAAAGACCAGGGTTTTGCAGCACTTGTTAGGATCCATGTGGCTCTATGTTTTGATGGTGTATTTCTCTATTTATTTATAAGTTCACTGATGTTTATGTGTATCATTTTCCCTTCTCTTGTCTTCTGCAATTAAACAAAAGAGTGATTAAGGTAGAATTCATTGGACTGATATTCTCTGCCTAGACATTTTGTTTAATTCTTCATGTTTTCATCTGTTTGAGGAGGACTCTTGAAACTCTCTTGCCCCCCTTAGCTTCTCACCGGTCAGATACATCCATTCATTCAATTCAAAGCATAAAAATGATTACCTTCCTTTCCCCAATTAGAACTCTGCAAAAACTAGGCCTCATCCCCGGACCCAAAATTTGCCTATCCCTTTTTTCCAACAAAACCCCCAAAAAATCAAATTAAATCCTTGCAATTCATACCTAGCCTAAAATTATTTTGTGTTTCAGTCATCTCCAGCCCCATTGATTATCTTTTGCTAAGATTGACTTAGAGAGAGCCCTCTCCTGTGCTCGTAGGGCTAGCTATGAGGTTGAGCATGGTTTTTTGTGGACCTAGAACCTTGTCTTTCAGCCTGAGGCAAATCTAGGCTCTAACATAGTGGCGACCATACTGAGGAAGAAATTTTATTTTCATTGTTTGGATTTGTAGACTACAGATGGAGCCTGAAGTTAGCCAGGTAGCCTTCGAAACGCTTTTGCTTTGCATTAGCGCAAGTAGATGAATGTTGCTTCAGTCAATCTCCGGTCTAGTTTATAAACTAAACATCTGATATAAACGATCACCCCAGTACATGTATCAAGTTATATCTAATGGTTGATGGTGGAAAACGATCAGACATAATAAGGTTGAAATCATTCACCTGTTGACTCCAACTCAATGTAGAGACTCCATTGGAGGACTAACTCTTTCTCTGAGAAAATGGAAGGATCTTACGCAAAGTTCGGGTATCCAAAGTGGAATGGTATTCAGGATCTAGTCTACTTTCTTGTAAATTACTTCTTTGTTGTTCTTGAAGCTGTCCTAAAAGTTTTTCAGAATTTGTTGTATGATGAAGGTGATCAAAATCTTCACTCGATCTATTCAAAAAGTGTAAATACTGAGTTTCCCTTTGATCCTGGCCTCCTTACTTTTACCACATCTCATGATGACTCTCTTCAGCATGATGAGCCTAAAGAAAACAAACCTGATCCTGTAGCTCTTGTATATACCCCTACACCTTTTATAGTCCCAGATAGGTATAAACCTCTTTTTTTACCTTCTGTTCTCCATGCTTTCCCCAAAAACTATGATCTATATTTGCCAAGATTTGACGGTGAATGTAAGAATGTCAACGTTGAGCAACATGTGCAGAATGTTGAGAATTTTCTTCATCTTTTTGAAGTTGATGAAGAAGATGTTAGTATTAGGCTTTTTTCTCTTTCTTTGCAAGGCAAAGTGAAGAGTTGGTTCAAAGCCCTGCCTAATGCGAGCATCTCAGATTTCCAATAGTTTGTCAAAGCTTTCCTCAATAGGTAGGTGATCAGATAGAACCTTTTCTTGATTATAGAAGAGTATAACCAGCTGAAAAGATTGCCAGGGGAGACAGTACAACAGTTTTCAACCAGATTTAATCAAGTTTATTATTCAATGCTGGTTGATCTAAGACCTCCTCATAGATCTTCTCTCTTGCACTATCTAGGTGCCTTTGATCCGGAAATGGAGTTTCAGCTGAGAGAAAGGAATGTTGCAACACTTGAAGAGATGCAGAATAGTGCAGTAAATGTAGAGACTCATCTGTTGATCCGAAGGGCAAGGTTGAAGGAAGAAGAGATGAAAAACATAGATCCGGAGAAATCTACATCTCTAGAAGTAAAGCTTGACATTTTGGTAAGTGTAGTGGAAGAGATGATGCAGAGGATCACCACAAGGAATGAGAATAATGTTCAAGCCCATGGTTCGTTGAATGAAGAAAAACAATTTGCTGATCCAAAACATAGATCTGATAATGATTGTCTTATAGATCATCTTGGAGAAGAGAGATCTATTGATATGACATGTATGCTTGATGATGTGTTTTATATTGATGATTTGCCTCAGTTTGATCAGTATGATGATGATTATGTTCTCCAAACGGAAGCTAATCTTGCAGACAAATCAGCAGCTAGTTTGTGGGAGGAAGAAGATCACTTTCAACAGCTCGAATACAATGTTCAGCCATCACATATTGGCTATGACAGTGACGAGGAAAGTGCATAAAATTTTGAAGTAAGTGAAGGATCTTTGCCTTTTTGTTTTGATTCATTTCAGTTCATCAGAGACAATTTTCATGAAATCAGAAATCCGCTGTCAAAAAGTCTTGATTTGGACCATCTTGAGGGCAATAAAAACCTTGTTCAAGACTTCTCATATTTAGATTTCCAGCCCCCAAATGCCATTGATTGTCAAGTTGCACATGAAGACATGGAAGCTAGCACATATTATCAAATGATACAGGATGATTCCCTACCTTTCTGTTTTGAATCATTTCAGTTTTTGAAGGGTAAATTGTACAATAAATCTTCGAAAGAGCAACATGTAGGAAATCAACAATCTCTTAGCTTTAATGTTGAGGATGAAGGTTAGATTACAGATGAAGGTGTGGCAGCTGAAATACATGATTTAATGATGCAAGAGGATTATGTACCCTTTTGTTTCGAAGCATTTCAATTTATAAGACAGAATTTTCGTAATATCTTTAAAGAAAAAAATGAACAGCTAGTAGGATGTCAGACAATTTTAATGGATACATTGCAGCAGTCTTCTCAAATTGTTGATGATCCTATTGCTCGTGTGTTGGATGATGTTTGCTGTAAAATTTCTTCCCCATCAGCTAACCATGTGATAGAAGAGAATGTTGATAATAATCAATTCAAAGGTCACCTTCATTGTCTTGTTTAACAGAGTTTTCATTACAAAGCTCAGATCAAAGTTTGCAGTCATATGAGAAGATTGATAAAGGATATTTTTGTTATATTTGGAATCAGCAACAGAGTTTGGTTATTCACGAAATTCAGGATCCTTTTAACAGCTTGCTGCAATCACCAAAGAAAGACAGCACAGATGTGAGGAAAATTTTAAAATCCAGCTATGAAGATTACTTGGACCAGAGCAATAATGTGTTAATGGAAATCAATAGCTATGCTTATGAAGATCCTTTTGCAGTATTCTTGAAGTCATCCAGCCAATTCATATTTTGCAAGTTTATCAGTAGTCAACTTGATTATGCCTTTTCATGGGAGTTGCCTTTCGATTCTTCCCTTTTCCTGTGCATCAGAAAGCATCTGGGAAGAAATCAAATATCAGCCATGACGCTTACATGGTTGCATTGGTTGTTCCATTTCACTTGATCGAGTGGTGAAAAGAACAATTAGAGTAGGTTTGATGAATAAGCCCAATTATGAGCATCTTTCCAATTTGATAGTTATGTTTAGTCAGATTTGATTTTATTGTAGTTTTTAGTTTTAGCCTTGAGTCTGAGTCTGTTTTCATAATGTCAGTTTTCGTGTTTTGACTCCATTGCCCAATGGATGAAGGCACTGTCTACTCTCCCAAAGATCTGTCGTTCTTGGCACCTCCAAGGAGATACCATCCCCATTGGAGCCAATGTTAATGTAAGTCTTTGCAGCCTTCCTCCAGTGATCAAACATGCCCTTACGAAATGATTTTAAGGTGTCAAGGTCAAATTTTGTCATTTCAGTGAGTCTTCAAGCAAAATTTGGTCACTAGGTATTAGGTCTAGGGCTTGCTTTTACTCCTGTCAAAGTTGTCCAAATGTCAGTCCATGTCACCATTCAGCTGAGTGTACCATCATTCAGAGGGTTTTCATCATCATTTCAGGGCCTAATGGGTTATTTTACACCTTTTTCATGCTTCAGTTGTGCCTAGGTAAGGTTCATTTCCCTCTCCTAGGGTTTTGAAAGCAATCTCTCTTGGATGGTCAAATCATTAGCAAAACTTGTATCCAGATGTTCATACACCTTCCCCTATCCTTAATGTACCTTATTAAACACTTCCCATCACTGAGATCCCCCAAATTCCTCATTTTCGCACAAACCCTAGTTTCTTGCTACAACTTGGAAATTTTCTAGGCTAGGCCTGTGTTTTGCCTTTTTTGACCCCTTCCCCTCACTCAATATTTGAAATTCCACTTTTCCCTATTTCCTAACATCCCTCCCCACCTCCCTAAATTTTCTCAAGAATTTATAAGCCCCTTATCGCCTTCATTTCGATTCATTTCGACAAATCCCATGTTCCACATATCGGGGTAGGTTTTACTCAAATGATGCTTCTAAGCAAGGAAAGATGAATTTGGAAAAATCGAGATAGGTTTTTGTCCAAAATAGGCCAAGGAAGAAAAACCTCTTTTAATTTTTACACAGGTGTCATGGTTTTAGAGAAAATTCAAAAATATAGTCGCCTCGGGAGAATTGATGCACCTCTGAAGTGACCTTGGGAAAATCAAGTTTTCTCCTAGCATGGTTGGCCAAATGACTTTCTTGTTGAGTCAAATGATAATTCGACACAAAGAGATTTCCAATGAGCCACCATGAGCTCAATTTGGAGTTGAGGAAGATCTTCAAAAGTTGACTGCAACAGCACTCTACCCTGAGGCAGCCTCATTTGGCACATTTTGACCAGTCTTGGGAGATTTGAATTTTGACAAGGAAAAATGCACTCCAAATTTAAAAATTCTAGTTGGGTTGGAAAGTAGACTCAATAATATTTCCAAAAAGATATCCTGTGCCCAATTTGGACTTTGGTAAGTGCCTCAAAATCAGATCCAAAGTGGCACGATGCATAGAGAATCAGGGCGGCGCATAGAGGATTTTTGCCTATTTTTCATTGTTCAGCTCAGAAATTTGCCCAGTTTTGACCAGTTTTACTTTTCGATATTACTCTCGACCTTTCATGATGTAATTTGATGACCATGATGTAATTTTGGGCACATTTTTACTTGTTTTGGTAGATTCATTCATTAAAAAGTGAAAAACAACTGAATGAATCAATTTCCTTTCATATAGGGGCAAGTTGTTTCATTGCCTATTTTTCAGTTCCTTGTTTAGATATGGTTAAAACAACTCCTAGAATGATGAGCTCGACCCCTAGAGGCATGGGAAGGAGTTATGCTTGTCTATATCATGTAATTTCTCAGTCATTTTCATGGTTGGATACTTGGGATTGCTTGGCACTCTATTGTACATTTCATTTCTGCAATTTTGGCAAAGGAAAGACCAGGGATTTGCAGCACTTGTTGGGATCCATGTGGCTCTATGTTTTGATGGTATATTTATCTATGTATTTTTAAGTTCATTGATGTTTATGTGTATCATTTTCCCTTCTCTTGTCTTCTGCAATTAAACAAAAGAGTGATTAAGGTAGAATTCATTGGACGATATGCTCTGCCTGGACATTTTGTTTAATTCTTCATTTTTCATCTATTTGAGGAGGACTCTTGAAACCCTCTTACCCTCCTTAGCTTCTCACCGGTCTGATCCATCCATTCATTCAATTCAAAGCATCAAAACTATTCCTGCCTTGCCCCAATTAGAACTCTGCAAAAACTAGGTCTCATCCCTGGACCCAAATTTTGCCTGTCCCTTTTTTCCAACAAAACCCCCAAAAAATCAAATTAAATCCTTGCACTTCATACCTAGCCTAAAATTAGTTTGTGTTTCAGTCATCTCCAGCCCCATTGATTATATTTTGCTGAGATTGACCTGGAGAGATCCCTCTCCTGTCCTCATAGGGCTAGCTACAAGGCTGAGCGTGGTTTGATGTGGACCTAGAACCTTGTCTTTCAGCCTGAGGCAAATCTAGGCTCTAACATAGTGATAGGATGATAAGTCCCACCTTGATAATAGGGTCATTGGCTACAAAAAAACATAGCTTTCTATTAATGGGCCCTATTCCTGTCACAATCCCTCCAGAGGGTAACGGCTCCTCATATAACTCATGTCCTACAAGTTGAGACAGTTCAAGGAATGAGGATCCAGGATCTAGTACACGGTCAATGTGGTCCCTAGCTAGTAGCTTCTTCCTCGCACGGTTCCTTTCTACTGCTTTAGGACCCCCTCCTTTCAACACCTGTACACCTGGCAGGGTAGAAGTATTCCTTATCGAGACGGTACCCATAGTGAACAAAATGAGGATTTTGGTTATGGGTAACCTCTGACACTAGTACTTGAAACCTGAACTTCTCTGCACCCTTTGTTATAAATCCAAACTTAGTTGGGTGATCTTTCAACAATTCTTTCTATAGACGGGTTGTCTCAACAGCTCTCCTCTCTTTCATCAATTTCCTCACCTTTGATACATCAGCCCATCTTCCAACTACAACATAAATATTTGATAATAACACGTATGTTCCAGAGTCTTGTGGCTCCAACTCATGAAGACATTCTGCCACACGTCTTCCTACCTCCATGTTGCCATAAATTCTACAGGCACCCAGAAGTGTTTGCCATACCCAAGCTCCAGGCTTTGCAGACATTTTATTGATAAAGTCCTCTACCTCATCAAGATGGCCAGCACGGCCAAGGAGGTCAACCATGCAGGCATAGTGTTCCATTCTGGGGATGACATTATAATCAGCACTCATGGAATCAAAGTCGTAACGAGCTTCTTCCATAAGGCCCACATGGTTGCATGTAGAAAGGACACCAAAAAATGTAATATATTTAGGTTTCATGTCTCCCTCTTGCATCTTTTGGAAAAGTTGGAGAGCTTCCTTACCATACCCATGTTGGATATATCCCGCAATTATGGCGTTCCATGAGACGATATCTCGTTGAGTACTTTTGTCAAACAATTTGCGTGCATCAACCAAAACACCACATTTTGCATACATGTTGACAAGCCTGTTCTCTAGATATATATTAGGCTCGAATCCGGTTTTTATCATGTGAGCATGGACTCTCCTGCCCTCTGGAAGTGCCTTCGTCTTCACACAACCCTGCAGGAGATGCACGTAAATACTTGAATCTGCACGAACCCCTAAACGATCCATAAAATGCAGGATGTTCAGCGCCTTTTCCAAATCTCCTCTCTTGGCACAATGTATTATTGGTTATTGTTTCTTGCTCATAACCATGGTTTCCACTTAGGTTTCTGTTAGCCAGAATGGCAACCATTGAAATACCATATCTGATGCTTTTATGTGCATTATGAACCAATTCCACAGTTGAAAGCTTACAAGTTCGAGTAGATGAGTTGATTGCCTGTGAGTAGATGAGTTGATTGCCTGTAATTTCTTAATGGGAATACACAAATGGAGTGCTAATATTTGAAATTAGTTTTGTATAAATTGATATTTCTGCTTGGAATTGTATATGATCCCTCACGCTCCAACATCCCCGGATCTAAATAAAATATTAAGCAAATACGTTTTCTTTATTTTCTTGATGATATAAATTTTTTTGATATATATATATATATATATATATATATATATATATATATATATATATAGAACTGAAAATAAGAAAATGTCAAAAAAAATGATTTTAAATATAATTTTGCATTACATATTTTCTAACTTCTTCAATAAGGACTAACTCACATATGTAATATTTATTTTAATATTATTTTTTAGATTAGTGTAATGCTCAATAATAATAATAATAATAAGTTAACAAAATAACATCAAATTATATAGTATTGATTGTTTGATGTAAAATGTAAGTTATTAAAAAAAAAAAAAAAATGTACTATATATTAAGTAAATTTAAAAGGGTATGAATAATTTATATAATTTGGATATATATATATATATATATATATATATATATAAACGGGGAAGTGTATGCTCAACGAGCCAAAGAACTATAAGCAAAGGATTGTCCAATTAAAAGCTTAACAACTATTGGAGTTGGTTTCTCAACTTAGTTTCAAAGGTAAATATTGTGATCATTATGCCTTGAATGGTTTTGATACTTCTATGTCTAAGAAAGAAATACGTGTTTGAGAGCTTTCCTAATATCTAAACTACTACTTAAAATAGGATTAATGGTTTATTGGTGAGTACACAAGAATGGTTCAAAATTTCATTTTATATGAGTATTTTGAAGGCCACTAAGAGCAAACTAATATTTGAGTATATTAAACCAATTCATTAATTAAAAATATGTAGGCTATATAAGAAATAACACATGAGAGGATTTGATAGATCCTTGAGAATCTTCTCAGTACTAATAATGCTTGTTTACAAGCATAGTAAAAGGAAAACTTATGACTATCATGTATGTGAGTCAACTAAGAGGGACAAGACCTAGGATGGATTAATGAGTCTTGTGTATCATACAGATATTTGAACAATCCAAAATGGTAAGGACGCGAAGAAATCAAGGTCCAGGAGAGTCATCACAAGGACCTCCTACAAATAACCCATTACCTTCGCCAAAATTGGCTCTCATTTTACGTTCCCTGAAGCAATTAATGAAACCTTAAGAAGGTGCCAAACAAACGAAATGGAAGGGGAACACCCTTCATCAGGGTTAGCGAACCCTGATGGATCTAGAGACTATGATAGAAGACCTCCAGTTGAGGACATTACTAGGGAGCTTTAGAATATTAAGCTGCCAGAGTTTGTAGGAGGTTGTGCCAGCAAGGGTGCAGAAGCTTGGTTAGAGGGGATGGGAAGGTGTTTTGCACTAAGGGATTACAATTCCAATTCCAAAGCAAAAATAGCAATATTCCAACTCAGAGATAGTGCTCTGAATTGGTGGGGTAACTTGGAGCGTCAACTACACCTCACTCCAGACACAGTTACTTGGGAATTATTTGAGGAGAGGTTCAGGAAGAAGTACCTACCAGTGTATTATGAAGAACAACAGGTAGGAGCCTTCCTTGCCTTGATACAGGGAGGTCGTACTATAGAAGAATATGAAATTCGATTTATGGAATTGGTCAAGTATGTCTCCTACATGGATACTAACCAGCGCCAAGCGAATTGTTTTATGTATGGATTGAGACCTAAGATTAGGGAAATGGTGCAGATGTGGAAACCATCATTAGTTGTAGAAGCTGTAGAATAGGCTCGTTATGTCGAAGAACACCTAGACTTAAAGGGTGAAGGTAGAGCCATATTTCCACATCAAACAGGGTTTATGGGGAAGGCCCCTCATACCTTCCCAGGGGAAGGAAGTCAGAGGCCACCACCATATGGAAACAGGGTTATACCTAGAACAATGATAGTAGGGATTTCAGTGGTTTCTAGTGCAGCTTCACCCACAGCTTCAAGGGCGGGTACAAATCAAAGTCATATGCAAGGAGCAGCAAGTAGGGGCAGGGGTTCCAAGGGAAGAAACTCTTTCCAAAGAACTCCACAACATTCGGTTCAAGGTCCACCATGCATCACTTGTTGGGGATGTGGAGGACCTCACTACCAATGGGACTACCCTGATTTTCGAACCGGTAACAACAAAAGAGAGGGAAAAGAACCAATGGGGAGAGCATGTAGCCACTACTGAATCTATGCAGCAATTGAAAATCAGCAAGTTGAACACCAGTCTATCGTGGTAGAAACCTCAGGTATGATAAAAAAAGTAAAAGTTAAAATTTTGTTTGACTCTGGTGCTACAGATAGTTTCATTTCACCAGCTGCATTAGAAAATGTGGGTGGGAAACCTATGAGCACGATGACTTTAAACAAGTTGAGATGGCTTTTGGAATAAAACAAGCAGTAGGACCTAGTGTTGACCAATGTCAGGTAAACCTCGGGGTGTGTATGACTAAGTTGAAGGCATACATCACAGCATTGGGGACGTATGATGTAATTATTGGAATAGACTGGCTAGAAGCTCATCAAGCTTTGGTAGACTGTTTCAAGAAAAAGGTGATATGTTTAGATGATGAAGGTAGGCCAATTGAGATTTGTGGAATCAAGAGGGGAGTGTCCCTACGATTCATATCCATGATGAAGGTAAAATGTTGTCTCAGAAAAGGTTGCAAAATATATTTGGTCAAGACTGTAAGTGACCAGAAAGGACCTTCCCTGGAAAAACATCTAGTTTTGGTTGAATTCGAGGATGTTTTTCCAGAGGAATTGCCTAGATTACCTCCTGTAAGAGAGATTGATTTCAACATTGATCTGAAACTAGGTGTAGAACCAATATATAAGACACCCTATAGGATGACAACTCCAGAGCTTTGTGAGTTGCAGATGCAATTAAAGGAGCTCTTAGACTTGGGATTGATCAGACATAGTATTTCCCCTTGGGGTGCACCAGTAATTTTTGTCAAGAAGAAGGATGGTTCCTTGCGACTATGCATAGATTATAGAGACTTAAACAGAGCCACAATAAAGAATAGGTACCCAATACCTCAAATATATGACTTATTTGATCAAATGAAGAGGGCAGCGGTCTTCTCAAAAATCGATCTACGATCTGGGTACCACCAATTGAGGATAAAGGAGGAGGACATCTCAAAAACTGCATTTCGAACTCAATTTGGGCACTATGAGTTCGTAGTTGCTCCAGTCGGTTGAACCAATGCACTAGCAGTATTCATGAGCCTTATGGATGGTGTGTTCAGGAAGTATTTGGACCAATTTGTGCAAGTCTTCCTTGATGGCATTCTTATATATTCCAAGAATGAAAAGGATCATGAAAAGCACCTAAGGGTATTATTGACTTGTTTAAAGGAAAATCAATTGTATGGGAAATTGTCAAAGTGTTCCTTCCTTCAGAAGAAAGTCCATTACCTTGGGCACATCATTTCAGGAGAAGGGATTTCAGTTGACATGGAAAAGGTGAAGGCCATAATGGATTGGCCAGTACCAAAAAATGCCCATGAGGTACGTAGTTTTATGGGGCTAGTTGGGTATTATCGCAGGTTTGTGGAAGGGTTTTCAAAGATTGCAAAACCCATCACCACATTACAGCAAAAGAGGGTTAGGTATGCATGGAAAAATGAATGTGACATCACATTCACAGAGCTAAAGAGGTTACTAACTAGTGCACCAATCCTTCAAGTACTAGACATGAGAAACGACTTCACTGTTTGCACCGATGCTTCGGCGCAAGGATTGGGTGCAGTATTCATGCAAGAAGGCAGGGTAATAGCTTATGCTTCTAGAAAATTGAAGAATCATGAAGAGTTATATGCTACCCACGACTTAGAATTGACAGCAGTAATGTTAGCCTTCAATCTATGGAGACACTACCTCATTGGGAGAAGATTTGAGTTAAGAACGGATCATAAAAGCCTAAAGCATCTCTTCACTCAAAGGGATTTGAATGCCAGACAAAGGCGATGGAGAGAATTCATGAGTGAGTATGATTTTGAAATCTCATACATCAAGGGAAAAGAGAATGTAGTGGCAAATGCACTAAGCAGGAGGCCACGAACCTTATCCCTAGTAGCCTTAAAGGTAAATTTAAGGGAGCGGATATTGGAGAAACTCTTTGAAGATAGTTGGTATCTAAAAGTCATCTTAGCTATCCAGAATGGGAAACAGATAGAACCAATGTTTGAAGGATATGTCCTTGAACCAGATGGGATATTGAGATTCCAAGGGAGAATGTATGTACCTAAGGAAGGGGGTATAAGAGAAACCATCCTCGGAGAGTCTCATAAAGCACTCTATTGTGCACATCCTGGGGTAAAGAAGATGTACGCAGACACAAGGAAACTCTTCTTTTGGGTAGGCATGAAGCATGACATAGTCTAGTTTGTCGCCAAATGTCTTGAATGTCAGCGAGTGAAGGCTGATCATTGCCATCCAGCAGGACTCCTACAACCTCATAACATCCCTACATCTAAATGGGAAGTAATTTTTTTGGATTTGGTGTTGATTTGCTAATCACTTCCCAAAGGCACAATTCTATATTGGTTATAGTTGATAAATTGACAAAAAGTGCCCATTTCATCCCAGTAAGGGACACTTACGATGTTACGGATGTGGTGCGATAGTTTGTCAATGAAGTTATCCGACTGCACAGATTTCCCACAAAGATCATTTCTGATAGAGACTCTCGATTTACATCTAGGTTTTGGACAATTTTGCAGTTAGCACCGGGAACTCATTTAAACCTAAGCACTGCATATCATCTAGAAACAGATGGGAAGACTGAAAGAGTAAATGAGGCTCTGGAGGACATGCTTAAGATGTACGTCATGGATAATCAGACTCAGTGGGAAAGGTACTTACCATTGGTAGAGTTTTCCTATAATAACAATTATCATAGTTCGATCGAGATGCCTCCTTATCAATCTCTGTATGGAAGGCCTTGTAGGATGCCATTGAGTTGGGAAAAGTTGGAGGACCGAGTGATAGTTGGTCTGAAATTAGTTCAAGAAATGGAGGAACAGGTAAAGCAGGTTCGGAAAAGGTTAAAGGAAGCTCAGGATAAAAATAAGAGTTATGTTGATTCACATAGGATTGATCGTAGTTATGAAGTGTGGTACCAAGTTTTTGATCGTATCCGGCCAACAAAAGCACCATCCGGTTTGGGAAGGGGACGAAATTGTCACCTCGATTCGTAGGATCTTTTAGGATCAAAGATAAGATTGGACCAATTGCCTATCGTCTTGTACTGCCACCCCATTTGCATAAAACTCATGATGTTTTTCATGTATCTATTTTATGACATTATGTTTCTGATGAATCTCACAAACTGGATTGGCAGGACTTGCAGGTCTCGGACATGGGAACCGTAATGGTAGAACCATTACGCATAATGGACCGTAGGGTTCAGAAACTCAAACATCGCATAGTGGACAAAGTTAAGGTCCAGTGGGATAAGTATAGCCCAGGATCTGCTACCTGGGAGGATGCAAAGACTATGCATTGTGACTACCCCTCACTTTTTGAGCATCTGTGATGCCTATTTTGATTTAGATAGATACCTATGTAAGATTATATTTCCATGTTATTTATTTATGAAAATTATGTAATATGGATGCATTTGGTTTGACACATAAAACTACTCATATGACTCAGTTGATAAATTTGATATTGATGATAGAAATGGTTGATATATGGAATACATGTATGACTCACTTAGTGATGGATTATCTAGTGCATAACTTATCAGAATTATTTTGGTTCATATATAGCTCAAGTGGATATGATTTATTTAAATGAATGACTTAGTGAGAATTCCCAGATTGAGACATGGATACTAGACTTAGTAATGTGATGATTATATGTCTTGTTGTTATATAAATGTATGAATGAGAGCTAACCAGCAGGGGAAAAAGAACTATATGATATCCAAGAGGGAAGGACAAGACATCTCATGAGGAAGGTATAATGTACATTATTTTACTACATTTGGTATCTACTTGATATGCACTCTTATGACACGAGTAAAATGCAAATGACAGGTGGCAAGACGACCTGACTGGATTATTCAATGACAAGTCCAACCAGCGCTATAGTGTGGTCCGTATTAGGGTATGGACCCTAGTTCTGCAGGAGAGGTGGAGGCATTCCCCACCGTGTATCCTCCAAAACCTAGAATCGTGGGAGGGTAGTGGTGGGAAGTTAGGTTGATGTATTCGACACTTCCACCATGTCGGTTTTATCAGTGGTTAGTATGGCCGTTGCCACTGATAAAGCAGTAGAGGACAGATAGGGTGGGAATGAAAGTAGGCTAGGGTGGATAGGAGGATATAGATCAGTTGGAGACTCTTGATGGAAGTAATGTCATTGTCTGACTTATCAAATTTTATTTCTATAACTCTCTCTGGTTTTCTATGCTTTCAAACTCCTTGCATCTTTTCATTCTAACTTCAGGACGAAATTTTCTGAAGGAGGGGTGTATGTAATGCCCCACTTAAATCTTATCCTACACGTTAATGTTTACATTATATGAAAATATTGAGAAATATTGATCTAATATAAAATTCATGATTTCCATTATTCAAATTCCCCACTTACCTTCTCAAATTGAATATTAGGTAGGATATGGTCTCCTTCCATTATTTCAAAAAAATATATGTAATTACATCTCACATTCCCCAATGTACCCTCACATTTACTTGGGAGAAGACATTGTCCTCTCCATCTTATTATCAATATATATATTCATTTCACATTCCCCAATGTACCCTCACATTTACTAAGGAGAAGACATGGTCCTCTCCATGTAATTACATCTCACATTCCCCAATGTACCCTCACATTTCACATTTACTTGGGAGAAGACATAGTCCTTTCCATCTCATTATCAATATATATATTCATTTCATATTCCCCAATGTACCCTCACATTTACTAAGGAGAAAACATGGTCCTCTCCATGTAATTACATCTCACATTCCCCAATGTACCCTCACATTTACTTGGGAGAAGACATAGTCCTCTCCATTTAATTATCAATATATATATATTCACCTCACATTCCCAAATGTACTTTTCAGATTTACTTGGGAGAAGACATGGTCCTTTCCCATTAAATTCCCAATTTTATATTCATGTCACATTTTCAAATGTACCCCCAGCTTACTTGGGAGAAGAGAAGTCAACTGTAAGGATGGATGAGAAGTTAATGACATTAATGAGAGGTGGTTGAGATGGAGAAGGGAAGGAGGGTATAAAAAGGGAAGGGGGAAGGGAGAAAAGGGGATGTTGGGTCTTGCTTATGATTGTGGGGTTGGTTGTGATTGTTTGGACTTGTTGTGTTTTGGAGACCTTAGGAACCTGTGGAGGTTTCTTGGGTTGTTGAGAGGTGGGAAGTATTGTTATCTTGGTCTGGATCATTCATCCTGGACACACACACACACTACATCTGGTTGGACTTGGGCTCGGAGGGCTAGGGAACCTGTGGAGGTTTCCTAGGCTAGGGATTATTTCCTAGTTGGCTGGGAGGTAAATCCAGTTGGGTCCGTCAAGAGGAGCGTTCAGCAGGAGCAGCAGGACAAAGGTATTTCCATCAGCCACCGGTACAGGTATTCCCCCATAGACTACTCTTGTTAATTTTATCAAAATGAAATACTCACCTTAAATTATGCTGTTTAGAATGAAATGATAAAATTGTATTTGTTTAAAAACTGTGTAAGTTATCGCCTCTGATCATATTTAATTTAAGAAGGAAGTAGATCTACTAGCAGACCCTAGGGTAGGTCTCTTACATGTTGTTTGTAAGGTGTTACTAGTTATTTGGCTGATCGATTAGCTGTCAAATGTAGGAGAAATTTTTTCTCCTATGGGGTTACCCATTGTTTTGGGTAACACCAGGTAATACATCCTAAGGAAAACTCGTAGGAACTTACCCTCATTTGGAGGATGGTAGCTAGAGTAAACCATAGATTATTTAAGGCACAATTATGGGTCAACAATAAGGCTATCTATTACAATAATATATTCGCTCATTAAGAGCTCAAGATGTTGAATCTAGTTATGAAGGATAACACTTTTCTTAACCACTCAAGCTAAAATGAATTGATTGATGTCATGTTCTTGTTGTTGTCATTTTTTCTTCTTTTATAGATATATTGTCTTTGTTTGTCCTTTTTTAGATTTATTGTCTTTTTGACATTCTTTTCTAGCTCCCATGCCACCTTTAGTCACTTTTATAGCAAAATATTATGCCCTTTAGGATTGAAAGATGCCTTCAACTTCTTTCATAACACTAGATATCTCTATAGACTTCAAATTTTTTATAACAATGGCTAGTTTTCTTATTTAGTTTTATTTGGTTTCTAAGAGCTATTGTTGTCTTCCCACTTTATATCTCACATTTTTGTACCAAGCAACCCCATTGACCTATTTATGGTCATTTTTTGGACATTGACAACATTTTCTTATCTTTTCTTATTTGCTAGCAACCACTATTATTTCTTACAAACCCATCTTATGTTCTATGCAAGGTAGTCTCTCCATAACAATGTTACCAAAATCCCAATAAAATCCCCAAATGGTGTGTTTTTCAACCAATCTTTTTTAATTTTGTCGAGTTTATTTTTTTCGAATTTCTCCTGAATTTTACGACTTTTTCAATTTTTAGACCCTTGCTGATTTATTCCTGAGTCCGATTTTTGCAACATTACATAGACATATTATCTCATGACCATTGGAAAACCTAAATGAAATATTCCAATTATCTTTGGCTTTGAGTAAACTTCCATGGGAAGATGACATTTTACTCAAACAGGTTACACATACATTGTTTCCTTTCAAGCATTAAACCTTGGTCTCCACATCTTAAGGCCGAGTAAGGATAATCTATAATGTCACCTTCTACCTAGGATTATTTTTTCACATGCCCTATAATGTAACTCAAATTCAGGACAAATTTGAATAAGGAAATGAAACATTGGAGTATACCACAACATTTTGTTCCAAACTCTCTTTATCCATGTATATGTTGTTCCTTTCATTACTTGTTTATCCATAAATTGCTCTATTAGGGATTTTTTCCATACATTGTGTGATTTATTCCATTTCCATATCCTCACCCAATACTAGTCTCACCTTTTCCTATTTGGCTTTGATGAATTTCTTCTAGTTTTCCTTCTTCCTGGCCTCTTCCTCTATACCACCCAACAACAAGGGCACAACTTACGATTTGAAACTCACATTGTACACAAGTTTTTTTGGAATGTTCTCTTCTCCCCCTTTACCAATTTTAATAATAAGCTCCATTCCTTGAACTTGCTAGAATTGATGTTTTCCTTGACATTTTGTCCTTCTACTTCTATGAAATTAAAGAAGAGTATATCCCCCCAACCAATGTTAGTAATGATGAAACCCAAATGCAAGACAAATTTGAATGAGGAAATAAAACATAAAAGTAAACCATAAGGTTCTATTCCAAGCTCTCTATATCCATGTATATGTTGTTCCTTTCAAGAATGTTTCTCCATGAATTGCTCTATTAAATATTTTTCCATGCAATATGTGATTTTTTCCATCACCATCTCCTCACCCAACATTAGTCTCACCTTTTTATTTTTGGCTTTGATTAATTCCTTTTAGTTTTCCTTCTTTGTGACCTCTTCTTCTATCCACCTAACAAGAGGGCCACAACTTACGTTATGAAACTCCCATTGTACAGAAAATTTCTTAGAATGTTCTCTTCTCCCTCTTTACCAATATTAATAATAAGATCCATTCCTCGAACATGTTAGAATTGATGTTTTGCTTGACATTTTGTCCTTCTATTTCTACAAGCTTAAAGGAGAGTATTCTCCCTTTTAACCAATGTTAGTAATGAGTTCCATTCCTCAAACCTACTGGAATTGACATTTTCCTTGGCATTTTGTCCTTCTACTATTGCAGACTTGAAGGAGAGTATCCCTTTTCCCTCCTTTGATAATTTGTTTATGTATTTCCCCCCTTCTGCATCAGTAATGGAAATATTTGTAGGATACTTAACTCAAACATTATTTCTTTCTAAAGTCTTGGATTTGTGTTGAATATCCTACTTTCACCTTTTATTGTCTTCTTGCTAGAGGACTTATAACCTTTCCAACTTTTTAAAAGTTTGTCCTTACAATTGAAGATGTACTTGAGGACATATTTCCCCTCTTAAATATTCCATTAGTTCTTGCTCCATTTCCTCCTCACTTTTTAATAATACAATGAAATCTTTCTCAATATATTTAATGATATTTTTGGTGTCTTTAAAAGATTTCTTATAAGATTTTCTTGTTTTGTTTTTGTTGAGTTTAGTAGGTGGGGAAATTAAAGTAGACCCAAACAACATAGTTGACGCTGACTCGCATCAAGGAGCTGAAAAATGACGGTAGTATGCATTAGGATTTTGTTGTGTGGAGATGCAGGCATCAGACTAGAAAACAAACTCAACCCCTTGGTTAATGCTAATGACAATTTTGGGGCAGAAGCAAAAGGACTCTAGTGGCTGCACAAACCTGTAGTATCTCCAAAAATGCAAGGACAACCTAAATGTGGGTATACAGGGAACCCGAAATTACCAGAAGGAAAACAGGGCCAAGAAGAGATTCACTCTCATGGGACTTCAATCACGGATCTTCTCTACGACATGCCTATCGCACCCCCACTCTATACTATTGGAGTCGTCACTCCCCTTCAAAAGCGAATACATAAGATTTCTTGGACTAATTACTTGCAGCCGGGATGGAAGGTGTTGTGGTCGGCGATGGCGATGGTTTAGACAGAGGCTATTGTTGATGGGAGAAAATAGTCCTGCTCTCTAGGATTTCAACGTGGCCATTACACTTATGCAGCCATGTCCCTGTGAGTCCTCCCTGCACACTGCCAAGGTTTTTTGATTGCCTTGCATATCAACATTGAAGTGGCAGAGGGACTTCTTAATCCTACATACTTGCTCACTACCTTTGTGTCGAGGGGGAGCACATCGGATTTGGGCACCCAATTTTCAAAAGTATTAGGGGGAAGATGGTCGTAGTTTTGGGACTGCCACACCTTCCTCCACTCCAATAAGGTAAAACAGGAACAAGCTATGCCTACTAACACAGAAGGGTCAAGCACTATTTTGACCTATGACAACATCCAAAACATATAGAGCACGAGGAAAAATGGATCATCTGAAGCATAGTATGGCAACAAGGAAGATATCGGCTCCCGACAACTCATAAATACTACTTGCTTTTAAATCTTTCTAAAAATTGTTGTCGGCAGCTCTTTTTTTAATTTGGGTGAATACATCAAACATAGTGATGCATCTGAAGCAATATATCGCACAAAAAATTGGCTACCCTATTCATATGAAAAACTTGTTATATGGGGGCAGAATATTGTAGGATAATAGGCTCCTGATGGATTATTACATCCTATTTTCATCCTCCACAACCCTTAATCTGAGACTTAGAGGATGAGAAGCGACATCCAGTAAATCCAAAAGTGTAGGGGGAGATATTAGGTGAAGCACATCTAAAAGCACAAAACCAAAACAAAAGCATACAAATGGAGGACTATCTTTCAAGAACATTTTACATGGAAAAAATGCAGCCACGGAACCAACAAAACAAGCAGGAAAAATACCAAGTCCATACATAGTGGAGCAACTGAACTACACTCTAGAACTAAACATAGACACTCCAAAAACAAATGAGCATTGTGCCTCATTTGAAACACAAGCCATTATATGCCAATTCAACTGCTTCTGGCCAAAACCAGTAGAACTTTTTCACTGGATTTTAACTAATTGGACATTAGATTGTGAAATTCACCTCTGCTCCAAAGGGTTCTTTATTGTAAAATTCCCAACATCTACGGAAAGAGACATAATCTTATAGGAAGGACCATGGTTCTGGGGATCGATGAGCCTTTTCATCACTCCTTGGTTTCCATATTTTGATGCAAATACTTTGGTTGTCTCCAGAATGTCGGTTTGGGTTCGGCTGCACAATCTTCCCCTCCATTTCTGGGATGACCAGGTCCTAGCAGGCATAGGAAACAACACTGGTATGTACATCAATATAGACACCCAACGAGTGGAGGAAAGGGTCTACACTTTTGCATGGATATGTGTGGAAGTAGACCTTAACAAAAGCCTACTAGGCAGCATTCACCTGAGCCACAGCAAGTGGAATTGGACACATATTTTAGATTATGAGAACATAACTTTCAGGTGTAGAAATTGTAGGCAAATAGGGCACCTTCATAATATGTGTCCAAAAGCCAAGAAACACACCCAAAGAAAGAATAATTTTGGGAAACAGCCTAAATGTTGGCAATTTCCCCCACCTGAATCCAAAGAGGAGGAGGGCGATGTTGAGGATGATCCCCCACCCAAGGGGAATAACTAGACACCAAAGGAACAAGAAACATGGGGGGATCATGCAAAAGACCCAACTACACATCTGAACCATTCGGTGCAATCAAACATGATACCCGAAGAAAGGGACACCAATGGGAACAAGCGTATTCACTCATAAGACAATTCTGATTCTGACAAGGACAATTCCAGACATGATGATGGGAATCAGCTTACACTTGTCTCTTTTGTGTCATCTCAAGGGGAATGGATAAAGAAGGGGAGAAAATCCTACTTTTTTCCTTCATATGTATATTATTTTTCTTGTTATATGTTTCTGATTATCATCAGTCATGGACTAGATGGTGCTATGTTTCTTAGTATATGCAACATGTAATTTTGTTTTCATTAATAAAATTACATTTTTTCCTGGGGAAAAAAACGTAGTTGACACAAGTTCCATAGGTGCAGTGGGCGTAAAGGAAGACTAAGAATAAGATAAGCATGGTTAATTTATCTCATTTTATGCTACATAATTATATAATGTGTGTTTTTTCATTATATATATATATATATATATATATATATATATATATATATATATATATTTTTTTTATTTTTTATAACAAGTTTAAAGGTAATGCAAGTGAGATAAGGTCGAGGAGCATTCTTGAATATCTTAGTGTAAGAGGGTCAAAGGAGAAATTAATGTTGAGAAATACAAGGGCAACAAGGTAGGTGATTTATCTTCAGTTGATAATTGTTTGCGATGTATTTTTAGTTTTCTTGATTTACTTTCTTTTCTTTATTATAATTAATGTTCTCTATCATCAAACAACTACCAAAGCGTAAATAACAATGAGACAATAAGACACAAGATGTAGGCTATCATCCAGGGTCAAAACCTCTCTAACTGAGAGGAAAACCCACAATAATTCTTTCTCTTCTTATAGATCTTCAATTGACAAATTCCAAGACCTAGAACCTTTACCAAAAACCCCTCCAAGACCAAGTCAAATATTCTTCTTGATGAACTTCTCTTCCTTTAATTCAACATTGGTCAAACTTATTCAACTACTTCATATTTCATCCCTAGTTTAGAATTTCGGCTAGTTGTTGCAAGCCTGCAATTTCAGCCTCTTCTGCAGAAACCCTAGATCACACGTGTGGATTGAATATGGACATATTTCTCCTCCTTACTTTGCTTGATATGACTAATTTTTGTTGGCAATTTGTCTTAATAGATAGACCTTCCTTGACCCAAACTTTGGCTCCCTTGAGTGTGATGTAGAATGTATTTTGTACGTCAAGTCAGAATTTTACCATATGTTGACGACCAAGATGGTCCTAGATGGCAAAGGTGTTCTTGGCTTGTGAAGAGTTTGATTGTCTCAATTGACTACGAAACTAGTGCCAAGACAAAGGGTTCGACGCATTGATTTCGAGGATGTCTCTAGATTTCTATTTGGTCTCTCAGTGATGGAGAAAGCATCCATCGAAGTTGAGGTATCGTAGAGGGCCTTGCTAGCCATGTGACTTGTTGCAGTTCAATAAAGCACAAACTTCATCTCCGGGTTCTTGCAAAATAATGATGGTAAGAAATAGGTGTTTATTAATGGTTTTGGCACATTTGGCACAAGTTAAGGGTCAAATTATGTTAATGATGTCAAAACATTACAATGTGATGCACATGTTACCTAAGATACTAACCTATGGTTTTAATACTATGATATATTACAAAATGGGCGCATGTCACTATGGTCTAAACCTAAGGTGAAAGGCATTAAAAGTGTGTGCAAATGCAACACATGTCATGTTTTATACCTAAGGGTTAAACTAAGTGCATATGGTTATGGCGGATAGATATAGTCATATGGCGGAAAATGCATAGAACTCAACACTATATGCTAAAGTTTTCAAATGGTGTTATTACAACGCATTCAAATGATGTTGATGGCATTATTAAAGGTTATACGTAATATTGATGCATCAAAATTTTAGTGCAATCCATGTCATGGTAAGCGAATATGGTGGAATCCACATGGAGTAAGTGGCAACGAAGTTTTTGGAGGATGGCATAGTGTCACAACCGTGCACAGGCTATGTGATAGGTCTAGCGTAGCAAAGTTAGTATTCCACAGGATGTGGCTACATCAGAAAATATGGCAGAGTCGATACATGTCAATAGCGCAGGGTTTACATTGTTGTTTACAGATGTGGATTAATGGCAGAACACCATGAGATGTATGGAGGATCCGAATAACTGCCCATGGCGTTCTTTCTAGATTTTAAAGACAGTTTCGAGATCTCGTTACGTTAATGCGAGGCAGATGGTTTCAGGATCTCATTTTTATACTTTGGTATGAAAACGTGGAAAGATAGATCATACAACATTGGTATAGCCACGTTTAAATTTACGATTTAATCAAATTTACTCCACTAGAATGGCAAGATTTGCTCCACAATTTCATCACCAGAATGCAGATTAAATTTGTTGTGCGTGATCTAGTGTGCGGATTTTGAGGTAGTATGTCAACACAAAAATCCATCGACAGCAGTTCAATGATGATGCCACAGGTGCAGAAACTGTCAGAGTTTGAAAGAGCCACGGGAGCCTTGACACCCATCACCGTCGGGAGTCCAGTACCAATTCAGCATCGTCGGAGGAATGCAATTGAGGTTTGCCGTGAGACAAATGTGTTAGGCCACTGGGGAATGCCACCTGTGCAGCGACTTTGTCGGTTTGACCACCCAACGAGACCACCGAGTTATCCTAACCACTGGAGGTGAACCACAACTAGCCAACCGTTGGAAGCCTCTCTGTTACATGACAACAGGTTCAAGGGTTAATGTTGAAATTATCATTTGAAAATTTGGTTTAATATGTTGCATTGTATATACAATGAATTGGGATTTGGGTATGTATTAATTTATGTGCCATTGTAATTAGAACATATGTTAATGTTCTATGGTGTTTGTTAGCACTGGTCCAATAAAAAAATGCCATTAAAATTTAAATTTGTATGCACCAAATAAACCTTGGATAAGGTGGGTTGTGGTGTTATAATATATCAAGCACAGAGATTTCTAATTGGACCACAAAGAATTTGTTAAAACAACATTCCAAAATTAGTTTGGGGTTTTAGTATAAAAGGAGGTAGAAGTTCATCCTTTATACAAGCAATCTAAAGAAAACAGAGTTTCTTTAAAGACAGGCTTTCAAGGTCTTGGAAAGGAGAAGAAGAAGAGTGGCAGTCCAGGGCCCATCATGTATTTTTTTATTGTAAAAGCCTTTCAAGAAGGAGGTTACGCTTCAGCTTTCAGGCGATAGAAGCTTCAGGTTTAGAGTTTGGACATTTGTCTACAGATGCTCTTTGGAGCATTTCCTGGCCATCCTTGGGCCTATTCAGGGATGGAGACAGGCACTAGAAATCTGTTGTAGAAGGCCTTCTTTCTACAAGTGTCCAGCAATGCCTGCGAGCATAGATCAGCTAGGAAATCCACATGTAAAGAAACTCTTGAAGCTATTCTAATAGAACGGTTGCCCATTTTGAAGCGGACTTGGAGACGTAGTCTAGGAGGGATGAACTCCGTCAACAAATTATTATTGAGTTTGTGTCTTTTCATTTGCTACTTATGCATCATTTAATTTTGATGTTTTAAAGCATTAAGGCAATCTAATATTCCACTTGTTTTCTCATTTACGCAATTCATGGTTCAATGCTCCGTTTAATAGAAAATTTCCCATCAGTTTAATCTTTCACTTTTAGAGTGGATGATCTAATTTCCACATTTTAGATCATTTTTGGTATCAAAGTAGGTTGGATCTACTTTTAGGTGCAAGAATGGAAAATAGTTCCAGACAAATCAAGCAGGAGAATGATGCTTTGCGGCGGATGGTGAAATCTCTGGAGGAAGACAAGCAAAGACTCCAAACAAATATTGAAGCTTTGAAAAATGATGCTTTGCAGAAGATGGTGAAATATTTGGGGGAAGACAAGAAAAGACTCTAGATAGAGATTGAAGTTTTGCAAAAGAGTCAAAGGATAAACAGTCCTTAAGTTCTCAATTCATCTATTGAAGGGAAGAATGAAGCCTCGCCTCTTCATCTAGATGATGAAGACAATTCATCATTATCCACGACTCCAAAAGCTCAATCAGTAGAAGAAGTTATTGGAAGCTTTTCCTCACCTTCTAAAGAAACTTCTTATGCACCAGCCTCACCAAGAAAAGACTTGGAGAAGAACGAGTCTTCCAGTGATCAGGAGATTGGAGCATTTGAAAAGCATACTAAAAGAATGGGTATGAAGCTAATGTAGAAGATGGGTTACTAGGAAGGACAAGGTCTCGGAAAGCATGGTCAAGGTAGGCTCCAACCGATCTCCGTGTAGGAAATGCCACAATATGAAGGTTAGGGTTATGATAAAACAATATGTGACTAATGCGGGAAGAGAGGTCACATTGTGGATTGATGTTGGTCCCTACACCTAGACCTAATACCAAAAAAGCTCTAGGACCAAAAAATTAAGCTGATAAATCAATCAAGCAGTGATTCAGAAGGTGAATCCTCAAGTTATAACTTAATTTTACAAGTTATCAAGAGGATTTATCCATGTACCTTTTGTGGTAGTAATTCACATTGTGTATAAGAATGTTAGAAGCAGAAATTTTTCAGCAAGAAAGTAGGTGTTATGAAAAGTAAGCCACAGAAAGATGATGTCGCATTTCTAGTAAAGAAGTGTCCTAGGAAGACCTTGCTTAAGTCAGACAAGGACTCCACAACATCCAGACAAAGTATGGGAAAGTCCAATAAAAAGGTAGCTAGCACAAACTCCGAAGAACGAGTTTGTCGACATTGCAAGCTGAAAGGGCATTCGACGAGCAAATGTTCGATGCTACCCTGAGAGACAACACCAACAACAACAGAGTAAGAGACAACAAAAGCACCTAGATCCAAGGAATGCAAGTCTCCAGATTTTAACTGGGCAAATTATATGCCATATGTATAAACTGTGAGTTTGTAAATTGTTGGTAGTAGGCCTAGTCAAAGTTTGTAACTATAGTCTAGATGGTTTTTACATTACCTCATGTTTGTAATAAGAATTTTGGAGGTCCAAAAGTTCTTTCTGTTGGGAGGTGTGATCCAGAATGGATTTTGTAAGACAATTCAAATTTTACCATATGTTGACAACCAAGATGGTCCTAGATAGAAAATTTGTTCTCGACTTGTAGAGAGTTTGATTGTCTCAATTGACTGTGAAATTAGTGCCAGGACGAAGGGTTCAAAGTGTTGATTTCAGTGATGTCTCCAGATTTCCATTTGGTCTCCTAGTGATGGAGAAAACATCCGTCGAAGTTGAGATATCGTAGAGGGCCTTGTTGGCCATGTGACTTGTTGTAGTTCAATAAAGCACAAACTTCATCTCCAGGTTCCTGCAAAAGAATGATGGTAAGAAATAGATGTTGATTAATGGTTTTGGCACATTTGGTGCAAGTTAAGGGTCAAATTATGCTAATGATGTCAAAACATTACAATGTGGTGCACATGTTACTAAGATGCTAACCTATGGTTTTAAATCTATGATGTATTACAAAATGGGTGCATGCCATTATGGTCTAAAGCTAAGGTGAAAGACATTAAAAGTGGGTGCAAATGCAACACATGTCATGTTCTATACCTAAGGGTTAAACTAAGTGCATATGGTTATGGTGGATAGATATAGTCATAAGGCAAAAAAGTTCATAGGACTCAACACTATATGCTAAAGTTTTCAAATGGTGTTATTACAATGCATTCAAACTACGTCGATGGCATTATTAAAGGTTATATGTAATATTTTTGCATCAAAATTTTAGTGTAATCCATGTCACGGTTAGCGAATATGGCAGAATCCACATGGCGCAAGTGGCAATGAAGCCTTTGGAGGATGGCACAGTGGCATGACAGTACATGGGCTATGTGACAAGTCTAGCGCAATGGAGTTAGTATGCCACGGGACGTGGCTACATCAGAAAATATGGTGGAGTCGATACACGTCAACAATGCAAGGTTTACATTTCTGTTTACAGATGTGGATTAATGACAGAACATCATGTGATGTATGGAGGACCCGAACAACTGCCCTTGACGTTCTTTCTAGATTTTACAGACAGTTTCAAGATCTTGTTGCGATAATGCGAGGCTGACAGTTTCGGGATCTCATTGCCATACTTGGGTATGAAAACATGGAAAGACAGATCATATAACATTGGTATAGCCATGTTAAAAGTTAACAATTTGATCAAATTTACTCCACCAGACTGGCAAGATTTTCTCCATGATTTCATCACCAAAATGCATATTCAATTTGTTGTGCGTGATCTAGTGTGTGGATTTTTGAGGTAGTATTTCAACACCAAAATCTGTCGAGAGCAGTTCAAAGATGATGCCACAGGTGCGGAAATCATCAGAGTTTGAAAGAGCCACGGGAGCAGTGACAACCATCACTATAGGGAGTCCAATACCGAGTCAGCACCATCAGAGGAAAGCAGTTGAGGTTTGCTACGGGACGAATGTGCTAGACCATCGGGGAATGCCACCTGCGTAGCGACTTTGTCGAGTTGACCACCCAGTGAGACCACCGAGACAGCCTAACCACCGGAGGTGAACTGAAGCTAGCCAACTGTCAGAAGCCTCTTTGTTACATGACAACAGGTTCAAGGGTTAATGTCAAAATTATCGTTTGAGACTTTGGTTTAATATGTTGCATTGTATATACATTGAATTGGAATTCGGGTATGTATTAATTTATGCGCCATTGTAATTAGAACATTTGTTAATTTTCTATGGTGTTTGTTAGCACCGGTCCAATAAAAAATGCCATTAAACTTTAAATGCACATGCACCAAATAAACCTTGGATAAGGTGGGTTGTGGTGTTATAATATATCAAGCACCGAGATTTCTAATTGGACCACAAAGAATTTGTTAAAACAACATTCCAAATTTAGTTTAGGATTTTAGTATAAAAGGAGGTGGAAGTCCATCCTTTATACAAGCAATCTGAAGAAAGAAGAGTTTCTTTAAAGATAGGCTTTCGAGGTCTTGGAAAGGAGAAGAAGAAGAGTGGTAGTCCGGAGCCCATCAAGTCTTTTTCTATTGTAGAAGCCTTTCAAGAAGGAGGTTTCACTTCAGTTTTCAGGCGATAGAAGCTTCAAGGTTAGATTTTCAACATTTGTTTGCAGATGCTCTTTTGAGTTATTAGCACCTAAATCTGCCCTAGGCTGAAGGAAGGCAAAATTTAGGGTAACCACAAACCACGCTCAATCTGGTAGCTAGCCCTACCAGAATAGGAGAGGGATCTCTCTGAGTCACGCTCAGTGAATAGATAGACGAAACGGTCTGAGATGACTTACAGTGGAATATTGATCTTAGGCTAGTAAGTGAATATGGATACAAGAAACAATTTTTTATGAATGACTGAGTTTCTGGGATGGTATGGGACCAACAGATAGCAATGAACAGAGAATTTAATACAAAGTCACAGATTACTTCGTGAGGCAAGACAATCGGAAAGTGTAGCAATTTAGTTTGAAATAACGCGGAATGGAGAGATTTCTTAGGAGAGTGAAAAGGGCATATGTTCATGAATCCTTTTCAACAGAAGAAGAACACTGAACATAAAATTTTCCCACAGGCAGAGCAATAAAATTGAATTCTACCTTATCTAACTCAGAAAATTTCACGGGAAATGGATATGAATTGAACTATGAACATTAAAAAATACATATGAAACATAAGAGACACATTTACTACACTCACAACCACATGAATCTCATGCAACAGAGCCATTGCCTTTCATTAATTCTTTGTCAAAAATACACAGTGAAGAAACAGAGTTTCTTTCCCCACAGTCTCCCAGAAGTTACAAGCCAACCAACCCTTTGCAAATAGCTTACATAGATTATATAGAATGTGCTATGAAGAGATATAATTCCCAAGGGTTGGGGAGTTACTCGAATCATTACAAAATGGAGATGAAGAGCCAACCATCAGCTACAGGTGCAGCACTACAAACATGACATTTGGCTTGGGTGACCGTTTGCCTTCCTTCGCCACTTAGATAGAAGTCCATCTGGAAAGAAAATGTTTTAAATGCCACCTTTGGTGCCAAAAAACTGAGGTGTAGATGAGTGGGCCCACTTGGAAAAATTTTGCGAAACGGAAGCAAATTGGGCAATTTTTACTCTGTGCGTCATGCTACTTTGGGGCCTATTTTGGGGCACTTGCAGGTGACCAAAATGTGCCCAAGTGGGCTTGTTGGAAATCCTGTCATGTCTAATTTCTAACCCCACTGGAATTTTTGAATTTGGTGCTCATTTGTCCCTCCAAATCTCCATTCTCCCAAGACTGCTTCCTGTGTGTCAAAAAAGGGGCAGAGAGGCCATTTTTTGGGTGTTTTTGACCTCCTGGAGACTCAGATCTTGCCCAAATTTCTTGTCCGAGCACCAGTAGTTGTGATTTTCCATGCTGAATCCAAAAATAAAAACCATTCCAGATTTGGAGCTCTAGATTTTTAGCGTCGCGCCACAGGGAGAAAAAACCTGTGTTTTGCCCAAAAGTTTGTCATGTGACCAAAAATTCCCTAACTTCCTTGAAATTTGGGCTGGAGGTTCTCTATGGGGTGTTATGACGGGCCAAGGAAGCCTCAGCCAAGATTCAAAGCCGATACTGCTCTTTTGCCTCTTTTGCCTTTCTTGTTGCTTTCCTCAATTTTGCCTTCAAGCTCCTTATCCGGGCCTTTGCACTCATACCTAACAACTAAAGTACTTCATGATCAATTTCGTGAGTGGAGCATACTCATCTTTCAAATATCTAAATGGAAAGACTCTCATGAGCTAACTCAAGAATCTGGCCTTAATGTAAGGCTCATAATGCTGCCTATCCACCTTCTTCTTCTTATGCCACTGTTCTCCAACATTTGGTATGCCTGTTGCCACTGAGATAGTTTCGGGTGTCAATGTGAAGGTGACCCCGGCCAAGATAGACTGACCTCCATGGAGGTGAAGCACAAAAAGAGGCCAACTCATGATGAACTCTAACATTAGCCACCCTTTGACAAAATTCAAAACATGCTAGGTGCTGGAAACATGACATGGCAAGAGGGCATGCTTGTAATTCAGTGAGGGTAGTGGGCTCATCCCTAACATGTTTGCCACTCTCGTGATGTCTCCTGGGAGCCTGCTCTTCTGAGGATGAGTCACTTTGTGTCTCCATCTCATACTCTGATGAATGTTGTGATGCCATGACTGTTGTGTGTACTGTACTTGGGCTGCCCTTTTGGTGATGGTGTGAAACTAGGTGTTATTGTGATATCTGCCACCAAGGGGAACAATGAAAAAGGGAGTATTAGGAGGGGAGTAATTTGATGGGAATAGGGGTTATGGGGAGAAGTTTTTTTAGGGATATGTAGGGGGTTTGGATATTTGATAGGGTAGGGTTTTGGGGTTTTGACAAGGTAGGGCTTTCGGGTTTTATGTTGACAAATAAGAGGAGGGATAGGAGATAGGGTTTGGTAGTATTTTAGGGTAGGGATAATAGGAAAAATGAGAAAGGGGGGATAGGAAAAAATTGTAGGAAAAAAGAACCTTGGCCTCAATACCTCAATTATGCAACCCTAGCCAACATGGTTTTGATGTTTTTTGAGTGGTTGGTCTTATGAGTTTTGTGGCAATTGAACATAGCCAAGAACCACCATATCATCCATAAAATTTGATGAGAAAGCCATGATTTAGTCCCTACCTGGAAATTTGAAGGAAAATTTCAATGAAATTCAGGCCTTTTAGCCCTGTGCGCCGTGCCTCCCATGTGTGTCACGCCATTGTAAATTTACACTGGAAAATTTCTCCCAGTGTGCCGCGCTCCCTCTGTGCATCGTGCCCTTTTCCAGGTGACTTTTGGAGGCCTTCCCGGTGTCAAAATTGGGAATAGGATAGCTTTTCGGAAAGGTCATTGAGTCTAATTTCCAACCCAAAAGTAATTTTTAAATTTGGAGTTCATTTACTCTGTCAAAAATCAAATCTCCCAAGACTGGTCAAAATGTGCCAAATGAGGCTGCCTAAAGGCAGGGTGTTGTTGCAGTCAACTTTTAAATGCCTTACTTAACTCCAAATTGAGCTCATGGTAGCTCATTGGAAATATATTTGTGTCAAGTTATCATTTGAATCATCAAGCAAGTCATTTAGCCAACTGAGCTAGGAGAAAATTTGATTTTCCCAAGGTCACTTTAGAGGTGCATCAATTCTCCCGAGGCGATTGTATTTTTGACATTTCTCTAAAACCATGACAGATGTGTAAAAAGTGAAGGAGGTTTTTCTTCCTTGGCATGTTTTGGACAAAAACATCTCTCAGTTTTCCAAAATTCATCTTATATTACTCAAAAACATCATTGGAGTAAAACCTATCCCGATGTGTGGCACGTCGAAATGAAGTGAAATTAAGGGGATAGGGAGTTTCTAAATTCTTGAGGAAATTTTGGGAAGTAGGGAGGGATGCTAGGAAGTAGGGGAAAGTGTCATCTTAGAGATTGAGTGAGCAGAAGGGGTCCAAAAAGGCAAAACACAGGTCCAACCTAGAAAATTGCAAAGTTGTAGCAAGGAACTAGGGTTTGTGCGAAAATGAGGAATTTGGGGGATCTCAGTGATGGGAAGTGTTTGATAAGGTACTTTAAGGATATGGGAAGGAGTATGAACATCAGGATACAAGTTTTGCCGATGATTTGGCCGTCCAAGAGAAATTGTCTTCAAAACCCTAGGAGAGGGAAATGACCTTACCTAGGCGCAACTGAAGCATGAACAAGGTGTAGAATGACCTAGTGGGACTTGACATGATAATGAAAACAATATGAATGATGGTACACTCAGCTGAATGGTGACATGGACCGACATTTGGACAACTTTGACAGGAATAAAAGCAAACCCTAGATCTAATGCCTAGTGACCAAATTTTGCTTGAAGCCTTACTGAAATGACAAAATTTGACCTTGACACTCTGAGACCACTTTGTAAGAGCATATTTGATCACTGGAGGAAGGCTACAAAGACTGACACTAACATGAGCGTTTCTTGGCCATCCTTGGGCCTATTCAGGGACGAATACATGCACTAGAAAGATGTTATAGAAGGACTTCTTTCTACAAGTGTCCAACAATGCCTACAAGCATAGATCAGCTGGTAAATCCACATGTAAAGAAACTCGTGAAGCTCTTCTAATAGAATGGTCATCCATTTTGAAGCGGACTCAAAGACGTAGTCCAGTAGGGATGAACTCCGTCAACAAATCCTTATTGAGTTTGTGTCTTTTAATTTGTTTCTTATGCGTCATTTAGTTCTGATGTTTTAATGCATTAAGGAAACTTAATATTCCACTTGTTTTCTCATTTATACAATTCATGGTTCAATGATCTGTTTAACATACAATCACCCATCAGTTTAATATTGCATTTTTAGAGTGGATGATCTAATTTCTGCATTTCAAATCAAAGTGTCTGTAATTTGGTTTCTTCTGATGTCGGATGATGCCCCAGTATTCGCACATGTGGAGGAATCTAGCCCAAAATAGACGAAGAATGTTTCACTGTTCTTTCTCCTTCCTTCACAAGGTATTAGGCTTCCCTTCTTGTATATATCAAACTTTCTTGTGCTTGAATGAAGGTCTCCTTGAGTGAGGTTGAGTCCTCCTTTATATAGGCCTCCTAGGATCCCTTAATAGGTTGACATGTCCTCTTATGTAGGCCAACTAACTATTTTGAAGGCCAACTTAAACCTTACATCTTGACTTGGCCTTGGAGGATCATTTGACTCTACTATGACTCAAATAATTTTTCTTTTTACAATATGTAACATGCCCAAATGGGTCATTCATACATGACAATGAGTCACAAGCCCTAGAAGCTCTCAATGGGAGCTTGACCTATAAAATAAATTCTTCTTGAGAATGAAACCTGTTGTAGCATCCATTGTCATTTAAATTTCATTTCTAATATTATCACAGAAAATAAAAATAAATAAAAAATCAAATATTATGTTCTAAAAAATCAAAAGAGAATGTGAAAGTTTGAAAACAATGATTTATTTTTTATGGCATTCAAATCCGAAGTAAGGTGGGGCCCCGACCCATATTAGAATTCGAGTGGTATCACAAGATTTAAGTAAGCGTGGGTTCAAGAAGCAGGTAAAGTGCTCTGCGGGGGAGCAACGAGCACAAGTTATAACTCAATCTCAACCCCCAAAGTTGACCATGACATCAAGGTGTTTGACCGAGATCTACGACCTGAGATTGCTGCGAGGGTTCAAGCCTGATGAACATCCCATACACTCCCTACCCCCATATTGGGCCACCCCCATCGCTCCAATCCATATCATCTCCTCCACGTCATCTGCCACACTCATTCATTATCGTCCACCTCATTCACCATACCCCGTCACCTCATCTGCCACTCCATTAATTAATTACATTAATTACAAGTTTTCCCCCCTATTTGAATGTTATATGTATAAAAGAAAAGAAAAACCCCATTGTATTAGTCTTTTGTTTTAGTTCTAAGCAACCTTTTAGTCAATTCAGCAAATCTGAGTTAGCAACCGTCCCGACAATTGTCATCAGCAACTATCACTAGCAAATTGTCACCTATAGTCACCATGGCCAAACAAGTAAGTACCTCATCAGTTATCCATACCCCATTAATGGATGTTGAACGAGATATTTCCAATACCCTCTGTACAATTAAACATCTTTCACTATATCAAGAGGTCATTTTGAACCATAAAAAGTCTCCTATATTCATGGCAATGGTTAGGTCAGGTTTTCTAGCTGATTTTGTCCCTAGAACTCATTTATTTCCTGAATTTATTCAATGGCTAGCCTCAGCAATGTACCCCAAGAAGTGTTTCAAAATGAATCAGTCAGGGGAGAATGTTTTTCAAGTAACCTCACAGTTAATACACCAAGCTTTGAATTACCCTGTGTCTGGAACTTACACCACCTTTACTGAAGAATCCCTAATTTCTTATTATGATAACATGTCTCCTCAGGAGCTCTCTCATGTCACCTCTTTCTTGGCCCCTAAATCTGGTCAATTCTCCCTACATGGTAATCTCTTCTCTTTAGAAATATTTGCAATTGACATAATACCTGTGTTGCAAGTAATTTCCCAGATTCTAGGGAAAGAAGACTCCAAGCAGGTAGATAAAGTTGTGCTGGGATTTTCAAACTTAATGATGAAGCCTGAGATAGTAATAGACATTCCAGCATGTTGGGTAGATGCTATCAATACTCAATTTATGACTTTGCCTCTCACTTGTTCCTTCCAATTTCCTTAAGTAATTACTTATTTATTTATGTACCAGAACGTTGAACATTTTTATGATTTCGGGCTAAATGTTGTTGATATCAATAAAAAGAAACAATCAGTGGTATTCTAGACAAACCTAATAATGGGTGATCTAAGAGATAGTGGTTTATTTGATTTTACTTCTTTATTCCTTCCTAGACAAACCTAATAATGGGTGATCTAGGAGATAGTGGTTTATTTGAGTTTACTTTTTTATTCCTTCCAGTGGCTTATAAAATTTTGAATGGAAGCCTACCCCCAACTTTCCTTCCTAAAGCTCAAGAGTGTCTTCAATTGAGTAAGGATGTGAGATGTGGAGATTGGTTCATCTTTGAAGAGTATGCAGAGATTAGGCTTTATGGAGCCTCTGTCAAGCCTTATAGGTTACCTAAATTTGTGCCAATGAGGATTTTTGCCCTTGAATCTATTAGGCAGAGCTTAAATGTTGATCAAGTTCATTTTTTTCCTATGAAGAAAGGCTTCTTCTTCAAGTTGCCTAAAGCAGTGGGACCCTTCATTGTAAATACCAGACAGGCTGCCCAAGAGGTTGAAAGATTGTTGAATGATATGTGTCTTTTACAGGTGGTTGAGTGGGCTTATGACCCTCATCAAATTATTTCAAAAAGAAGACTGGAGAATGACTATTCAACCTTTGTACATGAAAGTAGACCTGAAACAGAGAAATTGGCAAATGGAGGTTTGCAAAACACTCATGGGACAGAGATTGAAACCCCTAGCATTACAGAAAAAGGGGTCAAGAGGGTTAGAGGGGAAGTTATTGATCTTGAAGAGGAATAATCTGAAGCAGCAAAAAGGACCAAGCTTCAGGACGCAATGTCTTCAGCACAACCCAATTTGGTGATTCAGTTAGGAGAGACAAAAGGCGCCCTTGCTTCTCCATCTTCCAGAGAACTTGTTCATGATCAGGTTCCTTTAATTCAAAGTATGTTTGCTCAAATATCTGAGAGAAATTATAAGATGAAGTTAAATATGGAGGCTCAAGCTGAGTCTCAGGTAACTCCTGAACAAACTAGATTTCTATTTGCCATGGATTTAGAGAAGAGCCAACTTAAAATTGATTTTTCTCATCCTACTGAAATATCAGTGGGGTCTACTAGCAATTTCAAGACTGTGAACTTAACTATTGACACTCGCAAGCTTCCAATGCTTGACAAGATCAAATTTCATATGCAAACTGGGCATTTGATCATGAATGATCTGCATAAGACAAATGCAACAACTTTCAAGGCAGAAAAAATGCTAAATAAGGTGATTCGCCAGTTAAAGTTGGATAAAGCCAACTCCAAAGCTCTGAATGCTCAGGTGGATGAGTTAAAGAAGATTATCATAAAATTAGGTGTCAATCCTGATGACCAAGTTGTTGTTGAGAAATTATTACAACCTGCCAAGTCAGAGATTGGGACTTTGAAACAGAAGTTGAATCTACCTGTAGGTGAGCATCCCATAGCTACAGGGATAGTTGATGTAGAAAATGAAAATGAAAAGCTCCTACAAGATGTGTTGCAGAAAATTGAAGAAGTTTCTTTACTTAAAGAATCTTTGTACAAGCTACAACAACAGGTGGACACTCATGTTTGTATAATAGTAATGCCATCCAACATAGATAATCCAGCAGCACAGGTTTTACAGTTGGGAACAGAGCTTAAAATGGTTGAGCATGATATAAAGAAAGACCAAAGAGAGTTGGAAACAACTTGCAAGCTATTTAATTTAAGTGAAGAAGAAGCAAGAAGGGAGAAAGATAATGCAAAGAAGTACAGGGAATATCTCCTGAGGGCTGAAGATGAAATCAAAAGGCTAAAGGATAAAATGAAGGGAAATATGTCCCTAATTCAAGCCAGAGAAATCCTATGGGATGAATTGATTGAGGTTATCAAGGGCATTTGGGAGTTTCTGGTGATTATATCTGAAGAAAAAACACTAGTTCGGGATATGGAAAATATGGTCACTAAAAATAAGAAAAAAGATCTAGATAGATCAAAGTTTGCAAAGAGGATGATAGATTTCACCAATTCTAAATCTAATGTGGAATTGAAGGAACATGACATGCCAGACAGAACATCATGTGCAATTGATTTTAATAAAATGATTGTCAGAAACATCTACAGGAATACTGCTGAGAAGAAGATAAATGAGATGAAGGAAGCAGTTTCAAAGTTTAACATCTTGTTTTATAACAAGGTTAGGGTTGGACTTCCTTCTTGTTGGGATCTACAAGAAACTTTCTACCATGGAAAACATATGATACTTTTCTAGTTGAGGAAAAAAGAAAAATTGATAACACTAATGAAAAGATAGCAGTATTAAAAGGAGCCACCATTGTGAACTACCTTAACAAAGATTTTAAGCTTCTCTGGATGGTGAAGACACTCTTTACTAGCAAACCTAGTTATGGTAGGATCACAACTTGCAGAATAGCACTTGATAAGTTAGAGGAAGAACCAAAGTCAAATGTACCATTATGGAGAAAGTGCAAGGAATGGATGATAGAGCAGACAAAAGATCCATCAGCAAGACCACATACTCAAGCCATAGATTCAAACAACGAGCAATAATCACCAATCATACTCTAATTTCTATTACTTCTTATTATTATTTTTTTTTAGAAGAATGAGGTGTCTTTTACCCTCGATTGTAATATTCTATAATGACTTTTACTTTAGACAGTTAGGAGGTAGTTAAGTAGTTTCACAGTTTTGGTAGTTACCAACTGTCCCATGATGTATAAAAAGAGGCAGAATTATAGGGAAAATGTATGAATTTTGAAGAACCTGGAGACTATGCTATTGTATTCTTAATAAATTGATGATTAATGAAAGAATCGGGAGTTTTCTACACATTGTTGGGTATGATTTTGTAATTTCTCTGTTATGTGTCATTATGTGTCTTCCTTTCTTTAAGTATGGTAATGAAGTTGCAGGTCTTTGTTTACTTATGTGAATGAAGTTAAAATTCCTTTAAAAAGTGCTCCTATATTTAAAGTTCCTACTTCTACATTTCTTCTAAGTTACAGATAACAGTTTCTATGAAAAATAGCATATTATTTCTAACTTCTCAAAGCACTCTTCACGCAACATTTATATTCAACATCATATAGCATTTAGAGGCTTTCATATCAGCTAAATATTAAGGGTTAAAAGTTAGGTCCTTCAAGCCCTCCACTTGAGGATACATCATACAAATAAGTGACATGAATAATAAAAATTAATGTCTTAAGCACAATTTCTACACAACGAAGAAATTGGTTTCTTAAGGGATAACAATAATTGGCGCTATTGCTGGGGACGAAATCAAGAAAATTTTCCCTTGGGTTTTCAATATTTTCCTCTGGTTGTTCAGAGAGGAGGGAACATTTGGCTGTATTGAATATAAAAGAAATAAATCTGGCTTCAAAGAGGCCTCATGCAAAGTCAGATACCTCATAGAAAAAAGCTCAAGCCCTTTCAAACCCTGAGAGACTAGTTTCCAAGAGGGTTGGAATGCCAAAAACTCCATTTACACCAAGTCCTACATTGTCTACACCTGGCAGCAGTTCAACACATCTTTCATCCAAACATTTACCTTTTATTGACCAATAGCTACCTTTTATATCCACTTCATTTCAAGAACCCAACTGTTAAGAACAATGTTTAGAGTCTGTTTCTTTCTCAGTATTCAGAAATATATCTGCTATAGTTGTTCAACCTAAACCTATAACTACATTGCCACCTTTTCATACTCCATTTACTCCTCAGACAGGTTTTACATCTACAGGTACTCAAGGTTTAGTAAGTTCAAGAGCAAATATGGTAGCACCTGCATTCTTGTTGAATAGGTATGCACCTATTCAGTTTCCACAACAGTTGAATCCAATGCCTCAAGAATACTTAAAAATTCTTCCTCATTTCTCAGGGGAGGATGAACAAACAACAAAAAAGCATATAGAAGTGTTTTTAATTTTACAGAAAATCTCAATGTTGAACACCTGGATGTCGTTTTAAGACTTTTTGTGCAATCCTTGGATGGTGAAGCAAGAAAGTGGTTTAAAGGGCTTCGTAATAACTCTATTCCTACATGGGAGGAGATGGAGTGCCATTTCACCCAGAGATGGGAGAGAAACAATACCATGGGTATTCACTTACAGAGTTTAATGCTATTAAAAAGAAATTTGATGAAAGTGTTGTTGTGTTCATCAAAAGGTTCAATAAACTTTACAACAATCTTCCAGTGGAGATCAAGCCCCCTCCTACTAGTGCAAAAATAACTTTTGCAGGGGAATTTGAATCAGATTTTGGGTTCACATTGAGGGAGAGAAGATCCACAACCCTTGATCAGATCAAAACTGATGCTTTAGAAATAGAAGCAAAATTGGTGGTTGCAGGTAAAGCACCAGAGGCACAGTCTACCCAAGATAAGGGAAAGGCTAAAGTGGAATCCTCTCAAAATCAAACATTAGGGGATATGAATAATGTGATTAAAATTTTGTCTAGTAAATTGATTAAATCGGAATTGGAGAGTAAGAATTCTCAGAGGCAAGTACAACAAAACAGAAACTTTAATCCTCAGTATAGAAGACAACCTTTGCAAATTTTGCAAAAGGAGAGAAAAGACCAAGATTAGGTTCAACCACCACTTTACTTGGAGGCAGATCCTGATGAAGTACCAGAGCATTCCAAGGATCATGATGATCATAACATTGTACACAGGAGATGAATATGGATTAGGTGTTGAGGGAGAAGAATATACTGAAACAAATGCCATTTATGATGAGAATGAAATTGATGAATATTGGAAGCAGTTTACTGATTTTATGTAGGCATAATTACATAATAAATATGAATTGAGATCAAGAAAAAGATCTAGAATTCAAGAAAATGAAGGTGAGAAACAAGTTCCAACTCCCCTATAAAAGGAGACTCCACAAGAACCACAGCCTGCAAAATAATTAAATAAAGGAAAGAAACAATAGAATCCAAATAGCAAAACTCAAATACTTCAAGGTGAGTATTCTCAAGATAAAAGTGATAAAATTCCTAAGAAAAAAATGTTTCCATTCCACAAGAGATTTCAATGATGAAGAAAAGTGAAGATGAAAATAAATATTCTAAACAGGTCCATGTATTTAGTCTCACTAGAGAGTTAGAAAAAATAAGAATTCAGATGCCCCTCACAGAGTTGGTCAAAACACCAATTTATCAAAGAGAGATCACTGAGTTTATCAACCTATCTCAAAATGTGAATATAAATGACACTGTGAATCTGCAAGAAGATAGACCAGTAGTGGTTCTTGGTCCACATGTGGAGGAGGTAGATTCTTCATCACCTCCTTTCTACATTTCTTTATTGATTCATGATTTCCTCTTGCATAATTGTATGTTTAATTCAGGAGTCTCACATAACCTTATGCCACTATCAGTAATGAAATAACTAAACCTACAAGTTACTAAGCCTTATAGAGACTTGTATTCTTTTGATTCAAATAAAGTCAAGTGTCTTGGGGTCATTAAAGATATGGTGGTGTCATTAGCCCAGATCCCAGCTAGAAGCTTGGTAATGGATGTAGTGGTAGCAGATATCCTTGCTAGGTTTGCAATGTTGATATCTAGGTCATGGGGGGATAAATTGGGTGGTGTTCTGAAATTGGATTTTACTTATGCTATCATACCAATTTTTGGTGGATAAGAAATAAGGTTGTACAGAGAAACAAGATTTGTTAAAATAATCACAAAGAACAGAGCAAGTAATTCACCTGTGTATAGCCAAGAAAAACATGACTTGTCTTGCTTCATGCTGCATGACAATGCATAGTTGGGTGAAGATAACTAGAGGCAACTTACTTCAGCCCATGTAAATACAAAGCTGCAAACAGAAGGGGTGTGGAAGTGCTTCTTTGATGGAGCCTATTCTAAAGAAGGAATAGGTGTTGGTTTCCTTTTAATTACACCTGGAGGTAATATGATCCCATTTTCTTTTAAATTGGAGTTCGAAGCAACTAATAATGTGGCTGAATATGAATCCTTGATTATTGCTCTACAAACAGAAAAACAAATGGGAGTACAGTCAATTTCTGTTTTTGGAGATTCAGAGCTGATTATAAAGCAAATTAAGAAACATTGTCAAACAAAACACCCTAGGCTCAGGGCATATAGAAATGAAGTGTGGGATTTAATTGAGAATTTCTTTGAGTCTTTCAACATACAGTTCATTCCAAGAGATGGGAACAGATTAGTAGATTCCTTGGTTGTGGCTGCCAGTACTTTTAGGCCTCCTATAAATGAAAAGCTAAGATATGAGGTTGAAATGAGCCATAGGCCTTCTGTTCCAAATAATATAAAACACTGACAGGTTTTTGAGGATGATCAACATATTAAGGAATTCTTGACTATGATTGAAGATTTTTAGGGCACCAAGATTGATCAAGATGGAGATGAAACAATAGAAGGTGCAGAAGTAAGTGGTTTTAAAGATTCCATAGTTAATCAAAAAATTATTCAATTGAAAGGTAATATTTTGCCAAGGGGGCTTGTCCCTCTTGAAAGACTTTTTAACTCCAATGGTGTAGCTGTTAGTTCAGAGAAAATTCCACAGGATGAGTAGATTCAAGATCACAATATTGGAACCCAGAAGGAACCCAATTTAGTCAAATTATTTAATGGAGTTCCACTTAATTATAAGGAGAGAAATGTTGAGCTTTTCAGGGAGTATATTGATGTTTTTGCTTGGTCCTACGAGGATCTCAAGACATATGATGTAAGAATTATTAAGCACAAGATTCCCTTGAAAGAAGGGATTAAACCATTAAGCAGAAACTCAGGCAGATCAATCCTTTTCCTTTACCATTTATTGAGAAAGAAGTCAAAAATATTCTTGATGCCAAGATAATAGTTCCACTTCGATACTCTGACTAGGTGGCCAATTTAGCACATGTAAGGAAGAAAAAAGGAGAAATAAGGTTATGTGTGGATTTTAGAAATCTCAATAGGGCTTCCTTAAAAGATAACTATCCATTACCTAAAATGGATGATGTGTTGCAAAAGGTAACTAGATCATTCAGAATGTCAATGCTGGATGGGTTCTCTGGGTATAACCAGGTGGTTGTTGATAAAGAAGATCAAAAAAAGACTGCATTCACAACTCCTTGGGGAACCTTCATGTATGCTCAAATGCCTTTTGGGTTGATGAATGCAAGTGCAACATTTCAGAGGACTATAGAAATTGCATTTGTGGGTGATAAGTTTGTAGTGATATACTTGGATGACATCACTGTTTTCTCTAAGTCATATGAGGAGCATCTGGACCATCTTAAAAAGACTTTTGAGAAATGTAGAAAAATTGGGCTTTCTTTGAATCCTAAGAAGTCTATTTTTTCTCTAGAAGAAGGCAAACTGCTAGGGCACATTGTTTCTAGAGATGGAGTGAAGATAGATCTAGCAAGGGTGCAAGCTGTGCAGAAAATACCCCTGCCCAGGAGTAAGAAAGACATTCAAAAATTTCTGGGAAAAATAAATTTTCTAAGGAGGTTTGTGTCCAATTATGTTGAAATTGTAAAAGAGATTACCAATATGTTGAAGAAGGAAAATGAAGTACATTGGACCAAGGAAGCCAGAGAGTCATTCTCCAAGATCAAAGAAGCATTACAAGCAGCTCCAGTTTTAATTAGCCCTGATTATCAAAATCCCTTTCAAATTTTTTCATTTGCATCACTTAATTCAATAGTTGTTGTTTTGTTACAGAAAAATGATGAAGGAAAAGAGCAGCCAATTGCTTTCTTTAGCAAGATTCTCAGAGATGTTGAACTCAAATACAATATCCTTGAAAAATAGGTATATGCTTTGGTAAAAGCCCTAAAGGCCTTCAGGACTTATGTACTACAGTCACAGATCATTGCTTATGTGCCAAATGTTGCAGTAAAGGATGTCTTAGTCCAGAGTGATGTGGAAGGCAAAAGAGGAAAATGGATAGCTAAGATCCAAGAGTATGACCTCGACATAAAACCCACAAAGCTGGTGAAAGGGTAGGGATTGGCAAAGATTTTGACAGAGTCAAATTTTCAGGCATTGGGAATCAACTTGCTAATATTTGTAAATGAGGAAATAATTGAAGAAGGTGAAGAAAAATCAACCCTAGGTATGAAGATCCGATATAAATTTTTATTGTTTAGAAAATCTTCGGAAAAATCACATAACCAATCTTTTGTCGACGCGTTTCGAACCAACCAGTGTGGTTCATCGTCAGGACAAGTTATGTGATTTTGAACTGACGATGAACCACACTGGTTGGTTCAAAACGCGTCGACAAAAGATTGGTTATGTGATTTTGCCGAAGATTTTCTAAACAATGTTATGGATCACAAAAGTCTAAATTCCTTAATAAATTTTTATGTTCAAAATGTTGGCATTATGATACATGTGTTGTACTTGATGGAAACCCACTCATCTCAGATAATAAATTATAGTGTAGAGAAAATTTCACGCACTTTTATGCAGAGAAAATTTTATTTCATGTAGAGAAAAGTTCACGCACTTTTATGCAGAGAAAAGTTTATTTCATGTAGAGAAAAAGTTCATGCACTTTCATGCAAGGAAAAGCGTGTATATGTTGTAGAACTTACCTTTGGTCCATGGTAGTTAGTCCTTGGTATTTGAACCTATGAGGAAAAGCGCGTATATGTTGGAGAACTTACCTTTGGTCCATGGTAGTTAGTCCTTGGTATTTGAACCTATGAGGAAAAGCGCGTATATGTTGGAGAACTTACCTTTGGTCCATGGTAGTTAGTCCTTGGTATTTGAACCTATGGTTTTGGACCATGGTACACACTTTCATGCAAGGAAAAGCGCATATATGTTGGAGAACTTACCTTTGGTCCATGGTAGTTAGTCCTTGCTATTTGAACCTATGGTTTTGGACCATGGTACCTCATCCAAAAGTGTTGATATCACGTACTTTCATGGTTGGTTCATGGTATTAGTCCAACAGTTTTTTGATCCTATGGTTTTGGCCCATGGTATTGTGAAAGGCCTAAGACTATAAAAGAGGAAGGAGATCATTTGGCAAAGTATCTTCTGAATTATCGAATATCTGATAAAGTGCTAGATCTAGAATATTGTGATTGGGTTTTGGTGCAGATCTGGATCTGAATGAAGAAGGAACCTGAGCGTAAGGAGAAGGATAAGTTCTATTGATGGGTCAAAATCTTAAGGCTGGAATAGTGGTATCACTATATGATTTTGATCTGTGATATGTGGCATACGCTTGATCTATAAATCTAATAATCTGGGTCTGAATTATTGATGCATGTTTTATTTTACACATGTTATGATCTGGGTATGTCTGATGTAACAACTGCAAAGTTATAAGGAAATATTTGCAGATCTGTATGCGGGTTGGCTTTGGTGAAATCAGAGATTGATGATGCAAGTGTAGTTGATGGGTTTGTGATGTTCTTGGATCCAATTTGAAAATTTATGAAAAGTGGTCCTTGAAAGAAAAGAAGTAGGGGGTTGTAGCTCCCTTCCAGGAGAGACTGGAAAACGAGAGAGAGTTGTAGCTCTCTACAGGTTGCAGCCTACGTACTGGTAAAGGACTGCACCAATAAAAAACCATTGTAAAAGGAGTTTCTAATTTGAAAGAAGATAGAGACATATTGCAGCAGGCGGTTTTCACCCACATTGGGTTTCCACCTTACATCTTGTGTTCTTTGGTGTGACTATCTGTTTTCTTTGTTCATGCTCATTATTTTATGGTACTGACATGCAAAAATAATTCAAAGAATAAATAAGGAAGATTTATTAAAAGAACTTGATAATACTGATTCACCCCCCCTCTCAGTATTATTTCCAACAATTGGTATCAGAGCAGGTCCTTCAGAGAAGCTTGATCGCTTGAAGGAAGATCATTCATCATGAGCAACTACGAGAGGGAAGCATCAATCAGGCCACCAATTTTTGATGGGATAAACTTCAATTATTGGAAGGTAAGAGTTACTGCCTATCTTCAATCTCTTGGTACAGAAGTTTGGGATATCATAGATACAGGCTACACTTTTCCTTCAGCTACTCCTACAGATACGGCCGAAAAGAAGAAATATGAAACAAATGCTAAAGTAGTCAATACTCTGTTGGGATGCTTATCTCAAACAGAATTCGTGAAGGTTATGCAATATAAATCCGCAAAAGAAATATGGGACAAGATTGTCTTGAGCTACGAAGGAGATGAACAGGTAAAGCGTGCTAAACTTCAAACCCTCAGGATTCAGTATGAGAATCTCAGAATGTATAATGATGAAAGTGTGGCTAACTATTTCCTTCGGGTAGATGAGATTGTTAATTGCATGAAAAACTTGGGTGAAGAAATAAAAGAGGCTATTGTGGTTGAAAAAGTTCTAAGATCATTATCCCCCAAGTTTGAATCTAAAGTGTCTGCAATAGAAGAAAAGGAAAATCTACGAATTCTTACTATGTCTCAGCTACACGAAATTCTAACTGCTTATGAAATGAGAAAGGGAGGTCCATCAGACAGAAGAGAAGCTGCTTTCAAGGCTTCAGGCAAAGGAGACTATTATGAAGCAAGTGACGTGCCAGAAGAAGAAGAAGAAGAATCAAATTTTGTCAGAAATCTTCAAAGGGGAACTGGAAGGTTCAGAGGTAAGTTACCTTTTAAATGCTTTGCTTGTGGAAGAGTAGGTAATTATGCTGCAAAATGTCCTCATAAGGATAAAGGAAAGGAACCTGCTAGATGGAACAAGAAACAGATTGCAAATAAGAAAAGCTACTACACTCATGAAGATAGTGATGGTCTATCAAATAGTGACGAAGATGAACGAGGTAATGACTATAAACTCTTAATGGCATTTGAAGATGATGATTACATGGATGCTATAGATGTGGATAGCTTTTGTGAAGAAATTTCTAGACTCAAGACATGTATAGAAGAAAAGAATAGGATCATTGATACTCTACAACTTCAAATTGATGAAAAAGAAAAATATCTTGAAAAGTTAGAAGGCGAAATTGTTGGTCTTAGAAAAGATATTGAGAAAACAAAGGCTATTAATCTTAAGTTTGTCAAAGGATCTAAAACTCTGGATGAGATCATCAATGTACAACGCTCTCCTCTAAACAAGACAGGTCTGGGCTATAATGGAGAAACTTCTCAAGCATCCACCTCAAAGAGTTATCTTGATGCAGCAAGAAGGAATGAGAAAAAGCACAATGGAGATCACCAAGTAAAGCAGGGACCAATTACAAACAAAGACTATCAGGCAAATCAGGGGCAATCTGTCTTAAGGATGAACAAAAGCTACAACCAGCCACAGGTAAAATCCTCTCAATTTGCTTCAAGAATGAATGACAATAGAAATTACAATCGTTTGGTCGGAAGATTTGATAACCGCAGAAATTTCTTCAATGGACAATGCTTTTCTTGCCATAACTTTGGTCACAAAGCAGCTCAATGTGTTGCATATAAAACGATCATGACTAGAGAAGCTCAAAAACAAATAAGTATGACTGGGATTACAAAAAGGACCTATAACAACTTTTCGATTCTTGAAAATGAAGTTGAATGTTCTATTTGCAATAACTTTGGTCATGAAGATTCTGAATGTAGGAGTAGGTTTCAGCAGAAAAAGGAACAAGCCTCAAGCACCAAAACATGGAGAATAAAGGAACCACAAACAGAAAGATGTGGGATAGCATTTTATGCAGAGGGACAGGAAAATCTATGGTACATTGACAGTGGATGTTTGAAGCATATGACAGGTGATAAAGAAAAACTTGAATCATATTCTGCTCTAGAAAAAGGAAAGAAAGATTCTTTTGGAAATGATACTCCTGCAACTATAAAAGGAAAAGGCACTGCTCAGTTAAAAGAAAAGGTCAAAGCTGGAAATGTTTTGTATGTTGATGGATTGAAACATAATCTTCTAAGTGTCAGCCAGATGTGTGATCAAAGAACCGAGGTGATATTCAGATCAAATGGATGTCTTGTTCGTGATCTTGATACAGGTAAAACAGTGATCAAAGGTAAAAGAACTCAAAATAATCTATACATATTTGAAGAAGGACAACAACAATGCTATCTGAGCAAGGATGATGAGCACTGGCTATGGCACCGGAGGTTGGGGCATCTAAGCTTTTCACAAATAAGGAAAGCATGAAAATATCAGGCAGTTCGTGGTCTTCCAGATATCAAAGTTCCAGACAACACCATATGCAAATCATGTCAGTTTGGAAAGCAAACCAGAACTACCTTTCTGGAAAAGGAAGGATCAGCTAGCATGCCTCTTGAGCTAGTACATACAGATACATGTGGTCCATTCAGGAAAAGGACACCTCGAGGAGAAGAATATTTGATATTATTCATTGACGATTTCTCCAGGTTTGTCTGGTTAGGACTTATGAAGCACAAAGATGAAGCATTCGAAAAATTCAAATCCTTTAAAGCCTTGGTTGAAAATGAATCAGGATACAAAATTAAGTGTCTTAGATCCGACAGAGGTGTGGAGTTTACCTCAAATGAATTTTTCGATTTCTGTGAAGAACATGGGATAAGAAGAGAATTCTCTACAGCTAGAACTCCTCAGCAAAATGGAGTGGTGGAAAGAATGAACATAACTGTCCAAAAAATGGCTCGTGCTATGCTTGATGAATCTGGAACTCCTGCAACTTTCTGGGGTGAATCAGCACATGCTGCGGTTATTATTCTCAACAAAACAAATGTCCGAGTGAACAGCACTCAAACCCCTCATGAGCTCTGGTATGGTGAGACTCCTTCGGTAAAGCACTTCAAAATCTTTGGGATAAAATGCTATATTAAAAATATTGATGAGCAACTTGGAAAACTTGAACCTAGAGCAGATGAAGGCATCCTTCTTGGTTATTCTCCACACAGCAAAACATACAAGTGCTATAATAAAAGACTTGGAAGAATTGTTGACAGCATTGATGTAGTGGTTGATGAGAAGGGATACATTCCTAGGCAAGTAAATCATGAAGATATCGAAGAAGATGAAGGCCATCCTCAAAGACAGAATGATGAAGAAGAAGAACCTCAAGAAGAACCAGAGGAGCAGATAAGGATAGAAGAGATGACTCCATCCATATATGTTTAGAAGAATCATCCAGAATCTCAGATTTTGGGACAGAAAGAAGCAGGGGTACAAACAAGAAGAACAATTGCAGAAGCTTCAAGCTATTTGGCATTACTCTCTTCCACTGAACCACAAAATATGAAAGAGGCATGCAAAGATGAATGTTGGGTCAAAGCAATGGATGAAGAACTTGAGCAGATTGAAAAGAACAACAGTTGGGAGCTGGTTCCTAGACCAAAGGATAAGAATGTTATAGGAACAAAATGGCTCTTCAAAAATAAATTGAATGAAAATGGAGAAGTAATTAGAAACAAGGCCAGACTTGTTTGTAAAGGGTATGCGCAGCAAGAAGGAATAGATTTTGAAGAAACTTTTGCTCCTGTTGCAAGACTTGAGGCCATCTGAATGTTCCTTGCTCTCTCAAGCTTTCAAAACTTCAAAGTATTTCAAATGGACATGAAATCAGCCTTTCTGAATGGAGACTTGGGAGAAGAAGTATACATTGAGTAGCCAGATGGTTTCATTCTTGGAAATGATCCAAATCTTGTATGCAGATTGAAAAAGGCTCTCTATGGCCTCAAACAAGCTCCAAGGGCTTGGTACTATCGTTTAGACAAATATCTTCATCAACAAGGTTTTTCAAAAGGATCAGCAGACAACAATCTTTATATAAAAGTTGAAAATGACAAATTGTTGATACTTGTTGTGTATGTAGATGACATTATCTTTGGCAGCAATGAAGAAGCTATGAGTCAAATCTTTGCCTTGGTGATGCAGAAAGAATTCGAAATGTCCTTGCTGGGAGAACTGACATATTTTCTTGGTTTGCAAATCCAACAAAATGAAGGAGGGATCTTCTTGTCTCAAACCAAGTATCTCAAGCAGATTTTGAAGAAATATGGTATGGAAGAAGCAAAACCAGTATGTACACCCATGGTCACAGGATGTAACCTCAGTGCAAATGATGAATCAGCTGCAGTGCATCAACCAACTTACAGATCTATGATTGGAAGTCTACTTTATTTGACAGGTACCCGACCAGACATCATGCATGCAGTGGGAATAGTTGGAAGATTTCAGGCAAATCCAAAGGAAACTCATCTTCAGGCAGTAAAGAGAATCTTCAAATATCTTCAAGGGACTCAAAACTATGGCTTATGGTATGATTCCTAGAGATACAGATCTCACACTTCATGCTTATTCAGATGCTGATTGGGCCGGAAGCATGGATGACAGGAAAAGCACAAGTGGTGGTGCATTCTTTATGGGTTCCAGATTAGTATCTTGGTTCAGCAAGAAATAGAGTTCGATTTCCTTGTCTACAGCTGAAGCAGAATATGTTGCTGATGCATCTTGTTGCACTCAACTCCTTTGGATGATGCAGACCTTGCAGGATTTTCAAATCACTTGTACACCACCCATCTCCATCTTATGTGATAATACAAGTGCAATCAGCATTTCAAAGAACCCAGTCATGCATTCAAAAACCAAGCACATACCAATCAAGTATGACTTTCTCCGGGAACAAGTGCTTGAACAAAAGGTCAAGTTGGAGTATGTTCCTTCTAAGGAACAGGTTGCTAATATACTCACCAAACCATTGCCTAGGGAGACCTTTGAATACCTCAGGCAAAAGCTGGGGGTTTTTGATGCATCATCTTGTTGTTGAATCTCTTATGATTGTTGGTTGTACGCAAGGTTCATCTGAAGTATATGCATACATGTGCTGGGTTGCGGATTGGTCAAATATTGAATGGCACAGGTTCAGGGGGAGCATATCATGCATTGTTGGCATTATGGAGGAAGTACAGAAGGAGATCATGGATGCTGGTCTGAATATTGCTACAATTCATCTCTATCTCTTTCATGGTCATGGATTATGGTTCTTCTTTGCAGATCTGGTTTATAGTTAGGGGGAGCATAACCCTTTGCCCTTGATGTCAAAGGGGGAGAGTGATTGGTTGTTGTTGCCATCAAGTCCAAAGGGGGAGATTGTTGGCATTATGATACATATGTTGTACTTGATGGAAACCCACTCATCTCAGATAATAAATTATAGTGTAGAGAAAAGTTCACGCACTTTTATGCAGAGAAAAGTTTGTTTCATGTAGAGAAAAGTTCACGCACTTTTATGCAGAGAAAAGTTTATTTCATGTAGAGAAAAAGTTCATGCACTTTCATGCAAGGAAAAGCGCGTATATGTTGGAGAACTTACCTTTGGTCCATGGTAGTTAGTCCTTGGTATTTGAACCTATGAGGAAAAGCGTGTATATCTTGGAGAACTTACCTTTGGTCCATGGTAGTTAGTCCTTGGTATTTGAACCTATGAGGAAAAGCGTGTATATGTTGGAGAACTTACCTTTGGTCCATGGTAGTTAGTCCTTGGTATTTGAACCTATGGTTTTGGACCATGGTATGCACTTTCATGCAAGGAAAAGCGCGTATATGTTGGAGAACTTACCTTTGGTCCATGGTAGTTAGTCCTTGGTATTTGAACCTATGGTTTTCGACCATGGTACGCACTTTCATGCAAGGAAAAGCGCGTATATGTTGGAGAACTTACCTTTGGTCCATGGTAGTTAGTCCTTGGTATTTGAACCTATGGTTTTGGACCATGGTACCTCATCCAAAAGTGTTGATCTCACGTACTTTCATGGTTGGTTCATGGTATTAGTCCAACAGTTTTTTGATCCTATGGTTTTGGCCCGTGGTATTGTGAAAGGCCTAAGACTGTAAAAGAGGAAGGAGATAATTTGGCAAAGTATCTTCTGAATTATCGAATATCTGATAAAGTGCTAGATATGGAATATTGTGATTGGGTTTTGGTGCAGATCTGGATCTGAATGAAGAAGGAACCTGAGCGTAAGGAGAAGGATAAGTTCTATTGATGGGTCAAAATCTTAAGGCTGGAATAGTGGTATCTCTATATGATTTTGATCTGTGATATGTGGCATACGCTTGATCTATAAATCTAATCATCTGGGTCTGAATTATTGATGCATGTTTTATTTTACACATGTTATGATCTGGGTATGTCTGATGTAACAACTGCAAAGTTATAAGGAAATATTTGCAGATCTGTATGTGGGTTGGCTTTGGTGAAATCAGAGATTGATGATGCAAGTGTAGTTGATGGGTTTTTGATGTTCTTGGATCCAGTTTGAAAATTTATGAAAAGTGGTCCTTGAAAGAAAAGAAGTAGGGGGTTGTAGCTCCCTTCCAGGAGAGACTGGAAAACGAGAGAGAGTTGTAGCTCTCTGCAGGTTGCAACCTACGTACTGGTAAAGGACTGCACCAGTACAAAACCATTGTAAAAGGAGTTTCTAATTTGAAAGAAGATAGAGACATATTGTAGCAGGTGGTTTTCACTTACATTGAGTTTCCACCTTACATCTTGTGTTCTTTGGTGTGACTATCTGTTTTCTTTGTTCATGCTCATTATTTTATGGTACTGACGTGCAAAAATAATTCAAAGAATAAATAAGGAAGATTTATTAAAAGAACTTGATAATACTGATTCACCCCCCCTCTTAGTGTTATTTCCAACACAAAATGGTACAAGCACATAGTTCATTATTTATGTTTTCTCTCTTGTCCCCAAGCATTGGATAGAATAAGATATAGAACATTAAAAATCAAATCACAGTCATATGTGATTGTAGAGGGTAGATTGTATTGGAAGGATCCTGTGGGAATTTTATTGTTATGTTTAATAGAAGATGAATCCACAGAGACCATTAAAGATTATCATGAGAAGTTATGTGGTGGACATTATAGTTGGAAAGATATTCCACACATAATTCTCCAGGAAGGATTTTATTGGCCCACCCTATTTGGTGATATATATAAGTTTGTCAGAAGCTGTCAGAAGTGTCAGCCTTTTGCTGAGAAGAAGAGGTTAGCTCCCTTGCCATTGATCCCAGTCTTCATAGAAGAACCATTCAGAGAATGGGGACTAGACTTTGTTGGAAAATTAACCCACCTTCAAGTGGATATCACAAGTGGGTTTGCACAGCTACTGATTATTTCACCAAGTGGATAAAAGCTATACCTACCAAAAAGGAAAATGATCAGGTGGTGATGAATTTTTTAGAGGAAATCATTTTCAGCAGATTTGGATGCCCTGTCAAAATCATCATTGAAAATGCTCAAGTGTTCAGTTCAATTAAGTTTGTTGTTGTTGTTGTTTTTTTTTTTTTTTTTTTTTTCAGAAGTATAATGTCATTTTATCTCATTCAATAGCTTATCATCCATAGGGAAATGGATTCGTTGAATCCACTAACAAAACATTGATTAAAATTCTTAAGAAAGCTATTGTAGCGAATCAGAAAGACTGGGATTCGAAATTAAATTTTGCTCTATGGGTTGTCTAAGTGACTAGAAAAAGTTCTACAGGCAAATCACCTTTTGAATTAGTGTATGGAACTCAAGCTCCGTTCCCTAGTCAGCTTTTGAAGCTTGTGATTCCAATGATTTAGGAGGCCAAAGAAGAGCCCAATGCTCTAATAAGAAGGATACACAAGGTGGTGGAGTTGATTGAAAGCAGGGATAAGGTAAGAGATAATTTGATTATGTATCAATCAAAGATGAAGGGTATTTTTGACAGAAAATCCAAAGAAATTGATTCTAAAGTTGGAGACTTGGTATTAAGGTGGGATACTAGAAGAGAAGATAAGGGCAAACATGGAATGTTTGATCCTCCCTCGTATGGCCCATTCAGGATCATAGAAGTAAGGCAAATAATACATTCTTCTTGAAGAATCTTGATGGTGAAACTTTACAGTTGCTTGTCAATGGGCAGTACCTAAAACATTATTTACAATTCTGAAGCATAAGCATCATGTCATTGTAGATACTAGACTGAATTCATTGTACAAATTCCATAGAAATAAAATTGGCTAAGAAATATATGACTCCATGCCCGAGGCGAAGGCACTGATCTGTGGTTCTTAGTGCTTTTGTGGCAAACGCACTATCCCCAGGTGGAGCCAAATGTTGTAGCATCCATTGTCATTTAAATTTCATTTGTAATGCTATCACAGAAAATAAAAATAAAAATAAAAATCAAATATTATGTTCTAAAAAATCAAAAGAGAATGTGAAAGTCCGAAAAAAGCGATTTATTTTTTATGGCATTCAAATTCGAAGTAAGGTGGGGCCCCGACCCATATTAAAATTCGAGTGGTATCACAAGATTTAAGTAAGGGTGGGTTTGAGAAGCTGGTAGAGTGCTTTGCAGTGGAGCAACGAGCATGAGTTATAACTCAGGCTCAACCCTTGTTTGATGTCAAGATGTTTGACCAATATTTACGGCCTAAGATTGCTGCGAGGGTTCAAGCCCAATGAACATCCCGTACACTCCCTACCGCTGTAGCAGGCCACCCCCATCGCTCCACTCCATCTCATCTCCTCCACGTCATCTGCAACCCTCATTAATTATCGTCCACCTCATTCACCGTACCCCGTCACCTCATATACCACTCCATTAATTAGTTACATTAATTACAGGTCCCCCCCCCCCTTTTGAATATTATATGTATAAAAGACAAGCAAAACCCCGTTGTATTAGTCTTTTGTTTTAGTACTAAGCAACCTTGCAGCCAATTCAGAAAATCTAAGTCAGCAACTGTCACTAATAAACTATCACCTACAGTCACCATGGCCAAACAAGTAAGTTCCTCATCAGTTATCCATACCCTATTAATGGATGTTGAACGAGATATTTCTAATACCCTCTGTACAATTAAGCATCTTTCGCTGTATCAAGAGGACATTCTGAACCATAAGAAGTCTCCTATTTTCATGGCAATGGTTAGGTCAGGTGTTGTAGCTGCTTTTGTCCCCAGAACTCATTTATTTCTTGAATTTATTCAATGGCTAGCCTCAACAATGTACCCCAAGAAGTGTTTCCTAATGAATCAGTCAGGGGAGAATTTTTTTCAAGTAGCCTCATAGTTAATACACCAAGCTTTGAATTACCCTATGTCTGGAACTTACACCACCTTTATTGAAGAATCCCTAATTTCTTATTATGATAAGATGTCTCCTTAGGAGCTCTCTCATGTCACCTCTTTCTTGGCCCCTAAATCTAGTCAATTCTCCCTAAATGGTAATCTCTTCTCCTTAGAAATATTTACAATTTACATAAGACATGTGTTGCAAGTAATTGCCAAGATTCTAGGGAAAGAAGACTCTAAGCAGGTAGATAAAGTTTTGTTGGGATTTTTCTCCTTAATGATGAAGCCTGAGATAGTACTAGACATTCCAGCATTCTAGGTAGATGCTATCAATACTCAATTTATGACTTTGCCTCTCACTATTTCCTTCAAATTTCCTTCAGTCATTACTTATTTATTTATGTACCAGAATGCTGAACATTTTTCTGATTTGGGGCTAAATGTTGTTGATATCAATAAAAATAAATAACTAGCGGTATTTTGGACAAACCTGATAAGGGGTGATCCAAGAGACAGTGGTTTATTTGTGTTTATTTCTTTATTCCTTCTAGTGGCTTATAAAATTTTGAATGGAAGCCTACCCCCAACTTTCCTTCCTAAAGCTCAAGAGTGTCTTCAATTGAGTAAGGATGTGAGATGTGGAGATTGGTTCATATTTGAAGAGTATACAGAGATTAGGCTTTATGGAGCCTCTACCAAGCCTTACAGGTTACCTAAATTTGTGCCAATGAGGCTTTTTGCCCTTGAATTTATTAGGCAAAGCTTAAATGTTGATCAAGTTCATTTTGTTCCTATGAGGAAAGGGTTCTTCTTCAAGTTTCCTAAAGCAGTGGGACCCTTCATTGTAAACACCGGACAGGCTACTGAAGAGGTTGAAAGATTGTTGAATGATATGTGTCTTTTACAGGTGGTTGAGTGGGCTTATGATCCTCATCAATTTATTTCAAGAAAATGATTGGAGAATGGATATTCAACCTTTGTACATGAAAGTAGACCTGAAACAGAGAAATTGGCAAATGGAGGTTTGCAAAACACTCATGGGACAGAGATTGAAACCCCTAGCATTAAAGAAAAAGGGGTCAAGAGGGTTAGAGAGGAAGTTATTGATTTGGAAGAGGAAGAATCTGAAGCAGCAAAAAGGACCAAGCTTTAGGATGCAATGTCTTCGGTAAAACCCAATTTGGTGATTCAGTTAGGAGAGACAGAAGGTGCCCCTGCTTCTCCATCTTCCAGAGAACCTGTTCATGATCAGGTTCCTTTAATTCAAAGAATGTTTGCTCAGATGGCTGAGATAAATCAGAAGATGAAGTTAAATATGGAGGCTCAAGTTGATTCTTAGGTAACTCCTAAACAAACTAGATTGCTATTTGCCATGGATTTAGAGAAGAGCCAACTTAAAATTGATTTTTCTCATCCTACTGAAATATCAGGTGGGTCTACTAGCAATTTCAAGACTGTGAACTTAACTATTGACACTCACAAGCTTCCAATGATTGACAAGATCAACTTGCATATCCAAACTGGGCAATTGATCATGAATGATCTACATAAGACAAATGAAGCAGTTTTCAAGGCATAAAAAATTCTAAATAAGGTGATTTAGCAGTTAAAGTTGGAGAAAGCCAACTCCAAAGCTTTGAATTCTTAGGTGGATGAGCTAAATAATATTATCATTAAAGTAGGTGTCAATCCTGATGACCAAGTTGCTGTTAAGAAATTATTACAATCTGCCAAGTTAGAGATTAGGGCTTTGAAAAAGAAGTTGAATCTACCTGCAGGTGAGCATCCCATAGCTGCAGGGATAGCTGAAGTAGAAAATGAAAAGGAAAAGCTCCTACAGGATGTGTTGCAAAATACTAAAGAAGTTTCTCTACTTAAAGAATCTTTGGACAAGTTGCAACGATAGGTGGACACTCATGTTTTTACAATAGTAATGCCATCCAACACAGGTGATCCAGTAGCACAGGTTTTACAGTTGGGAACAAAGCTTAAAATGGTTGAGCACGATATATAGAAAGCCTAAAGAAAATTGGAAACAACTTGCAAGCTATTGAATTTAAGTGAACAAGAAGCAAGAAGGGAGAAAGATAATGCAAAGAAGTACAGGGAAGATTTCCTGAGGGCTAAATGTGAAATCAAAAGGCTAAAGGAGAAAATCAAGGGAAATATGTCCTTAATTCAAGCCAGAGAAATCTTATGGGATGAAGTCATTAAGGTTATCAAGGGCATTTGGGAGTTTTTGGTGATTATATCCGAAGAAAAAACACTAGTTCCAGATATGGAAGAGGTGGTCATTAAAAATAAGCAAAAAGATCTAGATAGATCAAATTTTTTAAAGAGGATGATAGATTTCATCAACTCTAAATCTACTGTGGAATTAAAGGAACATGACATGCCAGACAGAACATCATGTGCAATTGATTTTAATAAAATGATTGTCAGAAACATCTACAAGATTACTGCTTAGAAGAAGATAAATGAGATGAAGGAAGCAAATTCAAAGTTTAACATCTTGTTTGATAAAAGGGGGTTAGGGGTGGACTTCCTTCTTGTTGGGATCTACAGGGAAACTTGCTGCCATGGAAAACATATGAGACTTTTCTAGTTGAGGCAAAAAGAAAAGTTGATAACACTCATGAAAAGACAACAGTATTAAAAGGATCCACCATTATGAACTATGTGAACAAAGATTTTAAGCTTCTCTGGATGGTGAAGACTCTCTTTACTGACAAGCCTACTTATGGTAGGATCACAGCTTACAGAATAGCACTTGATAAGTTATAGGAAGCACCAAAGTCAAATGTACCATTATGGAGAAAGTTCAAGGAATGGCTGATAAAGCAAACCAAAGATGCATCAACAGGACCACATACTCAAGCCACAGATTCAAACAGCGAGCAACAATCACCAATCATGCTCTAATTTCTGTTACTTCTTGTTATTTTGTTTTCTTGTGAAGAATGAGGTGTCTTTTACCCTCCAATGTAACATTCTGTAATGACTTTTACTTTAGACAGTTAGGATGTAGTTAAGTAGTTTGACAGTTTTGGTAGTTACCAACTATACCATGATGTATAAAAAGAGGAAAAATTATAGGAAAAAGGTTTTAATTTTGAATAACCTAGAGACTATGCTATTGTATTCTTAATAAATTGATGATTAATGAAAGAATCAGGAGTTTTCCACACATTGTCGGGTATGATTTTTTAATTTCTCTATTATGTGTCATTATGTGTCTTCCTTTCTTTCTTTAAGTATGGTAATGAAGCTACAAGTCTTTGTTTACTTATGTGAATGAAGTTAAAATTCCTTAAAAGAGCGCTCCTATATTTAAAGTTCCTACTTCTACATTTCTTCTAAGTTACAGATAACAATTTCTATGAAAAACAACATATTATTTCTAACTTCTCAAAGCATTCTTCACACAGCATTTATATTCAGCATCATATGGCATTCTGAGATTTTAATATCAACTAAATATTAAGGGTTAAAAGTCAGGTCCTTCATGCCCTTCACTTGAGGATACATCATACAAATACGTGACATGAATAATAAAACTTAATGTCTTAAGCACAATTTATACACAGCCAAGAAATTGCTTTCTTAAGGGACAACAAAACCCATGCCTCAAGAAAACAATAATAATATTATTTTTATCATTACATAAAATCATGATTACATATGTCATTATGAAGACCAAACCTAGTTACATATTTTAACACTCCTTCTTAACTAGGGAGGTATTCATAATCCATACAAGTTACTTGGACATTCTCAATCCAAAAAATTCTCATAAGAAGAGTTGGATCGGTAACCCATATGTATGGCATCATACCAACTAGCATTGTCATATAGCAAGGCCTTGACTAACAACTCTATCTCTCCACAAGGTCAAAGCACAAGGTTGGCAATACTAATGACTTATAGAAACCATCATCATTGTCTCTCAAGGCACATAACCCACCCGGGTGTTCACATGGTATGTCCTTTCAGGACTATTATTATATTGGATTCCCAATCCTCAAATAATATCAGTCCTTTACTACTCTTATCTTGGATGCCCTACCACATCCTTAAAGAGAATTAGATGCCAGATGCTTACCCAATCCTCCATTCTTTCTTCCAAAGTGAAGACAATAATTATGTGTCTATATCTCCTTCTCAACTAAGGAGGATATAACCATTCCTATGAAGGAATGTACCCATTCCTATAAAAGGAATGTACCCAATCTCCCTCTTAACTAGGGACTTGTCCAAGCTCCCTCTTAACCAAGGACTTATTTTCCAACAATAGTTCTTTGGTGGAGATCATGGCACTATTAGCTGCTAGGAGAACTCCTCCTTTTGATGTCACGAATTTTATTCTTATAATTATGGAACCTCCAACTCTTGGGACTTGTTTGTAGGGAATCGAATATCCATCACTTTCCCTCACGAACCATCTCAATCATGTCATCCTTTTTCTTCATCGGAAAGTGATCTTCTAATCCATATATGGCTTTCCTTCATATAGCTACTTTTTTCCACATCATGTTTCTTCCAAGATCTTCTATCCCACCACATGAGTACAAGTTGTAGGTGACATCCAAAACTCTCTTTTGGTAGCCCTATATGAGCCCATCAGATATAATAAAAAATGAACATTAGATCAAATTTACCTTTGGTGATGGCCCTTCATCATGACATATTCTTGTTGCAACATAGACATATTGCATACATATTGACACATCTCCAATATATTCAATTGTTAAGGTATTCTTTATTTCCAAACTTTTCCAAGGTATTCATATCTTTCTCATGGAGATATCATAGCCAATTCCTCAAAGGTTGATTTCCTCTTCTAAGTGACCATAGTTGCATCTTTCATGATATCTTATTTTCTTCTTCATATATTGCTCCCAGGAACTTCCATCCATATTTCATTCATCTTTGTCAACCACCTCACTTTCTATATGAGGACATCATATGTTGATTTCATCTAGTGAATATGTGAATCATGCCTTCATGTAGCCTTTGAAAGAGATCCCTTATCCTTAGATTATGCTCATGAGTTAGATTATCCTCCCATGCTATTTGCAACTATATGATGACATGACTTAATCTATCAACCATATGCATACATACCTCTTTTCTCTTTTTGGTCATCTAGACTTCCTTCAGTAGCTTCCTTTCCTTAATTGAGAGTACTTAAACCATGTTGGCATGTTGCATTTCTTTGTCATCATACCATCATTATTCCAAATAATGAATCCCACACAAGGTTGAATTCTCAGTGAGACACTTGCTTTTTCCAAGAGATGAAACTTCCAACAGAGGATCTTGATTATCCTCATCCTACAAATGTTCCTTTCCAATGATGTATGATGAGATCTACACTAGATGACTTCCTTCTACCCATAAGTACTACTTATGCTTCTAATGAGGTTACCAAGAGTTGCTTCCTTCTAATGATGACTACCATAGACTTCAACTATCTTTCAAACTTCTTTTGATGTCATGAGCTCTTGCTTCAACCGTATGCTATTATGATGCCATCTCCTAAAATTATGCATTATATTACACTTCTATTGATTCCTAGCATGATAACTATACTTTACAAGAATTGAAAAAAAACTCAATGGAGAAGATTATCTCAATCATAGTAGAGATCTTTTACTTCCTCCTTTGATTTCTTCTTTTTAGCTTCTTCCACTTCTTTAGTGATATGGGCTTCTTCCCTTCATCTTTTTTTTTGTCCTTCTTGAATTTGGAACAATCTCTCTTGTAGTACCCATATTCTTGACAACCATAGCATTGGACCTTGGCCATATTCTTCTTCCTTTTTTGTGGACCTAACTTAGCAAACTTCCCTTTTCTCTTAGCCATGGAACAAATGCTTGTGTTTGCTCGTTTGATCCTACATTTTTTTTCCTTCAGCCTTATTTCTTCAATTTTTCATAATGACCAAAGCTTATTGAATGGGGTATCTTCCTTTTTTCCATAGATGCTTGATGTAAAGTTGCCTCGTTCCTCAGGTAGTGCATTGAGTACTATAGTGGTCATTTCCTTATCAGACATTATTTGTCCCAATTCTTGTAATTGATCTCTTATTTTGGATACCCTCATAAAGTATGAGGTTATACCATCTTCTTTTGATATCTTCATCTTTTATAGTTATTGTCTTAACGATATCACTTCTCCAACATTATTTACAAAGCAGTTCTACTAACTTCTCATATATCTCTTTTGAGTTACTCTTCCTTTGTCTTTTCCTCTTAAACAGTAATCCTTCGTTTCCACCCTTTTCTGCATGAAAAATAACAATTATTAATGATTAATCTTTTCATACTAATTCTCAAAAACTATAAAAGAATTGTGCATAAAGAAATCAAGGAGGAATCCAACCATTAACCCAAGAGTCCAAGTAGTCGGTACTTTATCTGACTTGTTATCAGGAATACCCGTTAAATATGAAGATCCGGGAAACCCAATAGTAACTGTTCAAATCTATGGACAGACTTTGACTAATGCTTTAGTTGATTTAGGAGCTGCAATTAATATTTTGACAACTTCTACGTGCCAAAAGCTTGGGATTACATCGCTAGAACCTACTTCTACTTTGTTATAATTGGCTGACCGATCTGTGGTGCAACCAGAAGGAACTCTGTACGATGTCATGGTCTCTATAGATTCTTGGGAATACCCGACTGACTTCCTGGTAATTAATCCAAAAACCTGACTGGATGGACACCCTCTAATTCTAGGTAGACCCTGGCTGGCCACTGCCGATGCGTACATTGGTTGTCGGTAGGGGAATATGACAATAACCAAAGGACCAGATATCAAAAATCTAGTCCTATATCCTCCAGCACAGCCAAGTCTTACAATGATAAAAACTAACCAGCACCCTGTATCATACCTTACTGACAATATCATATCACCATTGACTATACAAGAGGCTCTAGACTTTAAAGATCAAACAGAAGATGATGCCATCAATAACTTCGTTAGTCAAATGGAATCCAGACCTCATGCACAGTGTTTTATGATAGAAGCTGCATTCGAGAATGAACTCGAAGAGGACCCCTTGAAAGATACGCATGATCAAACGATACCTGTGACTTCTGTTGCTAATAGTAAAGTAGTGGAAATTGAACCGGGAAAAACGCTAAACATCAATGCCAACCTTACACCAGACCAAGAAATAAAACTCATCCATTTGTTACGAAAATATCAAGAAGCATTTGCATGGGACTATCCTGATATGAAAGGGATTGATCCCCAATTGTGCACCCACCATATTTACATAGAAAAAGATGCAAGACCTGTCCGTCAACCGCAAAGAAGACTCAACCCCCATCTAAAAGATGTTGTGAAAGCAGAACTTCAGAAGCTTTTAGATGTTAATTTTATTTATCCTATTTCTGATAGTAAGTGGGTCTCTCCACTTGTGGTTGTACCCAAGAATAATGGGAAATGGAGGATTTGTGTGGATTATAGGGAGCTAAACAAAGCCACACAAAAAGATCATTTTCCCCTCCCATTCATAGACCAAGTACTGGACACGTTAGCAGGAAAGAAATTCTTTTCTTTCCTAGATGGCTTCAGTGGATACAATCAGATCCAGATTGCCCCTGAAGACCAGGACAAAACTACCTTTACTTGTCCTTGGGGAACGTTCGCCTATAGAGTTCTACCCTTTGGCCTATGTAATGCCCCTGCCACATTCCAAAGGGCCATTCTTAGCATCTTTGCAGACTTAATAAATGATGGGCTTGAAGTCTACATGGATGAATTTACACCATATGGAGATGATTTTGATCCAACTCTAGACACTCTAGAAAAAGTCCTACAGCGTTGCATTGCTACCAGGCTTTGCTTAAGCCACGAAAAATGTTATATGATGATGACAGAAGGGCTTATTCTAGGGCACTACGTCTCAGCAGCCGGCATTCAGGTAGATCCGGCTAAAATTCGGATTCTTTTGCTCATTCCCACCCCCACTACTCAGACGGAGGTACGCAGCTTTCTTGGATTTTCTGGGTATTACAGACGATTTATAGAACATTATTCACACATTGCTGCACCTTTATATGCACTAACAGGTAATGTTGATTTCATGTGGACAGAAAAATGTGACCGCGCTTTCCAGGATTTAAAGAAACTCGTATCAACAGCTCCAGTCCTTCGAGGACCAAACTGGAATTTACCATTCCAAATTTCATCTGATGCCTCAAACACAACAATCGGTGCAGTCCTTGGACAGGAGGAGGATAGAAAACCTTATGCTATTTATTATATCAGCAAAAATTTAACCCCTGCTTAATTAAATTACACTGTCACCGAAAAAGAATTCCTAGCTGTAATACATGCTGTTAATAAATTTAGACACTATATCACAGGCTATCCCGTTGTGTTATATACAGATCATTCTGCTATTAAATATTTAGCAAATAAGCCGGTTACAAATGCCAGAGTAACAAGATGGTTGATCTTATTGTAGGAATTTGATATCATAATCAAAGATAGACCCGACAAAGAAAACCCTGTAGCTGATTTTCTCTCACGGATACCAAAACCAATTGAAGCAGCAGCAGTAGAAGACCAATTTCCGGATGAACACCTGTTTGTTGTTGCTGCTCAAACACCCTGGTATGCTGATGTTGCCAATTACCTTGCAGCAGGTAAACTACCAAAGCACTTAACCCCTAATGAACGTAAGCATATTGTTCAGAGGAGCACTCGATTTTCGTGGATTGGGGGCTATCTGTTCCACACAGGGGCAGACATGCAAATCAGGAGATGTATTCGAGAAGATGAAATTTTTGACATCTTAAAAGCTTGTCACGACGGACCATGTGGGGGACACTTTGCAGAGAAAAGAACAGCACATAAAGTACTGCAGACAGGATACTACTGGCCTACAATTTTTAAGGATGCGAAGAAATTCGTTCAAGCCTGTGACAGCTGCCGGCGAGTAGGACGACCTGGTCAAGCCGACGAGATGCCTCTGAGGCCACAATTGGTCATTGAACCATTTGAACGGTGGGCTCTTGACTTCGTTGGACCCATCAACCCATCATCAAATCAGAGAACATATATCTTGGTAGCCACAGAATATGTTACCAAATGGGTTGAAGCCGAAGCATTACCTAGAGCTACAGAAGATTCGGTAGTTCAATTCCTATTCCATTTGTTTGTACGATATGGCCTTCCGAGAGAAATAATTACAGATGGAGGACCTAAATTTGCCGGAAACAGATTAGCTGCAACACTTAACAACTATCACGTCCAACACAAAATTACTACCCCATATCACCCACAGGCGAATGGGCAAGTAGAGAGCAGCAATAAGGTAATAGAATCAATTTTAACAAAAACCATTGCTTCACATAGGCGTGATTGGGCCGCCCGACTACCTGAAGCACTCTGGGCCTATAGAACCACCTGGAGAAGCACCACTAGTTATTCACCCTATCAATTAGTGTTTTGGAAACAACCTATTTTCCCCATAGAATTCGAAATCCAAACCCTACGAACTGCACAGGAAGTCGGCATAGATTTAAGTGAGGCACAAATCAATCGACTACAGCAGATTAATGAATTGGACGAAATAAGGCTCTCTGCATTACAGAATACAACACTTATTCAACAGCAACGAGCTAAATGACATGACGCACTTATCAAGAACAAAATCTTTCACGAAGGGGACTGGGCTCTGTTATATGATTCTCGGTTTCAGGATTTCCCGGGGAAACTGCAGACTCGATGGCTGGGGCCATATGAAATCCAGAAAGTACATGATAATGGGACCCTTACTCTCATTACAATCGATGGTTCTGGATATGCATTCAAGGTAAATGGCCATCGAGTTCGTCTCTATCGCAGGCCACTCACTCGGGAATCCTTCTATGAGCAGCTACGTCAAGATACTGACATGAAAATTTTAGGAGAGGAAGTAAAACCTTCCTTACCTACAATTCAGTAAGGAACTCATTCTTTTGACTTGTACATAAGTTCTTGTATATATGTTTTTTTTATATTTCTTTGATCTCTCTTTCTTAAGATTGCTCTTTACAGTCAGTGTGTTTTTGCTGTTCTTTTTTTTCAAACGGAACAACATTTTTGAGTTTTTGTTGTTCCTTTTCCAAAAGGAACAACACTGTGAGTTTTTGCTGTTCCTTTTCCAAAAGGAACAGCACTTTGAGTTTTTGTTGTTCCTTTTCCAAAAGGAATAGCACTTCGAGTTTTTGTTGTTCCTTTTTCAAAAGGAACAACACTTCGAGTTTTTTTTGTTCCTTTTTCAAAAGGAACAGCAGTTCATGTTTTTGTTGTTCCTTTTTCAAAAGGAACAGCACTTCGTGTTTTTGTTGTTCCTTTTTCAAAAGGAACAACACTTCGTGTTTTTGCTGTTCCTTTTTCAAAAGGAACAGCACTTCGTGTTTTTGTTGTTCCCTTTTCAAAAGGAACAACACTTCGTGTTTTTGTTGTTCCTTTTTCAAAAGGAACCGCACTTCGTGTTTTTGCTGTTCCTTTTTCAAAAGGAACAGCATTTTGGGTTTGCTGTTTGAGTTTTTGCTGTTCCTTTTTAAAGGAACAGCGTTTTGAGTTTTGTTGTTCCTTTTCAAAGGAACAGCAGTGTGGTTTTTGTTGTTCCTTTTCAAAAAGGGACAGCATTTGCGAGTTTTTGCTGTTCCTTTCTAAAAGGAACAGCAGTTGACAATTTTTTTAGACAGCACTCATGATCTTAGGAGAACGGCATCCCAACTATTTGCTTGCATGGATTCTTCTCTTTCAAAAGGAACACCATAGTCATATCTTTGTCTCAGTGATGATTCATATTGAGGATGCTTTTTCACCCATCATCTCTCTAGTCTTTAGGATACAACTATACACTTATGCAATGAACATCAATTACAACACGCCGAAGTCAGCATATCATAAAATCGCTACCTTTATAGAGCCTAGTATTGATAAGAGGACAAGAGGGGGGACATACTTACTTCTCATCCCCGTTGTCATTGACTTATTCCCATTGCCCCGGTTGGTTATCTTTATCATGGCGATTTCCTTAAAAAAAAAAAAAAAAAAAAAATCTGATTATTACATAAGAATAAGAACAAAGGATTTCTATTTTCCTGTTGGGATGATAAGACTTCTTCTGCCATTCCCACTCTTAAGGAGTGTTGAACCACCCTTATGTGTAAATATATAAGAAAAAGTACTGGAAAAACAAAAGAAAAAGGAAAAAATGATGATGAATGTGATTTATTGTCAAATGCAGGATAGGGGGTCTCATCAAGAGCCAGCCTACCATGATCATCAGGTTGGAAGCGAATTGGCATTCCCAGCATGGCTACCATACCAGGGATATGGTCCAAAGGTATATTAACTAACCAGACCTTGGAACAGGGGGTCTCATCACGAGTCGGCCTGCCCACGTTTCGCGCCTTCCTGGTGAATGGCATTATGGTTACCTGGTTACCAAGCCAGCATAATGGCCTGTATTTTGACAAAATATTTTTATACACATACAGGATCATGGTTTCGGGGGTGAAATAAACAACTCTGCCAAGGTTATGGACACCTGTCGGCAGCAGAGCTCTGTTAATGGTATTGAAGTCATAAATGGTTACACCAACAGGGATAATATTAATACCTCTTTGTTTCTTCTATCCTATGAATAATTCATATTTTTATTCCCTGATTAACATATCGCATGAATACTCATTACTACCAATCATGGCAAAGAAACTGACAATGACCCCTCGGGACTTCGTACGAGTGACAGACGTCCCATCCCCCGGCCTCGCATCATATTATGAAAGCTCTTATGTAAAACACGATCCACCTTTTTGCCTCGATTTCGGTATTTAGTTGTCTATCCAAAACATGGCGTAATTTTATATGTTGTTCTTTATGACTGGTAACACGATGGCTGCTGCTCCTCTATTTGACGGCTGGGGCAACCTATCACATCGTGGGGGGGGAAGGTAATCTCATTACTCCACGGGATACGTGTCACCACACCATTCGGGGTAGATAGTGTACGAAGGAATGACATGGTTTAATAATATGATAGTTCTAT